>CM019148.1:284245657-284484431 GCA_009733165.1 Naja naja
GCCAGGCTCAGGAAAGTTCCTACACCCTTAGGAGACAGAGGAAGACTCCTTTGAACTGTGTGATTAAAAAAAGAACATTTCTCATGCTTTCCTGTTACTCAATGACTGGGCTCATGCATCACATTAAAACGAAGTGAATGCTTTGTCTGACTTGCAGTGCCATGTGAAAATCCTCAGTGTGGTTTAATGTTACTTATAGATGAAAGCATGATTATTAAAGCTTGGTCAGGAAACTTTGATTTAAAAAGAATCCTGGCACTGAGTATATGCGAAGAAAGCCAGTGTTAAATCAGTTGATTGACTATAATTCTACCAGCAAAACTAACATAATAATACTGCAACTTCAGAATGGGATACATCATTTTGATTCAGTTTTGTTGATCTTTTGTTAAATTTAAAAATATTTTAATTTCAGCAAATGGTTAGTAAAATCTGAAAACTAGCAATATATTCTCAAAACTGCAGTCCTATCCATATTTCAAGTAAATAATAAATAGATAGATAAAACTACTTTCAAGTAATTTTATCTATCTCTCCATATCATCATCATATTAAAATTAAAGATACTCAATTAATAAATTGAATAGTTTACTTATATGCAAAAGAATTAGTTTGTCTGTGAGTGTTCATATGCAATATACAGAATGTTTATTTCCAGTTATAAATATTGAAATAGCCAAATTAGCAAATTTGTTGCAAGATGAAAGTTGAACTTTAAAACTGAGCGTGTCCCTGTTTTTACATAGATATGCTGCACATTTCCTTATATTAGTAAAACAGTGCATAGATTAATATTCAAGAATATTCAAGAATTTATCCAGAATAATACTCAAATTCTTCAGCTTGCTAATTCTTTGTTTGACCACTAGATAGAGCTTTAAACAAATGTCTCCCACAATCTCTAATTCTACAGTGACACTTCAAAAGTGCTGCCACGTTATTTCAATTGCCTTTAAACCAACCTGTTCTGGTACCTTCAAACTTCCAGATATATCTAATTGAATCTGCATGATTGAAGCAAGATCAATTCTATTTACTAATCATGATATAGCTAATTTATTCAAAACTTTTTGCCATAGGAATTTATTTCACTCCAAAATGTAATCAATAAATGTTCCATTAAAAGAAAGGAGCAAACTTAGTGAATTCTCAGAAATAGCATGACAACATGAACTGTATTTGCTTAAGAGAAACTACAGCAGGAAGACCCAGCATGCTGGGGTGTGTGTGTGTGTGTGTGTGAATAAATAGATGTTATTTATTTATTTGTTTGTTTAATAACATTTGAGGCCACCCAACTCCACAATAACTCTGGATAGCTTTTCCATAAAAAAGTAATGGGGAAAAACACATAAATGACTGGGAGAACAGGACATCAACTGCAAACTACCCACAACAGAAAGAGACACCAAAATCCTTCATAGAATGAAGAATATGGGTGGATGGATGAATAGAAAAAGACAGGTAAGCAGGCAGGCAGGCAAAGGCACACAAACAGATTGAAATAAGCACATCTGTGATCAATGAAATTCAAAGAAAACTCTAGGGTTGAGGACAGCCATCATAAATACTTTTATATGTGTATGAAGTTAAGTATATGACCAAATAGCATCCTTTAAAATTAGAGGAACAAATGATTTGGGATGAATCATGTTGTGGTGGTGGTGGTTAAATCAAGTTCCTTAAGACAAGCTTTACTCTTCCTGATTTCTGAGATACATCCATCTAAATTTCTGGAAAGTACTATGGAGGTTATTTGCTATGGACAAGACATGTCTAGGATGTCTTTCAAGTTTCATCTTACTCTAGTCTATAGCCCAACAGCAGTTTATACAGAAGTTCTTTTTCATTAAAAATATCATTTTTCAGGCATTTCTAAGGCAGTTTCAGTGATGAGCTGTAACAGTCATTAAAATGCCAATGAAAATATTTTCCTGTCCTGTTTTGCCTAGAAAGAAATATAGATAGGAAAGCCAATGGTTTGGGTACAGAATAACCTACCTATATTCAATTCTTTGCCTCTTCAGGTAGATCAACTAACCTTATCTGGAGACAAAGCTAGTGCAAGATTTATATTTTTTCCTGCCTTATATTAAGTGTCCATAACTTAAACATGTATTAAACTATTTTCATTTATTAGTCATATCGTTGTATATGTGCTTTATCCCAATGGCAGCTGGAAACTAGTAATTCTTTCACCTTAGGAAGCAGCACATTGGAAAGAGAAACATTTTAAAACTGAATGGGAAAGAAGAAACCACCACCACCCCCGAACAAACAAAAACCCAATAGTGGGAATTGACCCCTGATAGAAAATGCAGCCACTGAACAAAGGATTGCTTGGTTGAATAGCCTGCTCATATAGTTTCTCAGTGATTAATGAGAGTTTCAGTTAGAGTCCCATTGAGAGAAAGGGACATTAAAGAGAAGTTCTGCATATGCTCTAATAAGGCAGCTTTAGCTGAATGATGTGAAGCTATGCGAACAACAAAAGCTTCTTCAGCAGCAGTTTTAACAGAATATGAAGCTCATATTCAAGAACTTTTGTTTTTTAATAATGTTGGCTTTTCTACTCTCATCACTCATTAGACTGCCAATCTTGTTCCACTGATCAATCTTGATTCCTTACTGTATAACATGAATCTGTCACATTTATT
Source organism: Naja naja (assembly GCA_009733165.1). NCBI lineage: Eukaryota > Metazoa > Chordata > Lepidosauria > Squamata > Elapidae > Naja > Naja naja. The sequence goes on from CM019148.1 coordinate 284,248,315, forward strand.
TCTTTGCCTGTTTATTTACTTAGTGAGCTAATAGAGTTTCTCTCCCACTTTTTCTTCAAGAATTCAAGGCACTGCTTGTAGCATTTCCTCTCTTCTTCTGTTTTTCCTATAGCTATAATTGTGGGTTGGGTTAGGTTGGGAAGTGATGATGGCTGAGGATGAGCTAAAACACACATCCCCTCATTTCAACTCCAACATTTTAGCTTTTTTCTAAATGAAAGTTCGTCTAGATCCTAGTAATGTTAAAAGCAGTGTAGCCATAGACTGGATTTGAATTTCTGTTATAATTACAAATTTCTTTGTAAATAAGACAGAAAATAAATGTAAACTACCAATGTGATTAAACCACACTGACAGATCTTTTAAATAATGGATTCTTAATTACTTCAAGCAGTGCACAGATTTCCAAGGGACTTATCATTAGATAGAAGTTCCTATCAACTTTTCTTCCCAAGCCATTGGCTTTAGTAACCATTTATTTCTGTTCTATCTGGCATGTTCTTTTGCATGGTTTTATGGTGAAGATATTTCATTTCTAAAGTAGTTACTACCATTAATATAATAAATATTGAAGAAGACAAATTCAACATTGAAATACTGCACAAAAAATAAAATTTGCAAGAAATACAATTTAAAATAATTTAAAGAGTTTTTATATTTTTTCTAATTATTTTTTCACTTCCACTTAAATAAGATATAAATTCAAACAATGCATATGTTTTAAGCATACCATTTTATTGTGAAAATCCACTTCTTATGTTGAAGTAAAAATACAATAGCAGGTATAGTTATATTCTGGGTTTTTTATTTGTGCTTTTAAAAATGATCATGAATTCATTCTATAAGTGCTAGTTTGCAACAGTACAAAAACACTCATATTTAAACTTCAATACATACATTTCCATGAGCCTAAAGAATCCATTGAGTAGTTATACTTCTTTCACTTGTACAAATAACTGCCTTTTCATTATTCTTTTTGAAATGGAACTTTTTTTTTTCATTTTTCTTTTTAAAAATTCCCTATAAATTCTGCTGCTCAGTGGATTGAGACAATCCTTTGCATGAATGTAAACAACTCCTTGAATTTCTTGATGTTTCTTCTTGTTATTGGTATTCATTGATCTGGTGTGTGTGTGTGTGTGTGCGCGCGCGTGCTCTGTTCTAGAGGGATTACATTGTGAATTTGTTTGGTAAGGACTTGCAAATACAAAACTTGAATGAGCCAAGATGCTACTACTAACCTACAATAGTGATTAGTTGCTAATGATAGCTCTGATTCTTATTAGTTGGTTCTGAAGCTCTCAACTTGTTCTAGCTATGTTTGAAATCCCAGCATTCAGATATCAAGTGTGCCCTGTATCTTAAATGTCTTCTTTATCAGATGTTAACACCTTTTTCTAGGAATTATCCTATGCATTTTGTAGGCAAATCTTGATCATTAAGAACGACTCTGTGTCTTATGGAACTTGACCTCTAGTTCTAAAAGAAATAGATGTTCTGTTCTCTTCTGTGTTCTATTCATCCCCCAATTGTTTGTTCTAAAAGTCTGAAAATTGATTTCTGTTTGTAAGTTTACTTGGCTGTAAGCTTTGGCTTATATGTGCTGTTTTAGGTTGAACTAGAGATTAGTGACCCCAGATTGAGTTTACATAACTTGATTCTGGTTAGGGAAAGAAAAAAAAAAGAGCAAGTGACTTATTTTAGCTTTCCTGAAAGGTTAATCTCGGTTATTACTTTCTAGGTCAAAGGCATTCACATAGTGTAATGGAACAAAAGGCATGAATTCAGGTACAATGGGAATATTTGGAAACAGTGGTAACAGATCCACTGTTACTATGTTTACTTATTTGTTTGGAGCATTTGTTACTGCCCAAAATGTGAATCTGAACCTTGCATCATAAAAATAAACATTGGGAGAAATCAAACATACATCTTTCAAAAATAATTCAATCTACATATACCATGTTTCCCCGAAAATAAGACCTACCCCGAAAATAAGACCTACCCCAAAAATAAGACCTACCCCGAAAATAAGATCTACCCCGAAAATAAGATCTAGTGTGTTTTTGGGAGCCAAAAAAAATATAAGACAGTGTCTTATGTTAGGGAAACACGGTATGATTTGTTCGTGGTTTCGTACATGAATAAATGTACATTGTTCTACATGAATATGGTAAGTGTTTTTTTTCATTAAAAATATATATATATATATATAAGACCTACCCCGAAAATAAGACCTAGTGTGTTTTTGGGAGCCAAAAAAAATATAAGACAGTGTCTTATTTTTGGGGAAACACGGTAATATGAGGAAGTGAATAGGATAATTTAACACAACAAAAACGGACTCCGCTCAACATTTGGCAAATGCCTGGTGGAAAAGCAGAGGCCAACAGACTTAAGGTTCATTATACAGGTAATCCTCAACTTACAACAGTTCGTTTGGTTACAACAGCACTGAGAAATGTGACTTCTGGCTGTTTTTCACAGTCACAACATTTGCAACATCCCCATGGTCACGTGGTCAAAATTCAGATGCTTGGCAACTGGTTCATATTTATGGCTGTGTCCCAGGGTCTTGTGATTGATTACCTTTTGTAACCTTCTGACAAGTGAAATCAATGGGGAAGCCAGATTCACTTAACAACCAGGTCACTAACTTATCAACTGCAGTGATTCACTTCACAGCTGCAGCAAGAAATGTCATAAAATGGGGCAAAACTCACTTAACAAAAGTCTCACTTAGCAACAGAAATGTTGGGCTCAATTGTGGTCATAAGTCAAGGGCTACCTGTATACTGTTATGTTTCATTCAGATGTTTTTCTTTTTCCCATTGCCAAGGGTTCTTTGACCACTTTACAAGACTGTTTACTGTGAATCCAGTAAAAAGGTATTATTCAGGTTATTCTCTTGGCTTATCATTTGTACTTCCACGTTAATTTTCAAAATGTTAATCAACAACCAATTTTCAGTAGAAAGTCCTTATCCGAGTCATTCTCTTGGCTTGTCATTTGTTTCCCATTTTGGTTCCCTTCTCTTCTAATCCACAGTTTTTTTCCTATCCAGGATTTTTGGTTCTAATATTTCTGCATCCAGGCAAAATTTCTTTTACATCTTTCATTCCTTCATTAATATTTTTTGGACATAATCTGTCCATAGAAGCAGACATAATTGGTGATATTGCTAACATTGTAACTACTCATTTCTAACCCCTTTCTTTGAAAATCTCCTGGGGCATTTCAAATGTGATAATGTTTTGTTTCATTTTGTAAACCCCTGTACTAACCAAAAACCAAAGTTAACACATAACAATCCTTTCATTCCACAAAAGTATTGAACTGTGTGTGTTAGCTCTTATTACTAACATTTATAACACTTGATTTCTTGGCTTAGGTGCAATGGTTCTACAAACCAAAGATCCAAAAAATATTATTATAAAACTTTTGAAATTACTGTTATTCAAAAGGGAATCCTTCATCTTTACCTATGAATATTGAAACATTTTTTTCCCGTAGATTTTATCAGGAATTGGGTATGATGAGTTCGGCCCCCATTCATCCCTTTACAGTTTCTTAACTAATCTTGTTGCAGTATTTGTCACCATGAGTCATGGCTTAGGGACAGTCGAGGTCAAGAATTGAAGGCCAAAGGTCATCTGAAGCATCCTGCCAATGGCAGCTAGAATTGACCTTTATTTGACAAAGCAGAACTAACCAGGGATCTGAAAGAATAGTATTCAAATACCCATCTGAACCCTGCATCTGAGCATTGCATTTGGGTTGATCCTAATCAGCCTTAATTTTCTGACCAAAAATGGTTAATTAGAAAACTATTTGAAAATAAGACGAGCAGAAGTAATAACAAAAAAGACGTGGAAACTCATGAATCAATTGCTTCAAAGGTTAATCTGTTTGCTCAGATTGCACACTTGAAAGAAAAAGAACCAGGCACTGGTTTATTTGGAACCCAGGATTGAACATTCTGCTGAGCTAATCTGTCTTCGCATTACATGGTGTGCAAGCTTAATGATTACACCCATGTGTTTCTGTTCTTTATGGGCTTCCATTTTTAGACACTGGCCATTCTTTACATTAAAGACTGGCTTGTGGGTCTCACCATAGTTTTAAAAAGTTTATAAATAAATTGAATTAAGAAAGGGGTTTGGACGTTTTGGTATTACCGAGACAAACCTCCATGCATTTCTGCTTGTATTCCTTTGTCATTCATACTATGGGAATGAATCCAGAAACTTAATTGATGTTGTTTAAAGAGGTCTGTGAAAATCAGAGAGCACCACCAAATAATAATTACACTTTGCTTTTGTAAAAAAAAAACCCTAATAAAATTCAAAGGAGTGATGTTGTAGAACAAATGGTGACCATAAATATTTGAAGAAGGATCTCTTCCTTTTTAAGCCAAATTTTCAGTAATGGGACAGTTACTCTCTTTCTCACTTCATGCTGGAGATGCATCTTAAAGAATTTAAATAACTTAGATTATCCTGTTCTTCTGTAATGTGTTGCCTATATGAAGCTCTTTGATATAGCTTCCCTGTTGCCTTTTATCAATGATCCCATGCGTTGCCAACAGCACTGGGTGGGAGAGATCGCTTGCATTTACTAAAATGAAATGAAAGGGAAGCACACTTCATGATTCTACTCATCTGTCATTCCTTTGTCATTCACCCAGTGGCACTAAAGAGAAAAAAATATCAGCACATGAACGCTTGAAGCTTTCCAAGTCTCCAGCTGTCATTACCTTTCAGCTCATTGGGCTGATCTTATCTGCTGCAGAGTGATTGAAAGTAATTTGTTTTGGTTGGAAGTAATTTGTTTTGGAGAGTAATTAGATTATCGCTTTGGTAGTTCCTACCTGGGGATCCAGAGCTTCTCTGTTACTTGTTGCTCATTAACATCAATACCACAGAGACCTCCATCAAAGAAAGGCTTTGCAGGACTTTCCAGTTTCAGGAGATCCATAAGGAATTTCTTATTTCTCTAGGGAGATAATAAATCTTCTGGTGTCAAATAGTCATTTCATGGTTAGGTTTAGTTAGTTACTGAGCCTTGGTGGCTCAGGCTGTTAAATGCCTGCTCTTAAGATCCAGCTGTCTACAATTACTGTAGGCTCGAATCCCACCAGGCTCAAGGTTGACTCAGCCTTCCATCCTCCTGGGGTAGGTAAATTGAGGACCCAAGATTGTTGGGGGCAATTAGCTGACCTTGCAAAAATGCCGCTTAGTAATAAGCAGGCATATACAATGGAATGAAAGCTATTGCTGAGCACACTGGGTTGTATCCCAAAAAATTGTAAGCCGCCCTGAGTCTTCGGAGAAGGGCGGCATATAAATGTAATTAAAAAAAAAAAAACCAACTGGTGATAAGCTCTCCTTTTTCAGTCTCAGGAACAGAGCCTCAAACCTAGGCACTCCTGATCCAATACCCTCCAGATATGTTGTACCACAACTCCAATAGTTGCCTAGAGTTTCAGGGAGTTACAATACACTTCTAGAGAGTGCCAAGCTAGAAAAGGCTAACATAGCTATCATTATGAAAGCTTAATGAATTGGGATATGTAATGACATGAAAAGAACAGACTAAATTAGAAATAATAATTCTGGTATGGTTAAAAAATGCATTATAAGTTCCAAGGTGGCAAAACAACTTTTTTCTATCACACATTGCTTATTCAATTCAGTAATATTTATTTATGGAAGTATATTATTAAGAAAACCTGCGGAGATATTACCTGAAGTTTTTTTTCACAAACTGAGATAACCATCACTTAATAAGTAGCAAACAGTTCATTTTTTAAATGAACTGTTGGCTTAAAATAGCCTTCTCTGACCTAGTGCTTTCCCAATGTATTGAGACTACAATTGTCCAAATATCGAGCTATTTCCATCCTGGGAATGATGAAAGTTGTAGCTTTAGTAAAGGTGGAGGCCACCAGATAAGAGAAGAAGAGTTTATTGGAGTTGGGAGGCTAATAAATTCAAATAAATAAAGTAAATAAAATACTGACTGTTACTTCAGGCTATATTATCGTTCACATGGAATATTTTAGAACTTTCCAAACAAGGACTGCTTGGAGGATCTGATGGTCTTAGGGATCTGTTTGTTTCTCTTGTCATTTCCATGAAGGCTCTCCAACTGTGCAGAGACTATTATCCCAGTATGGTGATAATTGGATATTTGGCGAGTTTTGTTCCTAATACTTTGGGAAAGCAAATATTTGTAGACCACGATCCTCTCTATATAGGAGTCATGGATTCTATGCACCCATTCCTTCCATTATGTACAACATAGCTGTGACACGTAGTTTAAGAGCATATCTCTTGCTGATGCTGGCTATCTTTCTACTCTGGTTTGTTTGTTTTAAAAGAAGGCATGCACTGCAGTTTTAGGCACATAACAGCCACATTATATGGTATATATATTGGCAGGATTCAGACAAGATCAAACCCCCCACTATGTAAGCATGTTATAAACAATTCATGGTTCTAGTGGTTCTAGACATATAATTGTTATGTATGTAGGTTTGAAGTCATTAGTTTAGTTTGAACTGTTCTTGTAAAATGTTGGAAATGATTGGTTTAAAAAGTGCAGGAAAACCCTGCACCCTGATTGGCTGGCAACTGCGGCTGCTGGCTATAAGTAGCAGCTGCAGCCCAGCCAAATTGGGTCCGTTCTGAGCTGTAGTGACTAATAAACTAAGAGCTTGAAGCATTCCGCGTCTGTATCTTCATGCAAACTTAACACTGGCGACGAAGGTGGGATTCCCCTGAAGAAGACGGCAATGCGGAACAGAAGGAGAGCGAGATGGCTGCACTGAACACCCCCCCAGCCCCGTTCGATCCGATGGCAGAAGACTGGGAGTCGTATGCAGATCATTTCCAAATGTATCTGGAGGGAAACGATCTTGCTGACATTTCCAAGAAGCAGAAGAGGGCAGTCTTTCTCACACACTGCAGTCTGGCAGTTTTCAAGATGGTGAAGGCATTGGCGGGAGCTGCAGACGTGAAGGTAATGGACAGGCCTGACTTAGAAAAACTGTTGAGAGCCCATTACGCGCCACAAGTATCGTGCCTCATTAAGAGACACGAGTTTTACCGTCGGGATCAAGGGGAAAGCGAAAACGTAAATGACTTCGTGGCAAGTTTAAGAGACATTGGGGGTGCATGTGAATTTAACAATTTAGAAGAGGCCATGCGCGATCGATTTGTTCTGGGCCTTAAAGACAAGGTGCTACAGAGCAAGTTATTACTGAAACTTAAGATCACGCTGAAGGAAGCAATAGAAGAGGCCTCTTCAGCAGAAGTTACCAAGTCCTCAGCAGCAGCCATGAAGAAAATCAACAAGGCCACAAGCCATCCTGATGTGGAAAAGTCCACAACAACTCATTGTGAAGCAAATAGATTCTGAGTCAGACTGTAGTGAGGTGGAGGAAGGAATTTACAGACTCAGAATGGGCGAAAAAGAAAGACCAGGGAAGAAAGAGGCAAGATTTCTACTGCAGAGGTTGTGGTGGAAGCCACCCCTGCACTGAATGCAAGTTTTAGACACCATTTGCCTCGTTGTGATAAAAAGGACACCTAGCAAGAGTCTGCAAACCATCCAGAACTCCACCCAACAGAAGAAAGTTTGCTACAAGCAAAGACAAAGAATTCAGGCCCAACAATCTCAGTGAGAAAATGGGGCGCAGCACAGAAGCAAATGGGAAGAATGACACTCATCAAACAGTAACTATTGGTCATTCATCACCTTTAGAAGCAGAAAAGTGCATGTCAAGGTACTTATTGAAGGAAGGCCTTGCCAAATGGAAGTGGACTCAGGCTCATACCTATCTATGGTGTCATGGGACACTATTCACAGACTTCTTCCCAACATCCAGAAGAAGCACTTCAAGAAGCAAGCATTGACTCTTAAAGACTACCAAGGGAACAAGATTCCAGTAGTTGGAACAAGAGAATTCAACGTGAAATTCAAGGGCCACACCAAATGCCTACCACTGACCATCGTGGACAAGGACCGCCCAAGTCTGCTGGGCCTTGAGTGGTTCAACCGTTGGGCATCGAGGTGACTGGCATCAATCACGTGAGCAACACTGAGTGGGAAGAGGCCTTGAAGTCTGAGTTTCCAGAGGTCTTCAGCGACGGACTAGGCAAGTACTTGGGGACCCCATCACATTTAACCTAGATCCCAAGGTACAACCAATCCTTTTAAAACCCAGAAGGGTCCTTTGCCTTAAAGGAAAAAATGATGCACAATTAGATAAACTAATAGCCCAAGGGTTTTAGAGCCCACTGATCACTCCAGGTGGGAGACCCCATAGTCACACCAGTCAAGGCTGATGGGTCTGTGAGAATCTGTGAGACTACAAGGGGACATTGAACCATGCGCTACAACACAGCGCATATCCAGTTCCAGTAGTGCATCATTTATTACACTCTTGGAGGGGGCACAGTTTTGCCAAGTTGGACCTGGCACAGGCATATCAACAATTAACAGTTGATGATGCCACTGCTGAAGCCCAAACCATTGTGACCCATAGAGGTGCCTTCAAATGCAAAATTGCAATTTGAGTAAGCGTGGCACCAGGCATCTTCCAAAGCCTTATGGAAAGAATGTTACAAGGGTTGCCAGGGGTGGTGCCCTATTTTGATGATGTTTTAATTTCTGCTGAAAATGACACTCAATTACACAGAGACTCAGGAAGTCTTAACTAGATTCAAAAAAGCGGGGTTAAAAGTCAAAGAAGAAAAATGCACACTTAGAACAGATAAAGTGGAATTCTTGGGTTATATGATTGATAAACATCCACCCCACAGAGGCAAAGGTTCAGGCAATCAAAGAAGCCCCCAGGCCAAAATGCAAAACAGATTTTCAAGCATTCTTGGACTCATTAACTTCTATCATATGTTTCTCCTCAGAAGGCAACCATTGCAGAACCCCTACATAGGTTGCTGGACAAAAAATCTGCTTGGGTCTGGGGAGGAAGGAAAAGCTGCATTTAACAATATCAAGAGACTAATCACATCTGATGCTGTGCTGATACAGTTCTCTGAGAACTTTCCGTTGTTCTGACTTGTGATGCCTCCCCTTTTGGAGTGGGGGTGTTGAGCCACATGCTTCCCGCGGGAGGGAAGCTCCTATTGCATTTTACTCTCACACCTTGACTAAAGCAGAGAGGAACTACAGCCAACTGGACAAGGAAGCCTTGGAGATTGTAGCAGCTGTCAAAAAAATCCATGAGTATTTATATGGGAGAAGATTTACTGTTGTCACAGATCACAAACCTCTTTTAGGCATTGTGGCAGGGGACAAACCAACACCCACGATCCTGTCACCAAGAATGCTGAGATGGACTGAATTTCTTGCTGCTTATCATACAAACTGATCCACAGACCTGGTAAAGACATTGGGCATGCGGATGCTTTGAGTCACTGCCCACTTCCTTCACACATTGAGGACCCTGTTCCTGAGACTCACACCTTTTTTCTAGAAACTGTTGCCAAACTTCCAGTACATGCTGCTCAAATTGCCAGAGAGACTGCCAAAGACACTTTATTGGCTCCTGTCATAGGCTGGATTAAGAAAGGTTGGCCACTTCAAGATCTACCTCAACTCGCCCAACCTTTTAAATCCAGGCAAACTGAATTATCTGTATTAAGAGGATGTATTTTGTGGGGTAACAGGGTGGTTATTCCTGCAAAACTACAAAAAGAGGTTTTGGAAATGTTACATGAGGATCATCCTGGTATTGTCAGAATGAAGGGATTGGCCAGGAGTTATGTTTGGTGGCCAGGTATTGACAAAATGGTTGAAAACTGGGTTGCATCTTGTCCCAACTGTCAGGTAATCAGGCCTGCCCCACCTCTCGCCCCCACACAGGAATGGGAATGTCCTAGGGGCCCATGGTCCAGGATTCACATTGATTTTGCTGGCCCTACCAGAGGGCACACTTTCCTTATTATAGTTGATGCATATTCCAAATGGCTGGAGGTTATCCCTATGGCATCCACCACAACTGAAGCTGTCATCAAACAGCTTAAAAAGCTTTTGTAACTCACGGGTTACCTGATGTGCTTGTTTCTGACAATGGCCCTCAATTTACATACAACCTTTTTGAATCATATCTAGCACAACAGGGTATCAGACATGCCCTGACAGCCCTGGGCATCCTTCGCTAACGGGGGCTGAACGTATGGTACGATTTACCAAGGAAAAACTTCAGCAATTGGGTCCAGGGGATATCACTGAGAGAGTTGAAAAACTTCTCAGTGTTCAGCATATCACTCCTAACCCCTCAACTAATTTAACCCCAGCTGAATTGTTGATGGGTAGGAACTCAGGTCTCCCCTTGACTGCCTCCATCCCACTTACGCACCCAACGCACCACTAGATTCCACTAGTAAAATTCGCACTTTCACTGTGGGTGATTCTGTTTATGCTAAGAACCTCATGGGTGAACCATTATGGATTCCTGCTGAGATAACCCAAATCACAGGCCCCAAGGCTTACAGGGTACAAACGGAGGATGGTGTCCTCTGAAGCAGGCACATTGATCAGTTAAGATCCAGATTGCCTCAGGAGCACCACTTTTGCTCCTCTCTGGTTCCCATACCTACTGCCTCTTCTAGGGGGGAAGGGGAGGATTATGAAAGTAATCAGCAAGTAAGAATCAACCCCATGTGTAACGAGCTAACAGGACAGGAAGCATCCCAAAACCTGTCTCAATACCAACAACCATTTTCACAAATGGAAGATTGCACATCACTACCTGATTTAGGTGCTGACATTGGGTTGGAGATGGATTGGGAGGAGAGACCAGGTTGTAGTAACCAAACAGGTTCTACCATTACTACAAGTCCAAGTAAGGAAATGTCAGCAGACACATTTCCTCTCTCACAAGGTGAGAACCTTAAAACATCTGAACCATGTAGGTCTCAACGTACACGTAAGAGCCCACCTATTTAAAAGAATACATTAGATAGGTTGGGGTTTGTGTATGGACTGAACCTAGTGGGGAGGGATGTTATGTATGTAGGTTTGAAGTCATTGGTTTAGTTTGAACTGTTCTTGTAAAATGTTGGAAATGATTGGTTTAAAAAGTGTGGGAAAACGCTGCACTCTGATTGGCTGGCAACTGCGGCTGCTGGCTATAAGTAGCAGCCGCAGCCCAGCCAAATTGGGTCCGTTCTGAGCTGTAGTGACTAATAAACTAAGAGCTTGAAGCACTCCGCGTCTGTCTCTTCATGCAAACTTAACAATAATAATTTTTCAATCTCGAAAGAGAGAGAGACAGACAGAGAAATGTCATCTAAAAGTATGTTTAGAGCATGTTTAATATAGTGCCTAGGATGCCACAATAGAAACCAGGAGACCATGATTTCTAATCCCACCTTAGGCACAAAGCCAGCTGGGTAATTTTCAATCAGTCACTTTCTCTCAGCCCTAGGAAGGAGACAATGGCAAACCACGTCTGAAGAGCATCGCAGGAAAACTTCAAGAAATGTCCAGGCAGTTGCCAGGAATCAACACTAGCTCAAAGTGATATGTATGCAAAATTGTATGTCATTAAATTAACATTCATCTTTGATTCTCTGTTAGCCAATTGCTGGTACTCCTGTAATTCTGTTTTCCCCTAAAAGCTATTTGGAAGATGCTCCACATTCCTTAGCAAAACCTATTTGATCAATTTCAACTCAAAAGATTTGTTCCCTTGGCCAAAGTAGGAGAGGGCTGTCCTGAATCCTCCAGTACCTTTGCTAGTATTCTCATGTGCTCCCAAGATATCTGTCTTTAAAAGAGTACAGCTCCGGTGCAATTCTTAGGAAGCAATGTTATGTCTTCACCAAGAATATGGCTGGCATGATAGTAAACATTGTCTTCTAAAATAAACATGATTACTCCAAAGCAAAGCATGTGGCTCAAATAGGGGGCTGAATCTGATCTCAGACCAACATAATGTTTAAATCAACTTCTACAGAAAGGGTGCTTGCTTCAATTACACAGGGACAATGCCAAATTCTCCCTTTTCTTTTCTCAGTTTGTGTCAATACTCTACAGTTTTCAACTATCTGTTCTCTCTGTTTTCCCCCTTCTTCTGAATGGTTATTTTATTGTCTGTGAAAGTGATTGTTTCATGAGTGCCAAAACAAGAATAATAAAGACCTTTGAGGCATACAGTTAGTGGGGGTATCATTGGAGAGAAGGAATGCAATGGCAACATGAATAAATGACCTTTTTGAAATATTCTCCCTCAGTGACTATATGTTTGCCTGCATAAAGCTAGTGAACACACTTTATTTTATTTTATTTCACTCTTCTCATGGGTATTCTTAGAATGAGAACCTAAGTATTTGCTGTTGTGATAAAATGAACTTTGTCCAAGGGTCCCTAACTTTGTTTGCTGCATGTTCCTTCAAAAGCTAAAGGTAGATTGTATGGAATAGTTTATATTGGCTGCCACTGAATGATGGCAAACTCACACATTCTCAACACTTCTGATATTTTCTCAGCTAGCAGAGTTAGTCTGACTTTCCTGAGAACTCAAGCCTTTATGAATTTGATAGAATATCACCTCTTCTTATAAGAGCTGCTGAAATGAGGGAAGTCTTTCCTGGGCCTTTTTTCAGATCAGAAAGCAGAAGCATCCAGGGAGGCTGCAGAAGGATGAGAGTTCTGTAACAGAAGCAGCAATATCCTCCATCAAGAGAAAACAACCAACTCTCTTCTCTAAGGGTTCTGGTCTTGTTTAAAACATAGATATCCTTCTCAGTGCACTGACTGTTGAAGATCTTTGTGGTAAACTTAAGCTGAACGGAAGCAAATGCTAGTGGTCTTGAAGAGATGGCTGCACTCATTGCATTAGCCCAATTCTCAAAGAAGACTGAAGCTATTCTTCAAACTCCACTTCCTGAGAATCTAGAAGTGGTGCATTATTTTCTAGATGTCTCTACCCATTTTGTACAACATATTCCTAATTATGGAAATATTTCAGAATGATTGCACCTGCTCCCTAGAAAAAGAATCTGATGGCATAGGTCTGTGGCAGGTAAGTCTCCATTTCAGCAACAGCGACTATATTATCCCAGTAGGACTGTATCTGTCTTGTAATCTGAAGTAACAAAGGGCTGTATTTGTCTTATTATAATCTGAATTAACAAAAGACTGTATCCAGTTTATTATAATCTGAATGTACCAATTTTTGTGGTGTCATTAAGATTGCATTTATTTATTTAAAACATTCATGCCACTCCTATAGGAAAGGATGTTGTTTTGCCACAGACTGAGGAATGTGGATTAAGGGAACTTATTGCATATGCAGTTGTTCATTTTCTTCTGTGAATAGGGGTGGCTTATACATTGAACATGAAATTTTGGGATTGGATAGTCAATAGAACTTTTTATGGTTTATCTATGGCATGAGTGTCAAACTCACTGCATCATGTTGCCATCATGTGATGTTTTGCGACATTTTTCCTTTTGCGGAGCTGTGGTGGGCGTGGCCTGCACGTGACGCATCCAGCCTGCAAGCTCCCAATTTGATAACCCTGATCTATGGGGAAAATCAGTGAATGGATGACCCACCATTTATCTCTATGCTTCAACAAAATTAAACCACCATTTTACTACCTCGCATTCAGCATCTTAGTAGGAGATTACAACATATATTTTTGTTACTCAATGCATTTCTGGGGAAATGAATGTAGCTGGTTCCTTTTTACATCTGACCTGAGTCAGAATCAAAATAATTGGTAGAACACTATCATCTCCAGGCTATTGATTTTTTAAAATGCTGGATTCTGAAGTACTATAATGAAAAGAATTCTGATTTGTTTTTCAGTGAACCACTTTGCTCACAAGATAGACTTGGATGTATGGATTGATCAAATAGTGTCAAATAATTCCTGTTCCATTACAACCATTTAAGCAAGGTGCTGCTAAACTTTCTGTCTCCAATATATCTTACTGTAGAATGAATAGTTTAAAAGTAAGGCACACAGATTGTTAAAGTTAACTCATGAGACACCATGATGTTTTGCATGCCAAATGTATTTTACATGTTTAGTTTCACTATCCTAATGTAGACTCAAGATGTGGAACACACAGTCAAGAACTGTGATGTTCAGTGAATTACCATGTTTTGCATGAAGATCAGTCACTTGTGTTTTTTCTGCTACTATCTCATCTTTGGATCTAATTGGGCATTGCTATTGTTTAATGTGCTTACGCATTGATTCTTTTTTTGTCCTACTAGGAAGAAATTTTGTAGATACGCATTTCAGCTGATGGCGTTGTCACTTTACTGCCAGAATTTCTGCTTGTTTTGGATACATTTGTGAAGTGGAATTAATATACCTTGCAAATATACCTTGCTGGACACCATGGGGATTTTTTCAATGTGTGTCCACCTTCAGGTTGCAGAATACTTTCTTTTCCATTACCAGTGAAACCTGGTATATAACATACCTTCTTTATTCATGGCATAATAAAATGACTTTGCGGGATTCATGTTGTTGTTGTTGTTGTTGTTGTTATTATTGGATGGATAGATAGATAGATAAATTTTATTTGTTTCTGTTATGTATGTAGGTTTGAATGTCATTGGTTTAGTTTGAATTGTTCTTGTAAAATGTCAAATATGATTGGTTTGAAAAGTGCGGGAAAACCCTGCACTCTGATTGGCTGGCAACTGCGGCTGCTGGCTATAAATAGCAGCCGTAGCCCAGCCAAGACGGGTCCATTCGAGCTGTAGTCACTAATAAACTCTTCACTGAAGCTCTTCGTGTCTGACTCTTCATGCAAACTTAACACTGGCGATGAAGGTGGGATTCCCCTGAAGAGAAGACGACGCGGAAGACAAGCAGAAGAGCGAGATGGCTGCGCTGAACACCCCCCCCCAGCCCCGTTCGATCCGGCGGCAGAAGACTGGGAATCGTATGCGGATCGCTTCCAAATGTATTTGGAAGGAAACGACCTCGCCGACATCTCTGAGAAGCGGAAGAGGGCGGTCTTTCTTATGCACTGTGGTCCGGCAGTCTTCAAGATGGCGAAGACATTGGCGGGAGCTGCAGACGTGAAGGTAATGGAATGGCCTGATTTAGAAAAGCTTTGTGCCTCATTAAGAGACACGAGTTTTACCGTCGGGATCAAGGGGAGAGCGAAAACTTTAATGACTTCGTGGCAAGTTTAAGAGACATTGGGGGTACATGCAAGTTTAACAACTTGGAGGAGGCCATGCATGATCGATTTGTTCTAGGCCTCAAAGACAAGGTGCTTCAGAGCAAATTGTTACTAAAACCTAAGATCATGTTGAGGGAAGCCATAGAAGAGGCCTCCTCAGCAGAAGCCACTAAGTCCTCAGCGGCAGCCATGAAGAAAATTAACAAGGCCTCAAGCCATTCTGATGGGGAAAAGTCCACAACAACTCATTGCGAGCAAATAGATTCTGAATCAGACTGCGGTGAGGTGGAGGAAGGAATTTATAGACTCAGAATGGAAAAGAAAAAGAAAGACTCAGAGAAGTCCTTACCAGATTCAGGAAAGCGGGGTTAAAAGTCAAGGAAGAAAAATGCACTCTTAAAACTGACAAGGTTGAGTTCCTGGGCTATATGATTGACAAGCATGGCATCCACCCTACCGATGCCAAGGTTCAAGCAATCAAGCCCCTAGACCTAAATGCAAAACAGATTTACAAGCCTTCCTTGGACTCATTAACTGTTATCACATGTTCCTACCTCAGAAGGCAACCATTGCAGAACCATTGCACAGATTACTTGACAAAAAGTCTGTTTGGGTCTGGGGGAGGAAGGAACAATCAGCATTTAACAGTATTAAAAGACTAATCACGTCTGATGCTGTACTGATACAGTTCTCTGAGAATTTGCCTGTTGTACTGACTTGTGATGCATCCCCTTTGGAGTGTGGGGGGTTTGAGCCACAGGCTTCCCAGCGGGAGAGAAGCCCCTATTGCATTTTACTCTCGCACTTTGACCAAAGCAGAGAGGAATTACAGCCAATTGGACAAGGAAGCATTGGCAATTGTTGCAGCTGTCAAGAAATTTCATGAATATTGGTATGGGAGAACATTTACCATTGTTACATATCACAAACCTTTGTTAGGCATTGTGGCAGGAGATAAACCTACACCTACTATCCTGTCACCAAGAATGCTAAGGTGGACTGAATTTCTTGCTGCTTATTCATACAAACTTATCCACAAGCCTGGCAAGGACATTGGACATGCTGATGCACTGAGTCGTTGCCCACTTCCTTGCCACAAGGAGGACTTTGAACCTGAAACACACACCTTTTTCCTAGAAACTGTTGCCAAGCTTCCAGTGCATGCTGCTGAAATTGCCAGAGAGACTGCCAAAGACACTTTATTGGCTCCTGTTATAGGCTGGATTAAGAAAGGTTGGCCTCTTCAAGATCTACCTCACCTGGCCCAACCTTTTAAGTCCAGGCAAACTGAATTATCTGTATTAAGATGATGTATTTTGTGGGGTAACAGGGTGGTTATTCCTGCAAAACTACAAAAAGAGGTTTTGGAAATGTTACATGAGGATCATCCTGGTATTGTAAGGATGAAGGGATTGGCCAGGAGTTATGTATGGTGGCCAGGTATTGACAAAATGGTTGAAAACTGGGTTGCATCTTGTCCCAACTGTCAGGTAATCAGGCCTGCCCCACCTCTCGCCCCCAAACAGGAATGGGAATGTCCTAGGGGCCCATGGTCTAGGATTCACATTGATTTCGCAGGCCCTACCAGAGGGCACACCTTTCTTATTATAGTAGATGCATATTCCAAATGGCTAGAGGTAATCCCTATGGCATCCACCACAACTGATGCTGTCATCAAGCAGCTCAAAACTTTTTGTAACCCACGGGTTACCTGATGTTCTTGTCTCTGACAATGGCCCTCAATTTACATCCAACCTTTTTGAATCCTATTTAGCACAACAGGGTATCAGACATGCCCTCACTGCCCCTGGGCACCCTTCGGCTAACGGCCGGCTGAATGCATGGTACGTTTTACCAGGAGAAACTTCAGCAACTGGGTCCTGGGGACATCACTGAGAAAGTTGAAAAACTTCTTAGTGTTCAGCACATCACTCTAACCCATCTAATAACTTATCCCCAGCAGAGTTGTTGATGGGTAGGAAACTTAGGTCTTCCCTTGACCGCCTTCATCCCACTTACACACCCAACGCACCACTAGATTCCACTTCCAAAGTTTGCACATTCAGTGTGGGTGATTCTGTTTATGCTAAGAACCTTATGGGTGAACCTTTGTGGATTCCTGCTGACATAACTCAAATCACAGGCCCTCGTCTTACAGGGTACAAACAGAGGATGGAGTCCTCTGGAGCAGGCACATTGATCAACTTAGATCCAGGTTTTCTCAGGAACATCGCCCTTGTTCCTCTCTAGTTCCCTCACCTGATGTCAATTCTAGGGGGGAAGGGGAGGAGCAGGAGGATAATCAGCAAGCAAGAATCCATCCCATGTATAACGAGCCATTACGACAGGAACCATTCCAAAACCTGTCACAATGCCAAAATCCATCCTTAGAAGTGGAAGATTGTACATCACTACCTGACTTGGGTGCTGACATTGGGCTGGAGATGGGTTGGGAGGAGAGACCAGATTCTAACAATCAAACAGGGTCTTCTTTCACAGGAAGTCCCAGTAGGGAAATGTCAGCAGACACATTTCCTCTCTCACTGGGTGAGAATGTTAAAACTTCTGAACCACGAAGGTCTCAACGTACATGTAAGAGCCCCACCTATTTAAAAGAATACATTAGATAGGTTGGGGTTTGGTATGGACTGAACCTAGTGGGGAGGGGTGTTATGTATGTAGGTTTGAATGTCATTGGTTTAGTTTGAATTGTTCTTGTAAAATGTCAAATATGATTGGTTTGAAAAGTGCGGGAAAACCCTGCACTCTGATTGGCTGGCAACTGCGGCTGCTGGCTATAAGTAGCAGCCGTAGCCCAGCCAAGATGGTCCATTCGAGCTGTAGTCACTAATAAACTCTTCACTGAAGCTCTTCGCGTCTGACTCTTCATGCAAACTTAACAGTTTGTTTATTGCTCGTGTGGTGTAGTGGTGAAGGTGTTGGCCTAGGAACCAGAAGACTGTGAATTCTAGTCCTGCCTTAGTCATGAAACACCGGCCAAGTGACTTTGGGCCAGTCCCTCTCTCCCAGTTTAAATCACCTCCTTTTTGTGGAGAAAATAGGAAAAAAGAAGGAATGTTCACCGTCTTGGGAAAGGTGGGATTAAAAACAAACAAATAAACAAATACCATATAGCTAACATTTAATAGGCAACTTAGGTAACTTTCACCTGAAAATGCAATAATTTTTCTCCAACACCATTATTGATACAGGCTGTGATATTAACCCCCGGTGTGTGGTATAATGACCCTAATGACATGACAAGGATATTAACCTTTGTGCTCCCAACCCATGTCTTGTGGCAGAGGCCACCGCTGCTATGGATTATTTCTTCACCACATGAAACTGCAAACAAATGTCACCCTTTTGGAGGAAAAAAACAAATGTGAAAAGAGTTTTCTAGCTTTGGGGTGGGAAAGGCTTACACAACACTATTCTGTAATGTGGTTACTTCGCATCCAGTCAATGCATCTTCTACCAGAAGTGTAAAGCATGTCCCAAAATACAGGATACAAAACTGGAAAAAAAAATTCAGAGTATTCCCAAAGAGGGAATCAATGGAAGCTTTTGGCATTTCAGAAATTGTAAATTGCTACTATACAAAATAACAAGGAGACCATTTAGATAATTTAATAGTTACTGGTGCCATTTTTTTAAAAAAAGGTCTATTAAAAAGGTTCTTTGCATCAGAAGTAAAAAAAAAAGAAAGAGAGAGGGAAGAGCTAAATGGCAAACACTGTAAAAGGTGAACATGCTACTTTGAATTGCTACCTTTTTTCTATTAAAAGGTTTATAATTCATATAATTCCAGTTTTGAACATCAGAGCTCTTATTGCTCAACTACACATCAGGTGTAATTGAGAAAGAATATTTAGCCTTTATATTAAATACTTTCCATCGTAAAAATGCAGAGGCAGATGCAATACATTTTCCATTACCTTCACCAGCCTAACAGTCTATCCGGTAAGCTGGAATGAGAAACAACAACTGGGCAAAACCTTCCCAATGAGCTTCATTCTTCAGTAAGGGGTTGAATTTAATTTTAATTGAATTGAATTGAATTAATTTTTTGATTCACAATATTTCTTTATTCGAGACTTTGGCAATTGCTGGAGGAGGATGGAGGCATAGCCAAGTGTACTTGAAAAGTACCAGGTTGGAGAAAACTACTCTAAACAATTCAATTTTGATAGTGTTGTACTCAGTTTTCATTTATATTTCATTTATATAATTACAAAATTAAAGGTAAAAGACATTTAACAAGTTTTCTTTTTTGTAAGGACAAGTCTCTCAACTAAGGTGACCATGGCTTTGAATTTGAAACTTCTTTGTTGTCCTTACACCTTATTATAATTATCTCAACTACTAGGCCCTTTGAATCATTTGATGATTTTTTAAAATTCTGTCCTGATTATATTAGTTTGAATAGCTTGCTCTTCAGCAGTCAAAAAAACAAACTTTCAGTTTCTTTTTTAATGTTCCTATTGTAAGCCATTGTCACACTTTCCTCTCAATCTTTTGTAGAAATTGATCATGTATAGGTAGTCCTCAACTTACAACCACAATTGAGCCCAAAATTTCTGTTGCTAAGTGAAAAATTTGTTCAGTGAGTTTATTCCCATTTTATGACCTTTCTTGCCATGTTTGTTAAGTGAATCACGATAGTTCTTAAATTAATCAAATTGTTGTTAAGCGAATCTGGCTTTCCCATTGACTTTGCTTGTCAGAATAACATGACCCTGGGACACTGCAACCGCCATAAATATGAGTCAATTGCCAAGCATCTGAATTTTGATCACAGGACCATGGGGCGGCTACAACAGTCGTAAGTATGAAAACTGGTACATAGGTCACTTTTTTCAGTGCTGTTATAATTCTGAACAGTCACTAAATGAACTGTTGTAAGTTGAGGACTACCTGTAATAATTTTTCCTTGTCAGTATTCTTTTCTTGTTTTTATTTTTTCATTTTTCAACATTCATGTTTTGCTTCCTGCACAGCCAGTTCAGTTTTCAACTTGCTTCAATGCATATTCTTGACTATCTTCATTACCAGTCAATGCATCCTTTTTTTCTGTGACCATTTGATTCAAAGTAAACCACTTCTGTGGGTCAGGCATACTGTATCTATTCTGTGGGTCAGGCATCAAACTCAAGACCTGGGGGCTGATCTGGCCTGCGGGCTGCCCTGGAAACAGTGAAGGACTGGCCCATGGTGCCTTTGCCAGCCAAAACGGAGCTTGGAAAGACCACTGCCAAAGGGTTGCAGGAGGTCATTGCAGCTGAAAATGGATCTCAGGAGTCCATTTTCTCTGTCAAAGTGCGTGGACCACCACAGGCACCCCCGACATAAGTGATGTTGAGCTGGCCACACCCCCTGGCCATGTCCTCACCCCCCCAAATACAGTCCTGATGCAGCCCTCAATGAAATCAAGCTGGATACCCCTGCTTTAGCCATATCACTATGTGAACGTAATGCATGGTGAATAGTTAATTAATTTTCTTGTTTTGTGATCCAAACTGCCCAGTTGAGTTTGTATCCAATGAATAATATCATATCACAGATATGGCTCAGGTATTAATAGCTTTGATGGAGTTTTCACTATTCAATTTTGTTCTTTAGCATTTTTCTTACCATTTATTTATGCCTGCTTGCCTGCACGATTCCTGGAGGTATATGTGTAGAATTCCTATCAAATTTTGAATACATTTTTTTAAAAATAAACATGTGCCTCCTTATCCTTCTCCTGTTCCTGCTGCTAATGGAGGCTCAGGAATGTTTGCAACGGCAAGAAAATGGAGCATTTAATTGCCACGTACTATCAGTATGTTAAGACATGACTAAAGTGTTAAAGAAAGGAATGATGTGAGAAACTTAGCATCTCTGTCTGAGGTTTTACATGTTTGTATATGCAACTGATGTATGTAATTCAATTACCAAGGATATGCATTGTTAGAAGAACAAATTCAGAGGTATCCTTTATTTAAACAATAGATTCTAGATCATGTCATAGCTAGGTGTTCCTTGCATTTCATATAGTGCATTTTAAAAAATCCTTTTTTCCTTGGAAATAAAGACAACAAAATCTGTGGCTTTTACTTTCAGGTAACTACATTTTACATATACTGACACCTTTTTCTACCCTCTAACTCCCTACAATAAACAATCTGACAACTCCTGTGGTTTAACAAGCATAGTGTAATTGGGCAATTGGATATATCATTTTTTAAAATAAAAATAGATATTGCAGTTTCATGACACACCAAAAGTCCACCACCAATGGTACTGAAATATGCATTGTTCAGTCTATTTATTTATTATGTGTTGTATTGACAGAAGCATGATGCAGTGATGCATTTATTATCTCTTGCTTTTCTACTAATGCCTAAAGTGATGTAACAAAGCATCTAATTTAAACTAGGTTTCTCTCTTTAATAGTTTATATTGCTTTCCTGCAATATTTTCTCTTCAAACTACTCATTACATTATTTTTGACATTTTTATATGCCTTTAACCTAAATCTCCCCCTCTCACTCTCTCTCACACCATTGCAGGATGAAGGTTTCTTCATTGACTTTCCAGTCAAGGGCTGAGAGACAGTGCTGTAAAAATGAACAACCCATAACATTCAAGTCATCAGTGACAAGAACAATTGAGAATAATCACAAAGCATAGCACTGCTTGGTATCCAGCAAATTTATCTGGAAAAGTGGAATAGACATTGTAATTCTCACTATAAGAATGGTAAAGGAATCACCTTATGTACTGTAGATAGAGAGATAGAGATAGATAGATAGATAGATAGATAGATAGATAGATAGATAGATAGATAGATAGATAGATAGATATAGCCAGAAATAAAGGTCTGCCAAAAATCTAAAAATAACTATCAAAACATAAATCATATTAAAACTTAATAATGCTGAACAACCTGTTTCACTCATGGTAATAACACTAACTACAGTACTTCAAGGTTTTCATGGTCAAAAAGTCCTTTCATATAAGCAAAAGTGTCCATTTAATCTTTTCCTGTATTTATGATTGATAGGACGTTTTGAAATACCTCTTAAACCACTGCCAAATCTCCAAATAAAATTTAAAAGATGTCGGAAAGTATTCCAAAAAGCTTACTTTTTATGACTACTAGTCATAATGTAGTACCTCTCATATATGGCCTATCGCTATAGTCTTTACTTATTGACTATTCTTTGTTTTGAACCCTTAGTTTCACTTGACTGCCATGTTTGCTCATTCACACTGTTTCAAAGATGTTAAAGAGTGTGATTTGATGTTGTTTGTATCCATTAGCATTCTCCAGTTCCAACTGTCTTCTAATCAGGCTACCTCTGAAGTACAAATCAATCCTCTAGCAGCTTAAAGGAGTCTGTTAAGTGTCAAAGTCACTTAGGAAAACACCCTGATTCCTAGTGAATTACTGTTTGCTTTCTCTCTCTCTCTCCTGGCTTTCTCCTTTGTCTTCTTTTCTTCCCTTCTCTACAGCTACATATGTTTGTTTCCAGTGGTTCCAAAAAATGTATTGGGAAGGTTAGCTGATGATCAACACAGCTGCTTAATGTCAAATGATGCACAGCGGGTCACCCTGAAAGAGCATGAGGTTTAACCCACCTGGGGAAATACTTCTAAGCCAGTCCCAGGGGTTGTGATAGACCCTTTGAGAATGTTTAGACTCCAACATTTAAAGAAAAAAAATCTGGAAAGAGATTATTAGAAGAAACTTATTCCTACACAGCCTTGAATGATGGACATTCCACATGTGAGTAGGAAAATCTGGTAAAAATACTTCCCAAGACTACCATAATCACATTATATTAAATAAATGCATGTCAAACATTTTGTGAAATTGATACTGTGGATGACATCTTTCTGGCTGAAAGATGTAGTTCTAGAAATCTGTTTTGTTTTACAAAACAAATTTACGCAGATTATTATATTCATTTTGATTGGATTTTTTAAAACTCAAGCTAATTAAGGATCTGAGCATTTTTAGTAACTAATCCCTGAACATCAAGAAGCATTTAATCGATACTGTAGAAATCCTAGAATAATCACTGACTTATAGAATAGAACGGAATGGAATAGAATGGAATAGAATTCTTTATTGGCCAAGTGTGATTGGACACACAAGGAATTTGTCTTGGTGCATATGCTCTCAGTGTACATAAAAGAAAAGATACATTCATCAAGAATCATAAGGTACAACACTTAATAATACAATACAATACAAACACAATAAGCAATCAAATCATACTAGGAAACAGTTAATTAAAAAATAGTAAAAATACAAGCAACAAAGTTACAGTCATAAGTGGGAGGAAATGGGTGAAAGGAAGGATGGGAAGACTAATAGTAATAGTAATGCAGTAAATAGTTTGACAGTGTTGAGGGAATTATTTGTTTAGCAGAGTGATGGTGTTCAAGAAAAAACTCTTTCTTGTATCTAGTTATTCTGGTGTGCAATGCTCTATAGTGTTGTTTTGAGGGTAGGAGTTGAAACAGTTTATGTCCAGGATGTGAGGGGTCTGTAAATATTTTCACAGTCCACTTTTTGATTTTTGCAGTACACAGGTCCTGATGGAAGGTAGTAATTGTTTTTTCTGCAGTCCTAATTATTCTCTGAAGTCTGTCTGTCTTGTTGGGTTGCAGAACCAAACCAGACAGTAGTAGAGGTGCAGATGACAATAATTCCTCTGTAGAACTGTATCAGCAGCTCCTTGAGCAGTTTGAGCTTTCTGAGTTGGCTCTTTGTTGTGTTTTTTTGATGACATTTTTGATGTTAGGTGTCCATTTTAGGTCTTGAGATATGTGTCCATTTTAGGTCTTAAGAAATTTGAAGGTCTCTACTGTTGATACTGTGTTGTCTAGTATTGTAAGAGGTTGTAGTATGGGAGGGTTTCCCCTAAAGTCTACCACCATTTCTACAGTTTTGAGTGTGTTCAGTTCCAGATTGTTCCGGTTGCACCACAAGGCAAGTTGTACAACCTCCCATCTGTATGTGGATTTGTCATTGTCTCGAATGAGACCAATCACTGTTGTATCATCTGCAAACTTCAGTATTTTAACAGATGGATCGTTTGAGATGCAGTCATTGGTACATAGGGAGAAGAGAAGTGGAGAAAGCACACAGTCTTGGGGGGGCTGTGCTAATTGTACAGGTATCAGATGTGATTCTGACTAGCTTCACCTGCTGCTTCCTGTCTGTTATGATCCACTTACAAGTGTTTTCAGGTACTGCTAGCTGGTTTAGTTTAGTTAGAAGAATGTCTGGAATGATGGTATTGAATGCTGAACTGAAGTCTACAAAGAGGACTCTTGCATAGGTATTTGGAGATTCAAGGTGTTGTAGGATGTAGTGCAGAGCTGTATTAACAGCATCATCTGTCAATCTATTTGCTCAGTATGCAAATTGCAGGGGGTCTAACAGCATAATAATTTTTAATAATTATTAAAGTTTAATTGATTTTAATAAATTTTAACTTTTAATTAATTTTAATAATTATTATTAAAGTAATAATTTTGAAAATAGTTTTCAAAACTATTTTCCATAAATAAAATGCTCTACTCCATAAAGTATGTTCACCTATATCTGGTTCACGAACCCTCATTTTTTTCCATTCTGCTCCAATCACTAATGCACAGAACTGTCAGTAACTTTACTGACATTTGTAAGGCAAGAGATATACAGAAATGATAAAGTATATTTTAGCATAGGAGTAGATTGTCAATGATATGAAGAGTGGATGGTATCTTTCTTTCTTTTGACTAAAGGAAGAAATATTATGTTGCATTTCTGTAATCAAAAGAGGACACATAAATGCAACAAAACCTTAACAATGAAGTGGAGGCATATTTGGGCTCCACTCCAGTAGTGGGATTCAAATTTTTTTTACTACCGGTTCTGTGGGCATGGCTTGGTGGGCATGGCAGGGGAAGGATACCATAAAATCTCCATTCCCTCCCCATTCTTGAGGGAAGGTTACTGCAAAATCCCATTCCTTCCCCCACCCCACTAACCTGCTTTCCAGCTCTGTTCTCCTGTGCAGGGCAACAAAAAAAGGCCCAGCCAATCAGCTGGGACTCAGGAGGCAGAGAATAGATGGGGATGAGGCCAATCAGAGGTGGTATTTGCCGGTTCTCTGAACAACTCAAAAATTTCTGCTACTGGTTCCCTAGAACTGGTCAGAACCTGCTGAATATCACCTCTGCTCCACTCATATTTTCATGGACCGCTTCAAATATCTGCTCAAAATCTGCTCTCTTTTGGTAAAGTTCCTACAGGAATCTGCTTCTGGATTTTGCTGGTGGCCAAAGGTGGGAAGAATACAGCTGAGTTCATATTTGCTTAAGTACACAGCATGGGTGGGCTGCATGTGACATAAAACCCTCAACCAGGTAGGTCACTTGCACAATTCAGTAGAAACAAAAAGCTTGTCGGCACCTGATATTTACAACAGGCCAGTGCAGCTGTTTTGCACATCCAACTTATTAGCACCACACTGCACTGGACATAAGCAGCTTGCATCTGCTTAATGTCAATCATGATGACAATATGGGAGAGATGAAATACCTTTTCTCCCTTTACTTTCTTTTCCCACTAGTAAGGCTACAGCATTAAGGAAGAAATTATTCAAAGTATCTATATGGTTGGGCTATCTCCTTGTCCATAGCATAAAAAGAGTTTTAGAGAGAAGTCTAAGGTTATACATCCCAAGTTGCCCAGTTCAAAACTTTGCTGCCCCGTCATATGGAATTTTAAAATAATGTTGTCCCTGCTGTGACATCTTCAACCTCACCTTGATTTGTGTGAATATATACATTAAACTTCCCAAGAATCGTTGTCAATAGAAGTCCCAGGACAGAGAGTAATGGATTCTGGGGAAATTTGCCAAGATCCCTCACTATGTATTTCTACGTTTTAAAATTTACCTCCTCACCCCAAAATTAAGGAGCCTTTTTATTATGCTGTATCTCTGTTGCTTGTTCCTTTTTTAATAGCTAGGTTCTTCTTATTGTTCATCTTCTCATTTTTTATTATTGTTAATGTTATTCTTTTCATGTTTTTAAAAAATAGTACTTCATCTGCTTTTTTGGCAGAATTCTTCCCCATGAAAGGAAGCAGCTATATAGAAACACATAGATGGCAAGGCCTGCGTAATAGCTATCATTTCAGGATATAATGCTTGAAGAAGAGGGGAAAAAACCTTAACAATTTGACAAGTGACCCATTCTGAGTAAGTGTCCTCATGCATCAAAAACAAGCAGACAGCATTGTCCTGCTGGATCAGCCCAACATTTCCTCTGACCTAACTTCTTATTCCTATAGTGGGCAACCAGTAGCCTATCAGGAACTCGGAGCACATGAGGAGAGAAATGTCATCTTGTGCTGGTATTTTCTGAAAGCTGGCATTACCAGGCAATATGTATCTGCAACAAACCATGGTGATTTCAAAATATCATTCCTATAATGACATCAACCCACAAATATCACAATTTCATACATGATTCTTATTCAACTGTGTTGCTGTTCTTGTATGGTTACAGTATATTCTACATTATCCTTTCTTACCCAACTCAAATGGCTATAATATACTGCTGTCATAGCCAGGAATAATTGATAATTTTATCCTCCATGATTATTCGAAGCCCCATTAAAGTTATCCAAATCATTATATATTCTGGAAGCAAATCCTATAGTTTAATGACAGATTCCGTGAGAAATATTTCCTTTTATGTGTTCCAACACCCCCATCAGTTATGGAATGCACTCAGGTTCCAGCATTAAAGCAGGAGAAAAAACTCATAGCACCATGTGTTGGTTGATCAGAATTTAGGAAATTTTGGAAGTGGGGCTTCCTGAATGGTGGGGCTTTTTGAAGGGAGAATTCCCAATGTGTTTCCTTTAACGGTGGAGCAAAGCAGCCATAAAGAAATGTTGGAAGAAATGGACTGTGTACAGAATCCCATTTCTGAGTTAGGTTAATGATAGAAATACTTGATGAACTGACTTGTCCTCTATTTTCATTTATGTGAAATGAGTCAACTATGCAATGTGAAGTAACTGACAAGTTATCTTGCAATGTCCTACACATTTTACACATCCCTTCTATCTTTTATCTTATCTTAATTAAAACACTTTCCTCTGGTTTTCTCTGGAATATTCTCTTTAACAATTTAACTATAATTATATATAGTGAGAACTAGTTCAGTGCAGTAGTTAAAAGCTAGAAAGCAGGACACCATAGGCTTGTTTCTTTCTTTGTTTTATTTGGACTTATAAGCCGCCCTCTCTCCTGAAGGACTCAGGGCAGCTTACATGAAAGACAGAAAGTACAAAAGTGAAAAGAAATTAAAAAGATATTAAATTATGCCAAATAAACAATCAAATTAAACACCCCCGATCCCCTATCAGTCCAGGCCGGATTGCAAAAATAGCCATGTTTTGAGGTCGCAGCAGAAGGAGCGGAGATCAGGGGCCAAGCGCAACTCAAGGGGTAGTTGATTCCAGAGGGTGGGCGGCCCCACATAGAAGGCCCTACCCCTAGGGGCCACCAGCCTACACTGTTTAGCTGACAGTATCCCCAGGAGGTCCCGTCTGTGGGAGCGCACAGGGCGATTGGTGTTTGTCAACAGAAGGAGACGTTCTTGAAAGTACCCCGGACCCAAGCCATACAGGGCTTTATAAGTTATTACCAAAACTATGAATCTCACACGGAGGGCAACTGGCAACCAATGCAGGTCGCGCAGGAGGGATGTAATATGGGAGAATCAGGACACTCCCTTCACTACCCGCGTGGCTACATTTTGCACCAGCTGAAGTCCCCATATGAGATGCAGGAGCAGCCCCATATAGAGAGCATTGCAGTAGTCAAGTCTAGAGATGACAAGCGCCTGAGTGACCGTGCGCAGCGCATCTCGGTCCAGATATGGGCAGAGCTGGCATCCCAGCCGAACCTGTGCAAATGACCCCCTGTCAACGGCTCCCACCTGCTCCTCCATACTGAGCCATACGTCCAGGAAGACGCCCAGGTTATGTGCCCTATCCACAGAGGACAACACCTCTCCCCCTATGGATAATGTTGGAATCTCCTGGATTATCCGAGATGATGGTATACACAGCCACTCAGTCTTGTTCGGGTTGAGTCGGAGCCTGTTCACTCCCATCCAGTCCCGCACCACCTCCAGGCAATGGGCCATCATGGGGAGGGCATCTCTGAGGTGGTTGGGGGGGGAGATGAAAAGCTGAGTATCATCAGCATACTGGTGATACCTCACCCCAAAACCATGGATGATCTCACCCAGCAGCTTCATATAGATGTTGAACAGGAGGGGAGAAAGGACTGACCCTAGTGGAACCCCACAAGTGAGGGGCCGAGGGGACAACCGCTCCCCCCCTGCCAACACTGACTGCATCCGACCCGAGAGGTAGGATGAGAACCACTGCAGTAGGTGCCCCCCGCTCCCAACCCCTTGAGCCGGTGCAGTAGGATACCATGGTCGGTGGTATCAAAAGCCACTGAGAGGTCTAACAGAACCAAGACAGAGGCATAGCCCCTGTCCTGAGCCCTCCAGAGATCATCAATCAGTGTGACCAATGCCGTCTCCTTGCTGTACCCCAATTGGTATGGTGCTGAATCCTGATTGGTATGGGTCCAGATAATCAGCTTCCTCCAGTAACATCGGTAGCTGCTGCGCCACTACACTCTTGACAACTTTCACCAAAAAACGAAGGTTGGAGACTGGACGAAAGTTGTCTAAATTGGCTGGGTCCAAGGCAGGCTTCTTTAGGAGGGGCTTCACCACCGCCTCCTTCAAGGCGGCGGGAAAGCCACCCTCTCATAAAGAAGCATTGGTAACTGCCTGGAGCCAGTCAAGTGTACCCTCCTGGGCGGCATAAACCAGCCAGAGGGACATGGGTCCAACAAACATGCAGTGGTGCTCAGCTGCTGCATGGTCCTGTCCACCATATCCGAAGAAACAGGCTCAAACTCCTCCCAGATAACATGAACAAGACTCGACGCCACCTCTGTCCCCGACTCTAACCAGGCAGAGTCCAGCCCAGCCCGGATCCGAGCGATCTTGTCCGACAGATGTTGACTAAACTCCTCGGCACATCCCTGCGCAGGGTCCCCTCCCTCCGATTAAGGAGGGAGCAAGTGACCCTGAACAGGGTGGCCGGGTGATTATCTGCGGACACGATGAGGGCAGAGAAGTAAACCTTCTTTGCCACCCTCATCACTGCCAGACAAGTCCTAGAAGTGGATCTTAGCTGGGATCGGTCAGATTCGGACCGTGAAGACCTCCACCTGCTCTCAAGGCCCCTCCTCCTACGCTTCATCTCCGGAGCTCCATGGAAAACCAAGGAGCTACCCGGGATCTGAGCTGGGTTAAGGGCCACAAGGGGACAACTTGGTCGAGAGCCCTGGCAGCTGCCCGTTGCCAGGCTTCTGCCAGGGTCTCAGCCGAGTCATGGACATGAGAGGGTGGCAATGCCCCAAGGGCCCGCTGGAACCTCTCGGGGTCCATAAGGTGCCTTGGGCGGAACCACTTGGTCGGCTCCATACCCCAGCAGCGGGGGTGGCGTGACAGAAGGTCAATCGAGGGAGGTAGTGATCAGTCCATGACAGGGGGCAAGTAGTTGGAGAACCCCCACCCAGATCACTATACCACTGTCCAGAGACAAAAACTAGATCCAGCATGTTCCCCCCCTCATGAGTTGGGCCCTGAATTAATTGGGTCAGATCCATGGCCAGCATGGAGGCCATGAACTCCCAGGCCAAGCCGAGTCCCCTCCCAGGGATGGCAGATTGAAGTCTCCCAGGACCAAAAGTCTGGGAAACTCCACAAAGGTGACTTTGTGCTAGTCATTCCCTGGGAAGAAAGCAACAGAAAATAATTCAAAATATTGTCAACTATTAGAGTTGGGACTTGTTGATATAGTTATGAGGAGGAAAGACTGACATCAGGGCAGAAAAAGAAGGTTACAGACTAGGTATACGCTACATTTTCATGTCAATCACAAAGATAATTGTGTATGTTTTTAACAATCAGATTGTTAAAGCCCCTGCATTTAAGGCATATCCGTGATACAAGGAATGGGTCTTATCATCCAAGACATAATTGGTCAGTTTATCAGACCAATGATCTCTAAAAATCATATGTCTTACAGCCCCAGGTCACCCATCCCTGATGTTAGATTATTTATTACCGTCTCATTCAAAATTTGGTTTCATCTAAGTATCTGGTGGAGATTTCCTGCAAGCATTGCCAAAATTGGCAGTTTATAGAATTATCTCCCTGGGATTATCTCCCAGGTTGATCTGTAATGTTCATGGGTGTCAAACTTGATCACGGTCACATGATGTATTGTGATGTATCACAACATTTTTTGCCTTTATGGACCCGGGGTAGATGTGGCCTGAGTGTGACACAACCAGCCCATGGGCCACCAGTTTGACAGGCCTATTCTAAAGCATAACATTACTGAACTTAAGTACCCTATAATGTCCCTTGCTTTGGCTTCAGCTGATGCCAAAAAATTCAATAATTACTTAAATGAACTGCTACGCTATACTACTCAGAAAGGGGTTTGACTTTTTCTTCTAGAAAGTACTTGATTCTAAATAATTTCACATTTAGCATTTCTTTCTATCTTTACAAGTTTTCACCTAATTTATTTAGGGGTAGGGGATGGGGCAATTGTTTTATTTTTTAGGCTTGCATGCAGGTGCAAATCTTGTTAAAACAAGATGGTACCGCTCCAGAATTGATTTGTTACTATCTCTTTATAAATTTTTATGAAAATATTTGTATGGCATATTTTGAGGTAAAACTACTCTAGCCATATTTCCTACATGTATATTGTCCAATGTCAATCATGTAAATTGCCTAAAAGTACAGACTCTACCTGTAAATTTAAAATGTTTAAGAAAATAGCAAAGCAGAAAAAGTGAGAGAATGTTAAGAGTATTCCTTATAGTAGTGCAAAGCTTTGTGTTATAAATTGTATGTAAAGGCAAAGGTAAAGGTTTCCCCTGTCCAGTCATGTCCAGTTCTAGGGGTCGATGCTCATCTCTATTTCTTAGGCAAGGGAACCAGCATGGTCTAAAGACACTTCCATGGTCATGTGGCCAGCATGACTATTTGCAGAGGCACCCAAAATGCTGTGTTGTATCTACCTTTCTTCATTAAACAAAAGAACCTACTGAATAAGTGTGCATAGGATAATTCTGGGAACCATTTTAGAAACCAACAGTGCAGGCATGTCTACTTACAATAAATGTATTAACAATTAGACTAATTCCATCAATTCCATTCAAACAGACTTTTGAATGAGCACACATTGGATTCTATAGGAAATAAAGCAGCCATATGAGAGTACTAAATATTTTTGAAGTGGAAAATAATCTTATTTCTGCCCCCCAGCTGTTGATGAAAGAATGTCAACCAAATGCACAATGTCCATTGTAAACATGTATCTATTTATTATGCATTTAAATGTGCACAGCACATACACCACAATATTGAACAACACCTGTATAAAACTACAGACAGATTTGGTAAATGATGAAATCTCATAACATTGATATAAAAGTTTTACAATGTTATTTGAACATTACAATATAAACCACCTCTGACCACATTAAGGATGAGTTCCTCATTTGGCAACTGAAAGGAAAACAAATGTGATTTAAAATGTACCTAGGAGCTGTATCAATTATTTCAGAAACCTAGAAATATTTGGGGTATTCAGATGTATGCATTGTGCAGATAAATATTCATACATTTAAAAAGGGAGAGAGAGAATGAGAGAGAATAAAAGAAAAGATACAGAGATATCCCACACTGCACAGAAATGTTCTGGCATCCCACTGTCTTGAGTTCACTTACTTAAGACTCGATTGCATGAACTTATTTCACGTATGTTTGCATGAACAGCAGCTAATCAGATCCTGCTATTCTCTCATCTCATCTTATGATGGATGATTTTGCTTAACCTTGAAATTGGTTTGTTTTCTCCCAAGCTTTCTTTGAATATTCAAAAACTCAAAAAAAGGAGAAATGGAATGGGAAAAGTTCTTTTCTTACCTAGTCTCTCCATTTTTCAAGTAAAATATTACATGATGGACTCAATAAAGACAGGAAAAACCAGTTGTAGGCATCATATCAATTCAAAATAATGCATTGGAACATGGTCATGTGATTCATTTCTGTCCCTTTGTCTCTGTAGTAGATTGTTCATATTCAAAGAGAGCAAAGCCTTTGCCTAAAAGGTGATAAGACACTGGGAGAAAGTACTGTAGAAATATGCAAACAATCTTGAATTCAATTTTTTTAACTTAAAACAACCAGAATCAAACTTGAAGCACACTGTTCCAACTTCATCAGAAGTATTCTGGCCTCAAATTGACCCTTTTTTCAAGTTTCATGTAGCCATTTTGGGAACGCTTCTAGTGAAGAGTCCATTTCAGGCTCCACACCTCTATTGAACTCAATATTGGGTGTTTCTAGCACACTGCTATTGGCTAGCAGCAGAAATAGAACAATTCCCATTTGTATCCAGTTTCAAACACAAAGAAGTTTGCAATGGTTCTTCCCAAAAGGGAGAATTCATATTCCTAAGTTCTGGTCTCACTCCCATTAGCACTGCTGAGTAGCTTTATTCTCCCAGGTCATCCATTAATACAGTACATAAATATATGCAAGTCATTCAGAAATGTATATAGCAGTAGCATTTTTTTTTCAAATACAGGAATGTAAAAAAAAAGTTGAATTCATTTTTGCTGTGCCTTGGAATTTTGATGATGACTTAATTTACCGAATATGTAAACATTCCTTAAGATTATAGCCCTTCAATACCAAATTCCTCTGAGAAGGTCACAATCCACAATGGCTTCTATCACTACCATTGAAAAAGGATACATTTACATAAAAAATTACCTTATGTTAATAATTCCTGAAGTTATTTCAATCTTACATATAAACTTAAAAATTGAACAGGAGACCGAGAAATATCAAAGGATAGAAAGATAGCAATCTCCAGGAAGATGAAGGGGGCTTGCTTCACTTTCCTTTCTACAACAAAGAAAGTACACCAAGTAATTACCAGAGTTATTACTTCTGGTTGGAAGAAATGTATATTGATTCAAAGCAGCATGTAAGTGATCTAAGATATGCAGGCTGCAAGGCTAAAACATCCTGAAATGTACTAGCTAGGAGTTATTCTCCCAGGATAATTTAAGAGTTGGATAGATCTTAAAATTTGCTTCACTCACTAGTTACTCATAGCATATCAAACTTGGGATAAAATTGGCATCGTACTTGATATGAATGTGGAATCATGGTCACTTAGAATTTGCCCTATGAAATAAAGATCCACAATGGCAATTCTTGTGCATTCAAGTAATCTCTGTGTTTACCATAAATATAACCCAGTGTTTCATTTTAACACTCAATCCTAGGCATTTCTAGAGGCACTTCTGCTTGCAACTTGGCTGTAGAAAGGACTCAAAGGATTACATGCTCAACCATTTGTGGTCATTAAGGCCACTGACTCCAAGCCTGAGGCCAATTCATCATAATTTTGTTTTGGAGCAGAAAACAAAACTCTAAAACTAGGAGAATATATGGCCCCTAGAAACTTTCAGCTTGACCCATAAATATTTCTAAAAATGATTATGAAATTGTAGTGATTAACATGGCAAATTGTTAAACTGGAAAAAAATCATATTCATTACATTTCATTATGATAATTTGAATTAAGTAAAATTTAGCTCTCTTATCTCTTCCCTTCTACTATTGAAATATGACCTTCAGTGCACCATTTAAAGGACAACTAACATCCAATTGCTAATAATTTAAACAAACCTGAGTTAGGAGACGTTCCAAAACAAAAATGTTGTCTGTATCGGAACTTGGCAGCCCACAGACTCCCAGAGCCTCTTTTACTACAACCATTGCAACTTGGTGATATAATTTCCCAGCATTTTAAGGCAGGAAACATACGGAAGCTATACTATACATCTTGAATTAGGGTTAACATCTTTACTAAATGAATACCCCTGTCCTTCCAAAAACTTCTACTCTAACACTTAGGGAATGTTATCTAGGTTCATATATGTGGCAAAGCCTTTCCTGCTTTGCATCATGACTATTGCAGTCTTCACATCTCATAAGGACTTTCCAAAGGTTGTCAAGATATAGTTTTTCACAGCCCTATTTCAAATACTGAACTTTGGTCATGAGTTTGTCAAATTCAGAATTCACACAGAACTCTGGATAGTTTAAGAGCAGTTACTTCTACACTGTTCTTCTTAACTGCACCAAAGAGAAGCAGAGCCCATGTAAGTGTGAACCTTGGGCATACTCATGCATGTTGCACTAAACCGTGATTTAGTATTACATCTGCAAAGCCTTGGTTTCTCTCTGCTAACATGTATCACAAAAGGACCTTCATAAATCTCTCTCCAGTCATAGGCTTAGCCATCTCTTTTATGATGGGGCCAATATAGCCACATCATAAGTATTTAGAATCTTAAAGAATCCAAGCAAAGAGCAGAGACCATTCTCGTAATGAATTATACTTTTACCTGAATGGGGAACTTCACCATACTTCCTCATAGAAGAGGTAAGAACCTTTTAAAGTCTGATTCCACCATAGAAGTAATTGCAGTCTCCCCAAATGTAGTCATACACAACATCAATTTATAAAGAGGTGGTAAAATATGAGGACATATTTTAGTTGAGCATTAAAAGTGGGATCAAAGTAAGTTTAGTGATTGAGCATGTTTTTTTAAGCAGAATGCCCTAGTTTCATGTCTGCTCTGCTTAATAGGATTATATCTAGCTCATGACAGGAAAGATCTCAGTTCCAAGAGATCTATTGCTAGTTAAGGTAGCCAATAGGCTGGATAGAACAACTTATATCAAGTTGATCTTGATATAAGTCAGCTTCTTATTCTTCTGTCATGCCAAGGAAAGAGACACACTATAATCAGGTGCCTGATCTATGAGAGCTCTAAATGAGCTTGGTAGGTAAGGTGGGTGGGGGGGAAATGTACTGAAAGGAATCCCATTGAAATAAATAGAAGTAGGTGAAGGATTGTGGTCTAAAGTAGCCCTACCCAAATGAAAACATTGAGTTCATTTCTAAATCTGCATGGCAGGTAATCTGCCTGCATAGCAGCAAAATAATAAGTTGGTGGATCTGTTCTCCAGACAGCTGAGTAGTTATCCTAATAACTCCAGTGCCTCATTTTGGGGTAAGCCCTTACCAATATCTGCCTTCAGCTCCCATTATGGTTTTGAGAGCTGTCTTCTACAACATGACAAAGGCAATGTTTCCAAGATATCTGTTAGATGAAATCTGTGATTAGCTCCCAAAGCCCTACTTCCATTAAAAGAAACCATTAAACATTGCCTAAGAGTTACCCTCCTCTTTTGCTCACCCTTTCCACCCCCCTCCAATCATCCTTCTTAAACCTGCTGGTTCATTCTTTGCTTTAAAGACATGGTTTACATTCACAAAATATATAAAGAAAAATATAAGGTTACTGGATGAGCATATAGTGCTGCAGCCTGACAGCTGTCTGCAAATATTTTCACCATGATTATCCTTACTAAAAGTAAATCACTGGGTAAAGATAGCACAAACGTGACAAGGCTCAAATTGGATGTAACCAACACTATCTGGAATTCTTTTGGCTACATATGGAAAAAAAGGGTGGGTTGGGATGCCCCCCTCTCTCCCACACTGGAATTATAAGCAGGGTAGGTAGAAAAAATGAATGCCCCTTCCCTGCTGGTCTTGTAAGGAAACTGGCTTTTAGAATAATTGAATGAGGTAGATATTAAAGGAACATTATTTCAGGGAATGAAATGAGAAAACTACAAACTATAAACCATTTACAGTATAAATGTTTAATTAAAGTCAATACTACCTTGGAGTGAACTGCTATTGGGACATGCTCACAGGAACCCTCATGGCAGAGGCATAACTAGTGGCACAGGATTTCTACTATAGACAAGCACCTATTTTGCAGTCAATGGTTGAAACTACTGCATTAAGATGATGGGATTACCCACTTTTTAAAAAGCAAAATAAAAATAAACCAGGTCTATTAAATCCCCCCCATAGGTTTAACACATTTTGTCATATTTAAAAAGCAACCTCCCTTTTTTTAAAAGGCTAGTTTATTCCTCCGCAGTAGCCTCACATATATTTAATCTGCCCTCCAACCCCAGCTGGAAAAAGATGACCATCAACTGGTGAAATGATTCTGTACTGCAAAATTGTATCATAAGCTGGTTTTTGATATTTTGTAACATTTATGGAAACCATTTTTAAAGGACTGGTTAACCCATGTTAAAGGAAGGCTGACAAAATCAAAATACGTCGTCCACAGTTTGTTCACTGCGACATGTGAAGCAGGAACTTTGGCTTGTTCCTGTCTGAGAAAAACTCAAGAACATGAGAGTTCCTGGTTCAACATGCATAGTAAAAAAAGGGGGGGAGGGGAAACAACACAGATGAAACCACCTAGTTTGTTAGTCAGTTCACTGAGAGGTAGAGCCAAATATGCTCAATTGAAAAAACAGTGGCTTGCAACTATGTGGAAATCTGGCCTGAAAGGAAGAGATTGTCAAATGTTATTAAAACCATGCATTTAGTAATTCTTGACTTATGAGTATTTGTTCAGCAACCATTCAAAGTTCTAACGGCACTGAAAAAGTAACTTACAACTAGTTCTTGCCTTTGTGAATATTGCAGCGTCATGCATTCATAATTCAGGTACTTGATAACCAACATGTATTTACAGCACTTGAAGCATTCTGGGGTCATATGATTGCCAGGTGTGACTTTTCCAGCTGCTTTCTGTCAAGCAAAATTAGTGAGGGGAACTGGATTCACTTAAGGTGTGATTTACTTAATGACTGAGACAAAAAAAGGTTGTAAAATCGGAAGCAGTCATAATAATTAATTAATTAATTAATCATTAATCACTTAATGATTGGACGTTCTAGCAATGGAAGTTTTAGTGCCAATTGGGGTTGTCAGTCCAGAACTACTTATAATGTCATTCCATTTAATATGGTTTCTGGTCTTTAACACAAAGGTTCTTCATTTTAACCTATTCCAAAATGTGACTGGCTGAAAGAAGAAAATGACCACGCTGTACGTAAGCTGAACAATGAGTAAAAATGTCCAGATGTTGCCTTGTACTACTAACGTGGCACTCCTCATTCTCACAATGCTAAGAATTTAACTCTAGAAGTTGAAAAGGGTCTACCTAGAATGCAATTTACTATGAACTCCTGCCATGCAACCTCCAGAGATTTTCAATGGGGTTTACTCCTACTTTGCCTGGTGGGTTCTGCTTTACAGGGCCCCAGAAGGATTGAATGCAGGAAAGTTCAGAGTTCAACTGTAGCAGAGCTGAAAAGGGCATTGCAGGGTGTACATCAATACTGCAATTTCTGTAGCAGAAGTAAATTGACACCATTTCTATGAACTAACAACGCTGCACAAAAGGAGGTCAGAGATGCTATACGTTCCTATAAGCTGGCACCAGAACTGAGGAAGATTTGTCTAGCTCTTTTGTAAGGACTGAAATGTTTGCTGGCAGTCATAACTGGTTAAAAAAATGTTTTTTAACAAAAAAACAATTTAATGTCCACTAACAAACATTGTACAATGCACAAAACAGTGCAAAACATATAGGAATCAGATTTCACATTTAAAAAGTCATAATAGCAGCACACCTGTGATAACTTACCCCAAAACAAAGATAAGATTAAATAAACCACAATGCAAGAGTCTTTCTACTGTTACACTGTGTAATGAATAGCTTAGGTTGGAGGTTTGGTTTTGTAGAAGGTTGTTCTTTCTTTCATTTCTTTTCTTTTAGGAATTTTTTAAAAAATGATCAGAACGATAAATAACTTTCTGGCAATATATACAGACATCAATAATTTAAATATGTTACATCTACTCTTGCATAAAACTCTCAAAGAAAAGTGCACCATAGAATTCACCCCCTCCCTCTTCCATTCTCCCAATTGGGCCTTGCCTTTTCCTTCTGCCCTGAGGTAGCTTTGAAGGGATAATTCTCAAATCCTGGGAAGAAAATGTGTCACTGTCATGGTGGGAGACACTTTGTTGCCTTTCTTGGTTCTTCCATTTTTGCTCAGGGCCATGTACATCCCAGGATAGATCTGGGACTCATAGGCGTTGTAGTTGTTTGGCAGCAGAATCTCTTTGAATTTACACTCATCACCAAAATGGCTCTGAAATGAGATTGGAGAAGGAAGGGAAGAGGATAGTGAGAGTAAGGAAGAAGTTAGATATAAAAATGTCTTTGTGTACATATACAAGGAAAATACACCTTAGCACTTGCCTTCTTTTTTGTTCTCTTTTCAATACTATCATACAACTCTAGCTTCATAATGTCTTTCAGATAATCTTACTCCATCCCAGTTCCTTCCAGTTTATAGTCTATAATTTTCATCTTCCGAGAAAATAATCCAACACTTATGGAAGATATTGAATTGGAGAAGTTTGAGGCAGACAAAAACTATGATCAACATTTACCAGTCCATCTGAGGACTTCATTAAATGGAAAAATTAAATTTTAATGATGGAATATTTGCCAAAGAGACCATAGGGTAATCTTGATATCATCAATAAGTTAAGGATAGGTGTTGTCTAATCAAGAAAAGCAATAGTGCCCTACATTGGTCAATTATCAGATTTGGTAATTTGATCTAGAGAAGCTTCCTATGTAAATGATGATTAAAACCAGACACACACACATGCACTCTCTCTTTCTCTCTCTCTCTCATCTATCTGTCCGTCCATCCATCCATCCATCTATCCATCCATCCATCCATCTATATCTATATATCTATCTATTTCTCTCTCTCTCTCTCTCTCTACCTACCTATCATATTATATATACCCAACACCTTGGTTCCATTCCTTTCTTTCTCTAAAATTCTCACTTCTCACAATTTTCACAAGTATCTCACTTTTACCTTCCTAAATACTCCCGGGTATTTATCATGCAAGATTTTATCTTTTTCCCAGAAATATACTTTCTCTAGTTATGCAGGTAACTCACCAAAAGAAATCATTGTCTATTTTACTCAAATTATGATTAGCTGGATCAATGAATATTAGTTTCAGCTTTGTTTGTTCCTATACAGATTCCCTATACATTTTTAAAAATGTATATACTGCTCAAGCATATATACAAAAATGCATATTGAAGTTAGTATAAATTTAAACTTTCCTTTTTAAATGCATCTTTCTTACATTTTTTTTGAACCAAGACCTGCATTTTAGTATTTGAAAAAAAATGAGTTCAGAGAAACAATTACTGTATATTTCAAATCACACAAGAGCAGCAGGCACAGATTATATCAATTCTCATCAAAATTCACAAAGATCAATTGTTCAAATTTACAGGTAAGTCCTCAACTAACAACAGTTCATTTAATGATCATTCAAAATTACAACAGCACTGAAAAAAGTGAGTTATGACCATTTTACACACTTACAGCTGTGGCAGCATCCCATGATCATGTGATGAAAATTCAGAGGCTTGGCAACTAACTCATATTTATGACAGTTGCAGTGTCCTGGAGGTCATGTTTTTGCAACCTTCTGACAAGCAAAGTCAATGAAGAAGCCAGATTCACTTAACAACCATGTTACTAACTTAACATGTTGCCAGAGATTCATTTAATAACTGTGGCAAGATTGTAAAATGGGGCAAAATTCACTTAACAATTGTCCTGCTTAGCAACAGAAATTTGGGGCTCAGTTGTGGCTGTAAGTCTAGGACACTTATTGTCCTGCCTGTTCCTTGATCTGGAATAATAATAAGAGAAATCCAAAACTATTCACTTAAGCTAGGTTCAGCACTACGTCTTCCTCTACACCGGTTAAACCAGGGGTCCTCAAACTTGGCAACTTTAAGACTTGTGAACTTCAACTCCCAGAATTCTCCAGCCAGCTATGCTGTTGAAGTCCACAAGTCTTAAAGTTGCCAAGTTTGGAGACCTCTGGTTTAAACTCTTGGGACTAACAGCAGCATTATTTTTTTTCAATCAGAATTTTCCAGCCAAATTTTATGCTTGTCTACAGCAATGACATTCCACACAAGGCCTCTGATTGAGAAGACTCTCTTAAAATCTTGAAGCAGACCAATAACACACTGCAATACCCCCCAACCAATTTTTATCCCTTCTTTTATTTCTGATTGTGGATAAACCATTCACATCATAGTCTGAATAACATTTCAAAATAATTTTATGAATGGATTTTGCAGGTTTCAGGGTCTAAATATGGCTGAATCCCAAAACATGTACAGTACAACTTTACTACCTGCTTTCCACTCAAAGTAATGCTCAAGGCAACCTAAACTATGTGCACCCTATAGCTTCTTCCCTCCCCCCTTCATTTCCCCTTCTATCAATTTGATTTGCTTTTAAAATTCTTGGTAATTCTACTGTTTTTTTAGTGGCTCCCTGACTTTTAAAGCATGTGCCTGAAGCTCACAGTAATATAATACATATATAATGTAGAATGAAAATTAAAAATTAAAAACAAATAAATTGAAAACACTTTTTATTGAGATTACATATATTCAGTTAAAAGTTTAAAGCACAGACTGTCTATGGAATCTACTCTACAAAGATCCTCAACTGTTTACACATATTCCCCCCTCTCCTCTTTTAATACTAAACTCAGAGAATTGACGGTTTTAGAAGTGTAGATGCATATACTTTTCTATACAGGGGAAAGTCTCCTCTTACACAGAGAGCAGTAAAGCCCTCAGATATTTCCAAGCATGGAAAATCTTCAGGCAGCTGCCTTAAAAATGAAGGGGGAGGGACACATCTTTATGTTATATTAAGGATGACAAGAGACCTTTCCCCTGAGTGTGACATTTTCTTCAAGAAAATTATGGGGAGCTAATTGTTGGAGCAACAAATTCTTTTTCCTCTGTTTTAAATATATAATGTTATTAAAATTTTTATAAAACAGGACTAAACAGTGATAGAAACTAAAATTAAGTAAGAAGAAAAAAAACAAATGAAAGAAAAAAGAAAGTGCATAAAAGTAGAAGAAAAATAGAAAAGAAAGCAAAACGATATTTAAAAGTGGCTTTCAATCTTATAAGAGTTGTAATCACAATTGTAGATTTACCTCTTTTTCTAAAGTTACACCATGACACTTTACTTTCTGTAATCTAGAGTTACCTCTCTAAAGTTACAGCATGGTGTTTTACTTTGTATAATCTAATCTAATTAATTATTAAAACCATAGATCATAAGTTCCTTTTTTTGTTTTATGCTAAAATCTATAAGGAGTTTGCAGGTACCAACAAACATAGATATTGCCTTCAAACAGGTCAATTTGTCCATCTTAACAAATTCTTTCAGCTTCACCATCTATTCCTAATATAGTAGTATTTACCAAATATCTCCATCAGATTATTTTTTCTAAATAATTCTCAACGTGCCTCATCTGGCTTTCTTTTTCTGCCTTTTCTCTTTCTCCCACTTTTATCCTCATTCTCCCTCCCTTCTTTTCTCTTCTCCCCCAATAGCCTTGCCTTCTCTACAGAACATTTAGATTTAAAAGAATAAAATAACTTTTATTTGTAAGAAATAAGTATCAGTGGAGCTGTGCTCTAGCACTTCAGGAGGAAAGAACCAAATCTTATAGGGCTAAAATAAAAATGGACAAAAACAAAGGATTTATAAAGCAATTACTTTTTGCCAGAAGATTATGGTTATGTTACCAGTACTTTTCATATATGTCAATGCTGCCTTATATACATGGATAATAAAAGACAATCTTTTTATACTGTATAGAAACTTGCTTATTCTGGCCAGCAATATAAAGTAAGTATCCATCATTCTATATTCCACAGGTAAGCTTTAGGATATGGATGTATCACGATAAAATCACATGGTTGATGGGACATTGGAAGGTTTCTGGGTCCAACCTGTGCCTACAGCAGGTATCCTCATATTATCCCAGATAAATGGCCTTGAACCTTTGCCATGAAAACATGTCATGGTACATTACTGATGACTCCAGGAGGCAGGCTGTCCCATTGCTTAATAGCACATGCCACCAGGAAATTCCTCCATATTCCATGTTTGGCTATCTTTTTGTAAAGCTTGTACCTTGCGTTCTATGGAGAATAAATCAATTTCTCCTATACCTTGCCTGTCAAGTATTAAAATATTGCTATCATTTCTCTCTCTATTTTTCTCTTCTTCAGTTAATGTATTCACTTCCTTTAACAGTTTTTTCATAGATTTTAGCCTCCAGGTCCCTTTGTTTCTCCTCTCTGCATTTTCTCCAATTCCTTGGTATTTTTCTTGTATTGTAATGACTACATCTGAGCACAATATCTCAGGGGTGGGCTATCCAGTGTAGCAGAAAACAGAAATATCATTTCCTGTGATCTCAGTACTGCACTTCTGCTGCATTGCATTGACTCTTTTGGCAGCTGCAACATGCTGCTGGCTCATGTTTAACCTGTGGTCTATCACCAGGATGATCAGATTCATCCTACTAAGCCAAGTACCACCATATTTTTTACCTTTGCACCTGGTTTTTCTGAGTACATTTATCATAACTGAACTGCTGAATGTTCTTTCCCCATTTACAGAAGAAAGCATACTCATGCAAAGAAAACAGCAATGTTGTTTAAGGGTCAAGCATGGCAAATCTGTCATAACCACCCACCTACTCTGAAAGAATCTGATTATTCTTATATTATTCTGAAAAGAGTCAAACAGCTGATTGACTTCTTAATTTTATCTATTTTGGACAAAGGCTGTCCAAGGACAATTAGCAGAGCTACAAGAAGGAATAGTATTATGGGTCTGCTATGCTGCTTTCTGTTGCTCCCTACATAAAGGAAACCTAACTCATCCAGTAACAGGTATTTGCCATAGTTTATTTACTGTGTTGCAAATCACAACCAAAGGACTTGACAGAGATGACACCTTTGGCTTGTGGGAGACAGTGTAAGAAAATAAGTCAAACCATTACAGTCTGCCACCATTTGAAACTTTCCTTGCTCTCAATTTTTTCCCGCCTGTATTTGAAATTGTTAGTTTGCTTGAAATGCAATCCAATGACCATTTATACTGAGCCATAAAAAACGTTATCTACCTGAATGACACTGAACAAAGGATGTATCTTTCAATTAGATATTTAAGAAATGATAGGTATATAGAAAATGCAGAAGGAAAATGATCATTGCTTGCAAACCAATATAAATAAAGGAAAGATTACTGTGTCCAAAGTCTTAAATTATCTGAATGTACAATGCCTTTTACACCCTTAAGATTTAGCCTCCCTTCCTTTTAGGCAAGTCAGTAAGAAAACAGTCTTTCTTTGGCAAAAATCTCTGCCTACATCAGCTCATATCAATAGAAGGGCCACAATAGAAAGACAGCTGGAAATGACGAAAGGGGTGGGGGAAGACTTGTGTTATTTTTAGGAACTAAATAGGCTACAAGAATTGAAATGGCTCTCCAACCATTTTTGCTCCAGATTTACAGATTCAAACAAATTCAGTATAGAATAAAAAAATATTAAAACCATCACAGCTAAACTGTCCTGTGCATGAATATATCCATATGTCTTTGAGTTTTTGTTATAAATTAAACTGATCTGCTTTTTTGTCACATAGTGACAGTTTGCTAAATTCCAGAAATATGTCTTATAAAGCTTTATGTAGCAAAAAAAGAAACATATCCCATCATCCTATTTTTGATTAGTGTTTGCCATTTCATTTCTAGTCCCTCAAAACTTTGCCATAAAGTTATAACTTTAAATTGAATAAAGGGAAAAAGTATTCTGTTATAAAACACACAAAAAGTAAACATAATAACTATTCCATTTGTTTTAGGACTACAGCTCTCCAACTTCTGAGCCAGCATAGCCAGTGGCAAAGCAGTAGTCCAAGAACATTGGAAGATTGCAGAAAATTACAAGAGTTGAATGTCTCAGAACAATATGCTTACACTTTGCAAACCTATGCGTACACAATGTGCAAT
The DNA here is from genome assembly GCA_009733165.1 of Naja naja. NCBI lineage: Eukaryota > Metazoa > Chordata > Lepidosauria > Squamata > Elapidae > Naja > Naja naja. The sequence continues at coordinate 284,292,610 of CM019148.1, forward strand.
CCTTTGAATTCCCAAATTAGGTGATTGCAGTACTTGGAAATATATGTGTATATTAAACAGAATTTTCTTGAGTATCAGATAATCTGACTTTCTGCTACAAATACAGAAATGTTTTAATCATAAAGTACCCTTTACTTCCTACAGCTGTTTGTAATGTCCACATCTGGGATGATTAGATAATTCTCCTCTTAATGTACTTAACAAGCACACCTATTTAATCTATCTACTAAAAGCCTGCAACACTTACTTGTCTTTCTAGTAGTGCCAACTGTGTTCATCAAATGAAAGTACCATTGATATACATTATTTTTAAAGGGTTATTGAAAGTCTGTAGCTGAAAACCTTCATAATTGCTACTTACAGATCCATAGAGTTTGCCTTTGCTGTTCATTGCTACAAAAAGTCCACTTTTAACACCAAAAAGGCTAACCACTCCTCGTTCCACTGGAGAGATTTCCAGTAAACCTTTAAGAGAAGAAGAATACATTAGAAACAAACCAGGATATGGATATAGGATTACATGCAATCATAAACCATTTGAATAAAGAATATCCTACTAATTCTATTACTCTTTAAGACATGTCAGTAGAACCATACCAGTAGGGTTACTTTTGTGGCATGTGGCATGCAACAGCTACTTGAAAGTTTAGGTATATTTATGTGTATCTTGTATTATGGCCTTGTAGACAACTAATAGGGATTAGGAAGCAAACATCAAACTACTGGTATTAAGATTCAGAAAAGTTCCACTGAGCTTCAGTTTACTCTAGAACAGAATGGCAATCTCCACCTTAAGGGGTGGATCATCCAGCCCCAACTGCAGATCCACTCCAAAAACTGTTGCCAGTCTCACCAATTGTTCTTTTTCACCAATCTTTTCAAAACTTCCCTGCAGAAGAAGATTGGTTCACTCAGACTTAGAATAAATTGTTGAAGTATTGAAAGCTTTATTTCCCACCACCTTATTCATAAGGCTTAAGAGTTGTTGTGGTTGTGTCCAAGTTGCCATCTTGCCATCTAACCATCCGTGGAAGGTCTTTTTTTTATTTCCCCACATATTGTAAAATATTTATATGGAACATTGTTGGCACAATTTTCTCCTAGAATACTGTGGGTATTGGGTATTGAAAAATGATATACAACTGATATACTACTAATGCTGGAACTTTGGACTAAATGTCACTTGTGGTGGTATAAGCAAGGACCTTCCATGATATTGGTTCAGTTCTAGTGAAATTAACAGAATGGAGGTAATGACCACTTCTGGGTAATCAAACCATCCATTTTCTTTGCAATTGTCAACCATCTCTTGCCCTCTTGTTTTGGGCAGCCCTTCTCACTGACCAGATTCTCACATTGTACTAACAGGGGCAAGCCCATTTTGGAAGGGAGATGGTTGCAATGGGTGGGATAAAGATGTGCAGAACCGAGCTACTACTCATTTAGCTGGAATCCACATTTTGCTATTTCCATGATATTGCAGTTTTGAGGGGAAGAATTTTCAGTTATTCTTTGATTATTAATAACAATGTTCCACTATATTTTATGTTTATATACTACCACATGTGCTTTCCCACTTCGCAACAATGAGAAACCCTGTCATGAATTTTGATATGTGTGCAAAGAAGCAACCTGGAGGCTGTAAAAACACTGTTACTATGCAATCCTGTCAGAATTGCCTCATCAGGTTTTATTTAGTGAACCACAGGTTTTATTTAGTGGTTCAAGCATGCCAACTTTAAACCGTGATTTGCAAACCACCACTAAGTGGGTTCACACATTACATTGAGACAAAGCATACCCCGCCTTAACAAAAGGAATGAATTTAGCCAACTTATAGTTCCATAGAGTATTAAGACCTCTGAACAGATCCACTGCAAATGTTATCACTGATTCCCTCCCCCCCCCGCTTCAAAAAACATGAGTGATTTGCATTGACTTGAACAAACTACTTTCCATAGACAATATTCTACATGATAACCCACCTCTATACAGAATAACAGATAGCCCTGCTCAGGATATGCCTAACATATTAATCTACAGTCTCTTGCCTCAATAAAGTTACAGAGCACACAGTCATGAGGTTGATTGTTGCCATGAAAGCACCCCCCCTTTGTCTTTGCCAACTCATTTTAATGGAGTTTAATTATTCCTGCCCCCTTAATTTTTTTTTATTTTTTTTAAAAAATTTAATTTCTTTTAACACTGACATTTTAATTTTTGTAGACTGTTTAAATATTGTGATTCTTTATTGTACAGAATCCCTCTTTGAGGGAGATGAGGCAGTTCAAAAATGTGAAAAATAAATAGATTAATTAATTTTTTAAAAACAAAACAAATGCCGTCTAATTTAACTCCTTAGCATGCTCATTAATAGATCTTCCAGCACAACTCAGGCAATGCACTGCCTGCTATTATTTCTTTTAGAAGGTGCTTAAAAGCAGCCTTCTCAATCTACCAGCAGCAGTTTCCAAATATGTGGAACTGCAAAGAACTCTGCTGGCCGCCATTAGTAGCAAGGGATGCTGGAGTCTGACATAGCTGGCTTGCAAATGCTTCAGGTCTTCCTTCTGCTGTGATTGAAGAGCTAGCAGAGATCCCCCACCTCGCCCAGCTTAAAATAAGTAACTGACATGTTTTAGGACACATGAAACGTTTGTCATGGTGCAGTCTTTAACCCCTCCTCTGGGTCCTATTGTTTCAGTTGGGGTGTTAGTTAGAATTAGAGCTATGGGGCCACGGGGTTAAGTCACGAACAGATGCTTTTAGGCTATCCTAGCTCTTGGCAGAGAAGGATGGGATCTTGAATCCCAAATTAACTACTCGTCAGCTTGTGGCAAAAGCAGGGTGGGACTTAAGAGTAGCTGCTCCCCATAACCCTAACCGAAGCTAGGCTGTTAAGAAAAAACGTCTACTTTTGTTTAGAAAGTCAGAAGAAGTCCTGTTTTAAATTGATTAAGCACAGGTCGGAGGGAATTTCTGGGAGCCAATTCTTAAGTAACTCCACTTCTGTTCTTGGACTGACCTGCACAAGGAGCAGCCTGTGCAGTCAAATCACCCAATATAAACCCGGGGAATCTCTCTTTCCAAAGATTATGCCATCCGCCTTGCATAACAAACGCAGTCGCTGCCACTCATTGAGCCCTAGCTCGACTCTACTGTAGTCAGTTGCTACTGTATTTCCAAGAAGCACCTTTCTCAGTTTTCCCGGGCAGTCATGAGGACCAATAATTTTGTAGAGGTAAAATGGGTTCCTTTGCTTGGATAGCGGCTCTTATCTATTCCGGAGAGACGGCGAGATAATCCCTTCACTCCTTTCACACATTGCCTTTCCACTTCAGGCCAAATCCTATCCCTAGGAAAATAGCGGAAAAAAACGTCCCGCAAGTCCCTCGGCTCGATCCTCCTCTCTCTGACTTCGCGCCGGCTTACCCAGCAGCTCAACGCGAGCCAATAACGCGCGAGGGAAAACCCAACTGGCGTTTTCGGCTTTCACCAAGGGGCACCTTCGCGTTTTTTCATCTACCTGGTGGGGGTTTCCCTCAGTTTAACCCTTTCGTTCCCCTGCCGCAGCGCGAGGCTGCTTTTCGGCAGGTCCCTAAATCCCTCGTTGCCTTCGAAGCTCCTTTGGCTTTGACCCTCGACGCTGATTGCCTGAAGCGGGGAAGGGGAGAGGTTTGGCGCCTTGCCCTGAAAGGGGGCGCGGGGCTTTTCTCCTCAGCGAGGTGTTGCCTCAGAGGACGGACGGGCTGGGTCGAGAGTCTTCCGTCCACCGCGACCAGAAATTCACCTTACCGGGGCACAGAAGCAACCTAACCCTCGGGCCGTTCACGGGCGCCCCTTTCCCCAACCTTAGGATTCCACGCAGTTCTGAGGGGAGGGGCCCGCGCTCGCTGGCAGGCCCCCTTCTGGGGTGTCTCAGCCGAGCGGATCCAGGTGGGCAGAGGCGGCGTGGGGCGCAACCAACTTACTGTATCGATTTTCGTCGTGGATCCCGTTGATCCGGCTGTCCGGCAGGACCTGGATGTGAAACCCGATGCCGACGTTGCAGTACAGGCGCCGTAGCCTCTTGATGCCCAGCAGATAGTCCCCGTCCCGGCTGAGCAAATTCCTTTCCCCGGCGGGGAGCCTGGCCATGGAGCGCGAGAAAAGAGTCTCCCAGCGCCACTCCAGGGTGTCGTTATGCTGCTGGGCGAAGACGGGCATGCAGCGCCCCGCCAGCCAGGGCGACAGCAGTCCCAGGAGCAAGGCTGGCCAGCAGGCCGGACAGGGACCAGTCATCCTGAGCGAACTCGGGCAGCACACGTGGTTCCAGGGGAGGCAAGCGGCTAAAAATACACCTCTCCGGCGAAACTCCTGCCCCAGACTTAGATCCCAAGAGCGGGGTGGGGTGGGGGTGGGGGGTGGGTGGAGGAAGACAAACAAACAAATATATATATGTATATATACTTTATATATACTATATATATACTACACACGAAATATATATGTATATATTTCGTAGGTGAGGGGACGGGCAAGTGACTCAGCACCCTGTAGAACTGGAGAGTCTCTGCTTAGATCGCATGGAATTGGAATCCGGTGCGCAACCGGTGGGGCGGGCTGGCAGCAAAGATCGACTCCGCGGCAGCTTCTTCTGAACTTGATCTCCGCTTCTGTCAAGTGGGGACCTTCTCTGAGCGCTCACTCACGGCCCTTCTCCCCCCCACCCCCGAAACCACGACATTTATATATCCAGCGGGGCCTTGATACCTATTACATCACCACCTATTGCTGCCTACAAGCGAGTTGAACTGGACGCGAAATGATCACCCCGAGATGGTTCATCACAACCAATTGGGTCTAAGAAGTGGGGGAGAGAAAGGAGGAGGGAATATATGTCAACTTAAAAAAAAAACACGAGTCTTCCATTACGGATAGTCGAGAAACTTTCACCTTTCCTGCTCAGGACATGCGACTCTTACTGGGTTTTTCCTCCTCCCCTTCGGTTTTGCAAGCATGTGCAAATGCTGCCAATTTAACATACGCACAAACACACATATCAAAGAATGCCCAACGCGCCTCTCTCTCTCCATCCTCCTCCTCCTCTCAACAATGTCTCGCTTTGTGGAAAACACAGGAATTTAAGATTTGGCTGTTTCCAAGGAACATGCTTTAGAGTTTGCAAAGAAAGAGGGGACGGGAGAGAGAATCCTTTACCATAGGCCAAAATAGCTAATGCATGAGAGAGTGAAGGCATTTTTTAAAAAAAAAATGCAAAAAACTTTTTTTTAAAAAAAGTTTTTTTAAAAAAAATCCAGGTCAAAAATTTGAAAGCAACATTTCCCATGTGCTCTGCACTCAGACAAAATGAAAGGTACATCTGAACAGGAGCTTTGACAAATTGGAAAGATTTGTTCCTCAAGAGAGGAGAGAGGAGAATCCGCCTTTTAATCAAAATGAAACAAGCCAAAAATGCACTGAGGAGTTGTTAAAGAGTGATAAGGAGTGCCGAATTCTCCAGCGATTCATTGGAATGGGATTTTAAAGATACTTTTGGTATCTGATAGTTTTAGGTTACCCCAGCGTTTCTAAGAGCATCAGACTGACAGCCCATGGAGAAGCTCTTCTCTAGTTACATATATGCTCTGAGGAGTCATTTTTCTGTCTATATGTGTATATATAGAGAGAATATCTATACTATTCCTGCTGCAGGAGCCCAAGTCTCTTTTCTCTTCTCTTTGGGAGTTCTTCCTTTATTGTGTGAAAATGAAGAACTTATACTTCACATATACCTCGCAGCTCATTCTGCTGCTATGGAATTCATTCCCAGGATACGGAAAAAATGTCCTTAAGGAACTAATCAATAGAGCCTTCAGCATTTTTATTTCTTGCTTCTTGAAACAAGACAGAGGAAGACGTGTAAATAACTCAGTAGGTTTACTTGAAAATAAAGCCCCGGTTGGTTGGTTTTTTATAGCTTATAGTCCCACCTCAAGACACCCCCACCACCACCACACAATTAGCCCTAATGGAAAGAAAAGGAAAAAAAACAGAATTCCAGGCCATCTTACAAGTTGAATCCTCTCTGGGTGAAACTACCTCTCAACTTTTCTTTCTGTGATAATGGATTTGTTTCCCCAATATACTGAAATTCACCCAGATACAAGAGGTGGATGTAAGCTTGCCCTGTTGGGCTCATTCTGTAAATTGGTTCATATCCACTTGGCAGCCGAAAAGGTTGGATCGTGTGTCAGTTTCAAGCTTTCCAAGTTGCAAAGGCAAAGTCAGACTCAAGAAGAAGGAAGCAAGGAGATTTTCTCTCTAGCAAAGCTGAAATTAAACATCACGATGCCTAAATCATGTAAATGAGTTGATAAATGCAACTGCACTGTCCCAGAGCATATGCGACTGTAATTTCAAATCCACAGAGAAATCATTAGGCTTATTCCCATCTCAGAATGTGATTGCAGGTAGTCCTCGACTTACAACAATTTGTTTAGTGACCATTCAAAATTACAACGGCACTGGAAGAAGTGACTTATGACCGTTTTTCATACTTGCGACCATTGCAGCATCCCCATAGTCACATAGATCAAAATTCAGATCCTTGGCAACTGGTTCATATTTATGGCACAGCTGCAGTGTCCTGGGGGTCATGTGATCAGCTTTTGTGACCTTCTGACAAGCAAAGTCGATGGGGAATCCAGATTCACTTAACAACCGTTGTTACCGACTTAACAAAAGCAATGATTCACTTAGCAACGGTGGTGAGAAAAGTTGCAAAATGGGGCAAAGCTCACTTAACAAATGTTTCGCTTAGCAACATAAATTTGGGACTCAATTATGGTCATAAGTCAAGAACTAGCTGTAATTAATAAAATGTGTTATTGCGAAAAGATACAGGACTACCTGTATTGAGTTGTCCCCGGCAGTCTCAGAGCTGATTATAGTAGCCTTCATTGCCATCAGCAACTCTTGACCAACTTGTAAATCTCAAAAGAAGCTAACAGAATCAAACCAAGTGCTGTAGGCTAAGCTAGAGAGTCTAACAAACATCCCAGAAGAAAAGCGACCAATCATTTCTGGGCTCTTGCCAGAAAAACTATAGAGACGCACATGCCTGCCCATGAAGTCACTAGGGGCTGATCTGCTTCCAAGGGGGTCCACCTGCTGAAGAATGTCAGAACAGCTCAGGATGGTCCCAAACGCCCCCCCTCCTGTGAGAGGAAAGCACACAACCTTTTAGGTTTCATCCCTTTCAGTGGAACGAGGTTCCCTGCGGCTCCATCACTGAGGCGAGAAGGAATAAGGGAATTGCCCTGAGTCAGATGGCACCTCACCTAAGTGTGAAAATCTCTGACTTTTGCTAAAATCCCAGCACCTCGCCATCCCTCCTCCCCAGCTTACTCTCATATTCATATCAGCTTTCCTTTCCTTTCCTTTTTTTTAAAAGAGAGCTGAGTTGAATTAAGGGCTTATCTGGTCCAGAATCTCACTCCCACAGTAGCCAATCAGCTACTGGAAGCAGCTGTACAGTCATCTGGACTGGGAATCTCATCCTTCAGGTATTTGCCTAATCCCCCTCTAAAGCATCTTATCTGGTGGCCGTTATTACATCCTGAAATAGCGAATTTTATCTTTTCATTATGCATGTTGGGAACAAGCTGCTTCTTGTCTCTCCTGAATCCTTTGCTTGTTCTGCATCATCAGATCTTTGTGGATCCTAGAGTTATGAAATACAGAGCAAGTATTGTCTTTACATGATTTCATGTACCCACTATTGTGTCATCCTTTCACTTCTGTCCCAAATAAGCATTAGAAAGTTTCCCTTTCTTCAAGTGTGTTTAGGAAACCAGCACAATACTCTTTATGTTTTCATAGAAGACTTTTCAGCAACCATGTAATAAACTTGATTTACCCTGTTGGGAATCCCCAATCCCCCAACTTTAAAAAATTAACTGAGGAGTACAACAACCAGGAAACTAATAATAAAAGAAAAAAGAAGAAGGAAAAAAGAAAAACATGCGCAACAACCAAAATGTATGGAATTGTTATCCAAGCTGTATTGAACCCCTTTGCCATTTTCAATTTCTTTCTTGCATTTAGCATCATCCTTAACTTATGATGGCCAGCAGTTTAGCTGTTTGGTTAAAAATACTGGAAAGATTTGTAGGAGAAATGTTTACCAATGATTATTAGCCACAAATTGTTTCAAATATTCTCCCGCCCAAAAAAATTAATATTATCAAAATACCAAATACAGAAATACAAAGAAAAAAATATTCATAATGGTAAAATCAGGGAGGTAAGGGAGAAGAGAGAAAAGTGTTGGGTAGAAGAGAAAAACAAAGGAAAAAAATCATGACTCCTTTTGGTGCAATAGAATACGGTAATAACATGAAACCTCAACTTTTTACTTTTATATAATAATATATACTAGTCATTTCTATAACAACAAACCCATCTAACATACCTATTAACTCATAATTTCTTTTCTCCCATCTCAAGCACAAAGTCCAAAAGTGGTTTCCAAATACAGGTGGAACCTCTGGTTGTGAATGTTTCCATTCGTGACCAATTTGAGTGTCAACCAAAGGTTTTTATGTCTGGTCGCGAACGGGCATTCGGGTAGCGACCAAACACAGGCACGGTGATTTGCTGTTCCACACCGGTTTCCACTTCCATGCCGTGCCATTTTTTTTTTCGCATGCACTTCCAGGAATGTCAAAATTGGGTGATGACCGAATTCTCAAAACAGATTACAGTCGTCACCTGAGCAGAGATGGGATTCTACCAGTATAACAACCGGTTTGGTGAGTGCATGCTCCACATTTAAAAAAGGCAAGCCCATACTTCAGCTGCAGCCTCTGTGAAAAAAACAGCTGAGGCGCAGCAAACCACTCTGCCACACAAATCAGCTGTGCTCTAAACAAAGGCATAAAGCACAAGAAAGAGCAGGGGTGGGCGGCCTGGCCCACTTCCTTGTCACAACAAACCTGTTTGGAACGAGCTCAACATCGGAACAAGGGGTTCGCCCAAACCGATCTGAACCCCTGCATCTGAGGTTCCACTGTAGAAACAAAATTGTGTTCTTTTCTTTAATCAAATCAGTCAATTTAGCCATCTCTGCTAACTCCCATTAAATTTTGCAGCCATTCAAGAGACAAAATATTCTTACTGATCAGATTATTTACTGGACACAAATAATTGGTGATGGATCTTCTCATCTTTTCTTATCACAGAGAGGATACCAGGACTTCATGCCAGTTCTTCCTGAAGACACAGTGCTAGACTGGAAGAAATTTGAGGGTTCACACAACAATGCTCTTATCTACATGGCTGTAGATCTGGAAGTAGTGCAATTAGTCCTCGACTTATGACCAAAATTTCTGTGGCTAGATGAGAAAGTTAATAAGTGAGCTTTGCCCCCATTTTATGACTTTTCTTGCCACAGTTGTTAAATGAATCACAGCAGTTGTTCAGTTAGTAACATGGTTGTTAAGTGAATCTGGCTTCCCCATTGACTTTGCTTGTCAGAAGGTCGCAAAAGATGATCACATGACCCTGGGAACTGCAACCGTCGTAAATATGAGTCAGTTCCCATTATCTGAATTTTGATCACTTGACCATGGGGATGCTGCAAGGGTACTAACTGTGAAAAAAATGGTCATAATTCACTTTTTTCAGTGCCACTGTCACTAAATGAACTGTCATAAATCAAGGATTATCTGTAATGATGCCTTGTTTTTCTAAGTTAACATGAAGAACAAACATTTGATTGTGCTTATGTATTTTAGAGTAAATTGTCTGTTATCTAGTTCCATATCTGTTCCAGTTATCTACTGCTAGAGTACAAATGGCTACCTATGATCTTTGTGCAGAGTAGATGACATCATTGATGGGAGAGAAATAGTTTTACAACTGTTGCAAGGCACTTCTTCATTTATTATATGTCTATTCTATGCTTTACGAATGCCGTATTTTTGTCCCAACTCTGATCATACATATCAAAACCAAATTAAATAAAGTCTTGCTTATAAGGAGGGATTAGGACCTCATATAAATGATGGTTTCTGTGAAACCAAATAAGGGTTGAGAAAATGGGTATATAGTCAAGAAACCATTTTCATAATATGCCACTCTTAGATCAAATTCAGTTTACATAAAGGTAAATTTGGAATTGTTTCATATATCTGAATAGTGTATATATATCTGCTACTGCTAATACTGGCAGTGCCTTATGATAAATAAGAAAGTTAGTTATTCAACTGCAGTTATCCCATATAATTGGAATAACTAGCTTTCTTATTTATGTATTAAGAACAAAAACTTTCAAGCTTTCTTGGGACCCCAAGAGAGAGATTATATCTATATATCATCTATTCTTATAAATGTGATCTTCTAGAATCCTCTAATGAAATGCATGTGTTCTCACTAGGGCCAAACAAGATTATATGGGGAGGGGAGGCATACCTCACTGTAGAATATGAAAAGTTGGCTTTTAATAGCCTATTTATCCGGTTTAACCAGTCTTGTCTAAATCTGAGCTTTCTAGGGTCTTAAGTACCCTCAAGGGAGAGAGAGTGCATTCTGCATCATTTTCTTAACTTTTTCCTGGCTGGGAAGTACACTCTCAGGGACTAACTCTACAAATCATTGGGTAGGCCAGGATAAAAACTAAAGTGTAATATATTTCATTTACATATAATTAAAATTATTAGAGGAAGAACTTCAAACCCCTTTATGTCACGTTACAAATTGATTCAATATTTTGGAGACTTCCAGGGGCTATAGGAAGGCCTGTAGCTTCAAGAACTACACCCCTGTTGCAAAGCAGATTATTTCTTTCAAATGATTGAAGCTGGGACTTCTTGGGTGCCAATATTAACCAGATCAATACAAGCATGAACTAATCCAGAGAATTTCCATTGGTTTCCATCTTACCTCTGGATTCTTCATCATAGCCAAAACAACCTCTGGAATTATTGGGTGGTTCCTTCTTATGACTGTGCATACTGGAGTGTAACTAAAATAACAATGCTAAGCTATTTAAAAGATGTGGTACTTTAAGTTTTGAGCAGAAATTTGGAAGGGTGCTTTGACCATGACTGTTCTGAACCTACTAGGCCTTCTTCTAAGATCAATCAACATTAGTTTGCTCTACTTATTTGCCCATCCCTATTAATTATGTATTTATGAATTGCATATTTAGATCCTTTGTTATTTACCATGTTGAACTTTTCAAAGATAATGTTCAGAAACTACAGCAAAACTAACAAAAAGCTCTACCTCACTCCTAAAAAATCCTGTCTCAGGGAGGTTAGACAGCAATTTCATAAAAGTCATGAGATCTATCCAGTTGTCAGTGGTCTTCCTACAATAAAAGGTCATTAAGACAGAGGCAAAGAGAATGAGAGTTCATGTAAATGAGAGTTCAGCATGTAGGCACAACTTACAAAAACTATTTGTAATGGTTTTACATCTCTTTAAGTCACCAGTACACTATTCAAAAGTGCTTCTCTCCTGGCCTAGAAACCTATAATTTGGCGGTGATCTTGGAAAGAACTATGAGAGCTTCATCCAAATGCATATGCTTGATGGTAGGACTCAGGAGCTCAGATTACATATCCATGATCTAAATAATGCTGCAATGAATTGAAAAACTATATTTGTCTATCTAATCCATCCATTCCTATGTCGCATCATGCACAGATGCACATGCATTATACAATGCGAATGTAAATAGACACGTGCGTTTATATAGTGACAATGTTTTGCAGTTAACTTTCTTAGCTCTGCTAAATGGATGCCAAATTGACGTCTTGTAAAATTCTAAGACTGGGGGGGCGGGGTGAAGATTGTCCCATCGTGTTTGATCTGTCTCTGTAAGTGGTGGAATAGGGAGGCCACAAGTATCAATCTTTCATTAATTATATTGCTGGACAGATCTCTCCCCTCCCATATTTGTATGTAAGTAGGTCAATACAAACAGGCCTGTCAGTACCTCCTCTTGTGTCTTGCAGGCCTCTTGTCAGACATCCTTCTTTTGATGATGATCATTTCAGAAGCCACCGAGCAGCAGCAATCAGTTGAAGAGCCTTGTCTGCAAAAGCTTTCTCACGTTCACGTCTGGCTGATTCTCTATGTCAAAGCAGTGCAGCTGAGAGAAGGGAACCAGCTGGAATGCAGACCAACACTGGGGCCCAAGCCTGGAATGGCTCGGGAGAGTCACTGGGAGACCCTTGCCAGCTAGGCCTCTGGAGTCTGTGATGCCTACAAACGCACACACCCATTCATGCGCCCGCTGACAATCCGGCTAGATAGGCACACAAACTCCTTTCTTCCTCTTGTTCACGCTGCGGCCTTATTTGATCTCTGGCTTCTTTTGTTGCCAGCTGTTGTTAGCGCCTTGCCCTGATCAAAAATGTATTACTTCAGACAACACGGTGCTGTAATATGCTGGACAGGGGCAGTGGAGGATAGCAGGGGCCAGCCACAATGGGGCATTGAGGAAGCCAACAGCAATAGGATAGATGAAAAAAGATGCATACAGATGCACAAAGCCTTAATGCGAGGATCTCCCTCTGACATCCAGCACACTTGCATATTGACAGTAACTATTACCTCATGCTCTGCTTGTTCTGAGCAATGCCTCTTTAAAAGACATTAGTTAACAATGTTGTGTCTCTATGGATTTCAAAGGCTGGTAGTTCTTCTAAATGACATTTATAGTCTCATTAGGGAGAAGACATCTCTGATGGTCTTCCATCGGAGGATTGGGTGGTAACTTTCAAGCCATTTTAAATATGATGAAAGATGCTAAAGGAGGCTAAACACCTGCTAAGACTCAGCCAGCCTCCACAGGCTGGAAGTGCAAGAACAAGGGCAAACTTTATGATTTCTTCAGAAATTAGTCCTGCCAGATCCTATGGCAAGAAAATTAGATGGAGAAACAATCTATTCATTAACCAAGAGACTGGATTTGGATTTTTTAAAAAACCACATTATCTCTTTAAAGCAGCTATTCATGCAAGCATTGACTTAGATATCTTACATGTAAATGGAAGAAGTTTGCATAACCATTTGTTCTATCTGACCAAATTTATGTGTTGGTTAAAGTATAATATATCTCAGAGTGACAGTTTTTGTATAGATATGGGGAAGTTTTATTACCGAATGCATACTAACCCAATATGGAGCTAGTCATTAAAGTCATTTATGTACAATATTTTGGACACTATTTTACTATAATTATTCTTGTTTTTAAATACATTTTAAAAGACTTGTTTGGGGTTTATAATAAAACACAAACTATATCACAGTATATCATATTGTATAAAATACAATAAGCTGGAGGAGGAGGAGGAAGAGGAGGAGGAGACAGTTTTATTATTCTTGAAAGAAGAAGTAGTAGGATTGTTAGATTGGATTAAGGGACACAGATTTAGAGCTCCTAGTCAAACAATTTCTCAGGCAAACATACAGTAAAAAAGAAATAGCATGGCATTGCATTATTGTTACATCTGGCCTGTTGGATAGAACTCCTAATCAAGAAGTGTTTTCTCTGCATTGTTGTAAGTTAATGTGATGCTAACATTTGGTTTGTGTCTATTGAGGATATTTTTACCATCAAAGTTTCTAATTTGTGAAGTAGATGCTTCTAATGCTTGAAGATGCCCTTTAGATTTAATAGGCACACATACTTTATAAATGAGCATTATTTATTTGTTTGTTTGTTTGTTTGTTTAACACAATTCTCTTGGAAATCTCAAAGCATTCTTTTTAGTTCCATTTTGTTGAAATGGAAGGAAAAATGGAAGGAAAAATCATCAGTGGATTTTATTTTAAACGTATTTATTTAAACAAACAAAATATACCTTAAAACCTAGTGGAAAGATAATTTCTGCATCCCAAGATTTTTGTGATGTGTTTTTCTTGAAGCATTGAAGCAAAACAAACAAACAACAGTGCAACATTATGGATTTATTATAAGAAGGCTTCAAATGAACAGCCCATTTCAAACATGAAAAAGCTATTTCAAACATGACATAGTTTGTATACCTCATTTTATTTTATGAAGCAAAGGAAACAAAAATGAATTTGAAAGCAACGTATTACATTGTTTTTCCTGTTATTGACTCCAACCTGAGAAGAACAAAACACACCTTAATTCTAGAAGGTCTAATAGGAAATCAATCTTGGGCTTTTTAAGGATGACTGGGAAAATCTGCTATCTGCAATTCCTAGAAAATTGCTGAACACAAGTAGACCAATGACCTGACCCAGTATAAAGCCATTTTCTTATTAGCTTGGGAAGCATTTTATCCTCAAGATTCTTCTGTTATTTCATATGAACTAGAACTGCCACATACAATCTGCAAATATTTAGATGACCACTGGATGGCATCAAAGAGACACAGACCATACTGATCCTTTGCTGCCATCTAGCAGATATTCAATGCTTTGTAGGCTACATTCTAGTAGTTCTAACACAAATTCATCCTCTCATGTCATTGTGCCAGAAGGCCTCATAGAAATCAGGCCACCCATACTGCAATAAATCTGGGAGCTGAAGCTACCGTATGTCTAAGCGAGGCAAGCAGAGAATTGATTAATGACTTAGGCCCAAGCCAGTTAAAGATCTGCCTATTCCTGTCTGCCCCATGCTCTTAAGTCATCAAGGGGCACCTGTTCCATGTCTCACCATGGATGTGTCTAACATCAGTACTTAATTTTGTTTTTCCTTGGCAGGGTCAGGCTATGGTACAAAAGGTATGGAGCACCATTTAAATTGCACCACATTTTCATTGGTTTAAAATGTATTTATTTACCCAAGTCTGCTGGTGTTGTAATGCTAAGAGCTTTCTACTTTATTGTTGTGTATTTTTTGTTTTTGATTGTTCTTGTTTTTTTATTGTAAACCCTGCAGTTCAGTTAATGGGATGGATGGCACATACACCAGCAATTTTAGTGGTGTCCTGATGGTGGCTGTGCTGAATTCCCAAAGCTTCACATGAACTCATAGTAATCCATACAAAAGAGAACCATAGACAAAGCAAGTGACTGAGTGTTAATTCAAGTCTATTACTACTGTCGTTATCTTACATTATCCAGCCATTCTGAGGAAAATGCAAGATCTGGAAGGTGGAGCTCAAGTAGATGATCAAGTTGATGATCTTCTTCTCTTCTGCCTTGTTTCTCTCCTCCTTCTTCCCCATTTACTAGAGAGAAGACTCATGTGCAGCTTCTCACCATGTGAGAACCATTCCATTCCTAATCACAAGGCATTTTGCAGCCAGATGTAGATGTTAATTGAACTGTCTGGAACACAAAACTGCATATCTTTCAACAAAGAGCTTGGCTATAAAGCTGCCACTGCATCTCCACTTAATGATGGGTCAAGAGAGAGAAAGGCAGGGAAGCGGTTTCATCATTAGTGAAAACTTTGATGCTTGTTCCTTTTGAACCCAATTGAATATTAACAGCAACTCATAATCTTTTCTTGGGGATTCAAGAAAGACTTTCATGGTGAGATGTTATTGTAGGCTAGAAAAAGAAGCTGATAATGACAGCAAAGTATTCCTCATGTGCATAAGTGCTCCATGTGATCTGTATAACTGGGAGTAAGTACTCATAGTTCAATGCCTAGACATTTACTACAGTTGGTAGAATGCTGGGAAAATGCTAACATATTCTGCATCAGTCCATGATTCATCAGAGTTATCTCTATTAGAAGTTATGTGAATAATACTTTTGGAATATTTTTTTAAATTCCTTATTGCACCACTATCAGGTGATTTATACACTGTTTAAATTTCTTTATCAGTTGGTTAAACCTACCATTTTCATTGTTTGAATGCTATTGTAAATGTTTTGGTTTTGTTTTATCTCCCTGGATAACTCAGACAGTGAATGTGCAGTCACTGCTGTGCTATCTGCCCATACTATATAGAGGAACAAAATAGAGAAAGAGAAAGCCCTCCAAGCTCTAAAGACTCATCATGTAAATAACTTAAATGAGCCACTACTTCCTAGGAGAAAAACAAAATCCAATAAAAACATGTTTATTCAAAATGAACAGATTACCCACTGTCTCTCCTCCCTCCACAAAGGAGCCTTACTGGGAATGGAGAAAGGTTGCCATTTTGTTTCAAAAGAAGTTATTCTTACTTGGGAAGAACATTGTTCTTATAAACTCATGGAGCTAGGCAGCAGATGTCCAGGATTGAATGATTCAAGCTCCTAATTAAAATGTGGCCTGTTATAATTTTTTCTCATTGTCTATATATATTGAAGTGAATGTATGTTTATAGAGGTAGATGAGAGAGAAGTTAAAAGAGCAACATCAAAGAAAGCCACGCTAACTGTAGGCCTTGTCACCACCATCACTGCTGATGAGGATAAACTCCAATATGCTCCATCCGTAATTAAATTAATTGAAAAAATAAAGGAGACAACAGCACACTGTAGCAGGTTGAGGTGAAGGGATTTTTTTAAAAAATCCTTTTCTCCTCAGCTTTGATCAGGACAGAAGATTTTCTTCTGGAATAGTTGAAAAGAGCAGAATGGATCCAATAAAGCAAAAATTTCTACAGAATTTATTCAGCAGACAGACTATTACCATTGAGATTGCCACATCATTTCATGGGGTACTTTAAATAGATTATCCTAGATATCTAAGAAAATGAAAACATATAGTGTTCAACAAGTCTTTTTTCTTAAAAAAACCTCTCAAGTTACAGGATGGGGATTTTTGGCTTCACCTAGTAGATTTGCAGTTTGTACTCAGTGTCATTTATTAATTCTACACTCTTGAGTGAACCCCATTATTTTATCTTTAAATCTCAGAGATTAGCCCTTAGTTTAGATTTCACCTTTCTAGTATATAAGCTTTTCCCCACCATAAATTCATTTTCAGAGCCCCCATAGCCCATAGTAAAAATTGATGCCATTGAAAACTTCCTTATTTAACCCCAGAGCTGTGCACAATTGGATGAAGGAACAATTTGTATTTCAAATACAATTCAGAGGAAAGAGCTACATATCTTGTCTTATAATCAAGGCAACCAATTTTTTCAACATGTCTTTAAGTAAGAAAGTGCAAAGAAAAAGAAATTTGCTGTATGCCAATACACAGTTTGAACCATAGGTGGCAAATGGTAAAGGAATGGTAACATCAACACGTGGTAATTTAGACTGCACAATTTGTACGTTTCTAAGTCAAAACAGTAAGGCTTGGCCAATAATAGTCTTAGCTAATTTCTCATCTAATTGTCAAATATTGGCAAATAGGAGAAGGTGGGGGTAGAATGAATAGGCATAATTGCCATAGGTCCAACCTACACTTTCCAGCAATATGGCAACACAGCAATGTACAACTTTTGACAACTCAAAGGTCAGATCAAGCTTTGGGTACTCTAGTGAGTGGATGGCCTAGGGCAGGGCTGTCAAACTCATGGCCCACAGGCCAGATATGTCACTTGCTGGGCACGCCAACCCGCAGTTTAGCAAAGGGGGGAAAAGGTGTGATATATCACGTGACGACGCCATGATGATGCAAGTTTGACACCCTTGGCTCAGGGGTGTTTTTGGCAGTATGTTCAACAGTTTTAAGAGATGAAATTGGTGACTGAGAAAGGTTTAAGGTACACATTTTGCTTCCTAAACCCACATTTTGGGACCATAGACATTGGAAGCCACAAAAGGGTTATTGGCAAATTTCATTGTTTGCATTCTTGCTCAAATGTATATTGGATTGCATTACATTATTGATTTCAACAGACAATGTACATTAGAGATAGAACAGATAGCAAGACTAGAACATGTCTTCTTTAGGTTCTTAACCATTGCAATAGGTACTCCATAGGAAAAATAGGTCTGAAGACAAGTTGCATTCAGACAGGAATATCTAACCATGCTGTGCTTTCGTTGGCTTTTTGTTCAGTGCACAGTAGCTGCAGATGACTCTCACTATGTACAGGAAAATGAGGAAGATGTAATCAGAAACAGCTGAGGAGATGCCTCAGCATGAGTGGAGCTTTGATTTTGCTTTGGATAAAGCAGTTGCTGATAGGAGAACATAGAATAGGAACCTGTTGTTTTATAACTAGGAGAACATAGAATGGAAGTTGCAGAAATCCTAGAAATTCTTGGATTTAATTATGCATGTCGCAGAGAAAAGTACAATGTGCCAAAGAACCTTATTGATAAATCTGCAATTTATTTTTTACATCTAATATCTATTCAGACACAGAGTAAACACTGGAATTTCACATCCTTTTATTGTTAATATATAGGGATTTGAGAGAGAAAGGAGTATTTATCAACACCTGGTGGTATAACTCAGTAATTGCTCTGTCTAGCAGAAGAGACAAGTAAATCCATTGTAAAAATCAGCAGAAATAACATTAAAAGTCCAGCTCACTCTAACTAATATTGAGGTCCTTATGAATTGAGGGCAATATTTAATAAGCTTTTCTGAAATAGTTTTAATTGGATAAATATTTGTGCTCTATCCTTCAATAAATCCTATTACTTTGCTATAGATTCTAAATCCAGGAATAACAAAACAGAATCCCAATTAACTTGTATGGTCCAGGAAAAAATTACTAGACTTTAAAGGAAAATTGACAGGGCTATTGAATTGTCTTCTCTAAAAGATACCTTATAGTTTATACCTCAAAAGTTATATTTAAAACTACGGCATAATTTATGTGCCCTTTGAGTGTTTTTTGTTTTCTTTCTAAATTATGTATTTATTATTTTTATTAATTATTTAAAATATTATTTTTAAATTTAAAAAAAAGCTCAAAGGATAAATTCAATGGACTATATGATGGACTACTAGGTCTTTTTCTGCCATCATTTTTTTTATATTTCTATGTTGTTATAATTTTATTTTCTGTATTCCTTTGAGAAATAGAAAAACTGAGTGGAAATAGAAAAAAAAACATATTAGAGATTCTTCAAGGCCAGTAAGTTTCACCTACTTGTGGCATTACAGATAAAGTTCTGCCTTGAGTGAAATTAATAGTAACATTTTGTTTCAATCCATTGGCCTAGAGTTCATCTTGCAACTTAAGTTTGCTGTCAGCTGTGTTCTTCTCATGCCGATTGTATCAGGATGGCACAGGTGTAACTTGAAGGCAGAACTCAGCTCCATAAATCATCCTGGAATGAGGCTGAAGGCTGATGATATACTGTTGCTTAGAAACTTCCTGTGTGAAATAGCAACTGGAATTGGCCATTTTGTCTCTCATGTGCAACCTCCCGAACCTCAACAATGTTCCTGGCCTCTGTCCTGCCCGGTTACTTTTGATGTTGTTCATTAAAAAACACAGGCCGGTTCCAGTGCTGAGATCTATCTTCATTCTCCTCATTCCTGAGAACGTTTGGAGCTGGACTTGTGAACTGCTGAAACATCATCTCTTTTTTCTGCTGCTGCTGCCTGCAAAAGAAGGATTCTTTCTCTTTTGGGGCCCTTGTGGAATCTGAGCAACAAAAGCAAGGGAAGCAGTTCATAAACCAACATCAGCCCAAATATATTAAATTCATACTTGTTCATGGATTTGGTATGTGAAGAAAATAAATGACCTTCTTCAATTCCAGCAACCAATGAGCAGATAGTTGGTTGCCTTCGAGTTCAATAGCTTCCTCCAGGCTTTGAGCTAATATATGAGGTACCTTGCCCATATAGTATATTTCTTCCAATAGCTGAGCTGTTTTTTAATCATTATTAGCTGGGAAAAGGTTTTTTTGGGGGTGGCGGGGAGAGTTGAAATGGCAAAAAAAACCCTAGATGCAATTAAACTGAAAATTTCGCCCAACTTACATCCAGGCTAAGAATGGACCTTGGAGACAGCCAAATACCTAGTGGTTATTGGGGGGATTCAAATTTTTTTACTACCAGTTCTATGGGTGTGGCTTGGTGGGTGTGGCAGGGGAAGGATACTGTAAAATCTCCAGTCAATTTGCCGGTTCTCCGAACTATTAAAAATTTCCACTACCGGTTCTCCAGAACTGGTCAGAACCTGCTGAATATCACCTCTGCTATAGTAGTGCAGTAGTGTCCTCTACAATAGGCTTGATATCCATTCAACCAAGCAAATACTGAAGGCTTTCCCCTTCTGTACATGTTTTGTGAAAGCCATTCTTTAGTGTTAAGAACTACTGGTAATATTGTGAGGTGGTGGGCAAGAATAGAGAGTTGCTCAGAGACATTGTGTTTCCTTTTTTAAAGATAGATCAGGAAGGCTTTGGGGCTTGATGCTACATTTTTTTTCAGGTTTTATTTGCCTTAACTTTCATGTTTACTCTATTTGTATACTTTGTTAGCTACTGAGAGTCTTGTGATTTAAAGTGACATATAAATGGGATAAATATTGAAGGAAGGATGCCTGTCTCAAACACCTCCTGTCATCCATACTTCTGGACTCTCCATGGCATCATTTGCTTTGTGAGTGTTGATTGTGCAATTCCTTCTCTAATCTAGTAATAACTTCAACATGCACTGGCCATGTATGGGACATTCTTAGAACAAGCTGATTTGAGAAGTATCAGCCCTGGAAACAGACTTTACTCCAAGCCATCTGCAATATTTCAAGTTTTGAATGTGGTCCCAGTGACCCTCCAAGAAGTTATGTCATAATTTTTAGGAAGAAGAAAATTGTTAAATACACAGGAAGTAAGTTCATCAATTTTATTTTACTACTTTCTCATTAAATTACATTTACATTTTGTCTTCATTTTTCTACATTGTTCTAATCCCTCAGTTAACCATTAAACTTAATGTAAAACATTGAAAATTGGGTGGAGGGGGGAGAAATAGTGTAAAAAAATTGCCACAGATATTTTCTAACAAGGAAGTAGCACATAATATGGCAATTTCTAATATCTCACTTGTACTTAGGACTCTACTTGCCCTCTTTGTTGGTAAGAATGAGAGAATCAAAGATGACTTTTTCCTTTCTGTTGATTATCCTTGATTAATAGATAATAGGGGAGATCTCTCAGCTGAGACACCAGAGAAGCATTTTCAGAGGAAAAGGTGTAATTAATTACCATATTTTCGCTCCATAAGACACACCTGACCATAAGATGCACCTAGGTTTAGAGGAGGAAAACAAGAAAAAAAATCAGGCAGAGCCTGAAAGGACCATAGATAGGTGTCCTCCCATGTGCCAGCTCCGCCTATTGACTGCTGCACTGTGGAAAAGAGACAAAGACAGAAGAGATGGGGTTCAGCACTGTAAAAGGACCCTGCTGCTGTGCCCCGGCTGCTATTCACCAAAGGACCAGCACTGACGCACAGACATTTCCACTCACTTTTTTGGGGGGGGGTGCATTTTATGGAGCAAAAAATATGGTAATTAACAAACAAAATTATATACTGTCCATCAAACCAATGGAACTCTGGATGCTGAAGGGTAAAAATGCAATATGCAATCAAAATCACTTAAAAAACCAAATTAAGATCCTTGTAAAAATCTTATTGTCCACACAAGACACAAACAGACATACACAAATAACAGCTTCATGTCTTATTTAATCGGGGACATGTAGAGGAATTTGAACATCCTGTGTGACATTTCTTGATGGGGCACAGTTAGAACACTATCAATTTTGATTATGATTATTAATTATATGAATATGTTTTAGTCATATTTTTGGAACAATCTTCCCCAATATGCAACCCAATCTTCTCTGTTTTTAATTCATTACCAATATAAATAGATTTAGGATTTTTCAGTGTCTCTTTATTTTTTCTTAGTAGGAAAAATATTGTACTGACAGCCTGTGTCATACTGTCTGTTCACTGACATTATCTTTCCTTATGTGTGCTGTCCAGCCAGTATATAGTTAATGGGAATTGGCATAGTTAGTTAGGAATTGGGAGCTGTCCCCTTAAGGGAATGCATCATGGTAAATGTAGTTAAAGCATCTTGGGAAATGAAGTCCATATCATGTGGCCACATCTGTAATCCTGATTGGTCACTGAATTGACCCTTGGTTGGGTTGTGAGAGGTTCTGGCACTCTTGCCTGAACCCCAGCAGCGTGCTGAGTCTCACCTGCTTGCTCCTTTGCTCCTTCGATATGGGATGAAAGATTACTATCCTTTTACACCAGAAAGTCAGCTATGCAAAGAGTTGGACATTGAGATGAATCTCGACATAACCATGAGTTATATATGAGGATGCCTTATGAACCATAAAGAGATTTTGTATGGATGCCTTTGTGGAGTAAGTCTGTCTGCCTTAAATTCAGCTAGTAATTATAAAGGATAGAACATTATGCCTATTAGATAGGTGTTGAGCACTTGATCTGAGGTCCTTACCAATGTTTCTCAACCTCAACCACTTGAAGAAGTATTGACTTCAAATCCCAGAATTCTCTAGCCAGCATGATTGATTGGGAAATTCTAAGAATTGAAGTCCAAACTTCTTCAAGTGGTCAAGGTTGAGAAGTACAGGCTTATATAATATGAATATGCAAAAACTTCTGGCAGGTTGCTCTCTTGGGCTACAACTGATTGTAAATAGTTGTTTACAGTTGTTAAAACTGGGGAAATATTTATCTAATTAAAAATGATCATGTTAGTCTTAACATTTTTATTTTTGATCACTTCATTTTTGGTCATGCCACTTATGGATGTTGAACAATATGTAGCTTTTTTTGCCAGAATTGATATTAAATATTTAGAATTCCTTCCATCTTCATAAAATAGTGTCAGCTTTCTTTCACTGCTGGGACATTTTTCTTTGTTCCTTCTCTTCCAGATCCTATAAAACAAGATACTCTAGAATTTCATTCTAAAA
The DNA here is from genome assembly GCA_009733165.1 of Naja naja. Lineage (NCBI taxonomy): Eukaryota > Metazoa > Chordata > Lepidosauria > Squamata > Elapidae > Naja > Naja naja. The sequence goes on from CM019148.1 coordinate 284,315,407, forward strand.
ATCTTCTATTACTCCCTTGGGGAATATTGGACATGGCAGATTCCTGCGTAATAATACTCCTGTGTAGAATTCCTGTAAGGTAACTGAATCCCAAGGGATTCTTCCCTCGTAACCATATCTTTCTGGACTTTACTAGCAATGCTTCCCAACAGAATATCCATTGCTCCACCAAATGACAAGTTGTGAGCTTTCTTGCTGTTTTAAAGATAGCTCAGCAACATATGTAATTTGCAACAAAGCAATTGCATCATGACTGAATTATTTCATTTAGAGGAGTATATATTAATATATCATAATATTATCCTATAATAACATCTAGTTTCAAAATTAACACATTTTCATTTTAACTGCATTCATCACCATAACTAGGCATTCATGAAATAAGGGTGGAACAGAATATTTTTTGCAGGGGTTTAATGCTCATACAAAGAGATTAGATGCCTAGTTAACTAGACTACAGGACTAGAGATTGCCAATGAAATTAAATGCAGTGGGAGGAACAGGAGCTGGGTTCAACAGTGGAGTTCCTCAGAAACTTGAGTGTGCTTGCTGTACCTTTTACACATTTTTGGAACTCTATGCCACTTCTACTCTAGGGAACTCTATTCCCACTTCTGGTTGGTCAAAGAATTTAGGGTACATTGTATATTGGTTGACCCTAACTGATGATTGGTCAGTCTATGTTAGTTATATGGAGTAGAGGAGGGAAGAGCCACAGAATCCTATACATTATATTACACATGGCCATGTTTATATGGTAGTACATTAGCTGAAGAAATTTCTCATCATTCATATGCATGGAAAATTAAATCAATCATGTTTCCCAGATTGCCATGATGTGGCATAGGATATAATCTATCAGTTATAACCTGCATACAAACCCTACCTATATAAACACTTCTCATCTTGTGACTGTACGTCATGTATATTTAGAAGTTGTAGGAAGAAATTTTGAGTATAGAAAAGTAGGGAGGATATTTTGCACATAAGGTTAAAAATGCATCAGCAGCCTAAAGGGCATTCATCTTCCTAGAAATCCACATATTGAAATTCAGGAAGGTAGATTTTAATTAACTCAAGTGAAAGATGGCCACATACATTGGCATCAATTTATAGTTTGAAAGGCCTGAAGGTATGCATAGTGATAAGTAAAAAGAAGATATGCAAGAAATGAAGACAGAAGCTGATCACTAAGGAGAAGCACAAACTGTATTTTGGACTTGTATTGATGGATTCATGAAGTCTAAGGCTCAGGCTGAGATGAGGCTAATAGGGAATGGTATTATAAAATGGTATTTAGGGTGTATGTCCAAAGCAAGAATCAAGAAGTTCATTAATCTATTATAAAGAGGATGGGAATAATAATGGGGAACAAGGAAAATATGTGGCCATCTAACATCATAGGACCATAGAAGTAAATTTTGTCCATTACCCAAGTTTAGTAGATATAAGGGATTGCTTGAACTCAGTAAAGGGTCTGTCAAGTTTCCTCATGATAGCCTTGTGGACAAAACAAGTAATTGAGGACTGAGTGCTATGATCTGATGGATTTCCAAGTGGTTGCAACTGATTATAGAATACTTCCCCCTTACATACACACACACACACAGAGAGAGAGAGGGAGGGAGAGAAGAGAAAGATGCTTATAAATGGATTTCCATCAATCTGAAGGAGGGTATCAGTTAAGGTCCTAGGACTCCATCTTTGGCAATACTATTCAACACTTTCTAAACGACTGAGACAACGGAGTAGAAGGGATATGTATCAAATTGGCAAATATACCAAAGTTTTGTGGATTGGCCAACATCTTGGAGGACAAAATCATGATACCAAATAACTTCATCTGACTTAGAATTGGACAAAATCAACGATGATGAATATCCTGCAGCAGAGATGAAGGGAAAGGAGGAGTTCTAGAGACCCTTCATATTATGAGAGTACACTATGTAATTTTTCTGTAGTCACAACTTCCTTGGCCTTAGTCACAAATTCCCACTGAGCATCTTCAGAAATGAAAGTGCAGCCCACAGAGCAGAAAAAAAAAAAAGAATGACAGAAGCAACATCCCCCTCTTCAAAAAAGTATGCAGGGTATGCTGCTGCAAAATGATTCTATGTGCAAAAATGGAAATACCCTCAATGGCAAAATGGTTGAAGAAGATGCCAGAAGTAATAGAGGTGGCAAAATGTACCTTGTTTGATTATAGAAAGATGAATTTATTAGTGACTGCAAACCCCTTACAGGCTTTTTATTTAAAAAAAAAAAAAATGAAGTTATGATTTATAGTTTAAAGACTAGCAAGGTAGCTTATGGAAAGAAATAAATTTTGATGTAACTTTAGAGAAGATAAAATATAGATGTATCTTTCATCACTCTCAATTGCTTCTTTATATATTTTTTCTTTTCCTTTCTTCTGCTTCTAGTATTCTTTTTCATTTCTTATTACTTTATTCTTTATTTCTTATTACTTTTTTATTTTATTTCATATTACTTTTCTTTATTCTTTAATTCAAAATTTATAGGTTTTTTAAAATTCTGTTGAAAAACTTCTTCAATAAAAATTATTTTAAAAAATGAGTGGAAGATCTCAAATGCATGTAAGGCTTGGGAGTTACAGCTGTGGCCAAAAGGTAGGCTTGCTAACACCAAGACCACAAGCCCCTTAAGGAGGCTTCATAGCTGACTTGTGAGTCACTATCCCAAAATACTGTAAATATTATTGGCTCAGTGAGTTGAGCAATGCAGGATTGGAAACAATCTAGAGAACTTCAGGTCAGAGGGGAATGATGGCAGATTGCTCTGTGGAAGCTGAGAGAACAAGGATTGTTACATAGCTCTAAGACAGTTGGTGGCTGTTGGACATATTGCAGTAGCTAATCGTTTTTATTATTATTTTGCAAACCAAAATAATGTACATTAATTGCACTTTTCTCTCACATTTATGTATTCAGACAAAATGGAAATAAAGATTTCTCAAATAGTGCAAGCATTTCTTTACACTGGCAGAAATATTGCAACTATTTCTTTGCATTCGGTAGGCTACAAGACCAGTTTCCTATTTTAAAATTATGTTAAAAGATGCTGGAGACCTGTTTTCAGAATAGGCAACATTCAACTAAAACCCACTGACAGTGACAAATCAGAGGGGGGAAATTCACTTATGTTATTCTCCAGGATAGTGTCTGATTATCAAAAAGTCTTCCTGAGAAACTTTTTGTACTTCTCAAGCAGAGACTTTATATTATTTCAAGGAAATGAATTTGAAAATCTTGTATAAAAGAAACCAAAGAAAGAAAAGTGAAGAGCAGCACAAGATTATAAGGAAGCCAGAAAATTATTTACCCTTCCTTCCTCCCTCCTCCCTCCCTTCCTTTTTCTTTTTGTCTTTTGGAGGGGAAAATGCACATAAACTCAGACATTTTAGCCATGATTGTGTGATTAAGCCATTATGTGATAAACAAACATCAAAAAAATATATGGCCTACTAATTTTCTGGATATGCAGAAAAGATCCTGAGGTCATCTATGTTGTAATGGGAACCATCATATAGCAAGCAGGGTTGAGATGTTTTTTTTAAAGAATGCCTCATTTAGAGCAATTGAAAGTTCTTAGATGCACAGAGCCTGGCATCTGTTGTAAAATCCATAAAAGTAGCACTGTGTTGCATAAAATAATTAAATTCGTCAGTTAGAAATTTTCAGGTTAACACTAATAGCCTAGAACACAGGTTCTTGATTGACTACCATGGTCATAAATCAAGAGGGAGATATCCGCCTGTTGCTAATGAAATGTTCCAGTTGTGCACTCCTAAGGATTATGGTGTCAACAAAACTCTTGATTTGGATCACAGCCTTGCCTTCACTCAGAGGCTATATATTAATCTTTGTGTACAGAATTTCATTGCTCAAAGCCAAGCCAAGCCAAGCCCCAAGCTGAAAATAAAACTCTGATGTCAAAATAGGTGGAGAGAACTGTAAGAAATACATCACAGACATCAACAAAAGTGACATGCGAGCAAATACCTTCAGAAATAGAGAATAGGTCTATTTAGATGGTTGTAACTGGATTACTAATTTGAAGGAGAAATAATTAAATATTATTGGAGGGATGGATTGTAAAAAATAGCAGAAATGACAAAATTGATCTGTCTGGTCAGAGATAAAACAATAAAAGACCTATGGACTTTTTGATGAAACTGAAAAGAACTGAAAAAAGGTGAAATGCAGATTTCTGGATTTGCTAATTGAAAAAAGGGTTGAAAATGGGATAAAAAGAATCTCTGTAATGAAATCTTTTAGAGGGAGGAGAGATAATTTGTTGGTAATTGCTGCAAAGAAAATCAGAAGTTACTTCTTTAATTACAGGAAGTCCTTGCTTAATAACCATTCAATTAGCAAGCGTTGGGACAGCACTTTATATATCACACTTACGATTGTTGCAGTGTCCACATGTCACATGGTCCTGATTCAGGCACTTGGGATCTGTTGTGCATTTATAACAATTGCAGCATCCCGTGGTCACGTGGTCACCATTTGTGACCTTCCTGGCTGGGTTTTCACAAGCAAAGCCAATGGGGAAGCTGGCAGAGAAGATTGCAGGTTGCTGTCACATGATTTTATTTATTTATTTATTTATTTATTTATTTATTTATTTATTTATTTTTTATGCGCCCTACTCCCTAAGGACTCAGGGCGGCGAACATTAAAACAGGACAAATTTACATTTTGCCCTTAGTGCCCATGGTGATTCACTTAACAAGCATGGCAAAGAAAGATAATAAAGTCAGATGCTGTCACATGATGCTTCACTTGACAACCACACTGCTTAATGATGAATTTTGGGTACAGGTAGTCCTCTATTGTGGTCATAAGTCAAGGACACCTAGAGTCCAGGCAATAAGATTTGGTATTATAAACAATACACCAGAGATGTCCGTAAAATAAAGAACAATTAGTTTCTTAGAAACTTCATGGAGATACTATGTGAAAAAGATTATAGATATATTAAATTGATAGAGCATGTTGTGTTCTATGTGACAACAGTGTATCTTTGCTGGTCTATGTCCACAATAATGTCCATAAACAGCCACAGTTTTGTTCCATACAGTATCAACCTTGTGAACTCTCAGGCTTTCTCTTTCCACTATATATTCAAGATGGACAGTAATTAATATTTATATATATTTATATGTCAGGGTGCAGGTATATACATATGTATGTATATAGCATATCTGTGCATGTGTTATATTATATCTGATTTTTAATATGTGCCAGTGTGCCCACAGGAAAAAAAATGATAAAGTTTATCATGTTTAAAGGTTTGGTTTGGTTTGGTTTAAGAAGAGATTGGACTGCCATTTGTCAGAGATGGTGTAGGGTTTCCTGCTTAGGTGTGGGGTTGGACTAGATGGCCTACAGTACAAGGTCCTTTCCAAGTTCCAACTCTGTTAATCTGTTATCTGTTATCTGGTTTGGTTTGGTTTGGTTTGGTTTGGTTTGGTTTGACAACAGTATTTCTATCCTAAATCCAGTGCTTGAATTACTGGGAAAAGGCCAAATCTGATATCCCCAATATTAGGATAGTATGATTTGTCTTTCTGAGAACAGGAATAGCAGAGGAATGTAATAACGTCAGGCGCTTTCACTCCTTCTGTATTCACTCTCCTAAACCTTTATTCTGAATTATAAAATAAATTTTATCCCCTTTACTCTTAGCCCCTGAATTGGAAAAACTGCTCAGCAAAATGCTTGTACATAAGCAGAGGCATATGGTAAAAGGCTGTACTCATTCCTGAAATCTATGTCAAAAAAATGACTACCAAAGATGAAAAACTGTATTCATACACTAATTATAGTCCACTGGAGATGTCATAATTAAAGCTCTCAACATTGACTCATTGCATAACCTTTCTCATTAAATCTTTAGCCAAATCCTTAGCCAACTGGCTAGCCTAGCCAATTACACTGGCAGGACTCCAAACACAAAAATAGAACCAGTCATGCAGGCTGGGCTTATCCAACCTAGAGATTCCTAAATATGCTAGAACTACAGCTGCCATCATTTCCAGATGGTCAGGCCAATGAAAAGGTAAGATCCATCTGGACATAACAAACTGGGAAACTCTGCCACAGATGGCTGTCATGCTCAAAGTCAACAGAAGGAACAACCCATCATCTTCTAAGTCAAAGAATTTTAAAATAATGTTTAAATGGAATCTGTTAAGTTTGCATGAAGAGTCAGACGCGAAGAGCTTCAGTGAAGAGTTTATTAAGTGACTACAGCTCGAATGGACCCGACTTGCCTGGGCTATGGCTGCTACTTATAGCCAGCAGCCGTAGTTGCCAGCCAATCAGAGTGCAGGGTTTTCCCGCACTTTTTAAACCAATCCTATTTGACATTTTACAAGAACAATTCAAAATAAACCAATAACATTCAAACCTACATACATAACACCCCTCCCCACTAGATTCAGTCCATACCAAACCCTAACCTATCTAATGTATTCTTTTAAATAGGTGGGGCTCTTGCGTGTACATTGAGACCTTCGTGGTTCAGAAGTTTTAACATTCTCACCCAGTGAGAGGGGAAATGTGTCTGCTGACATTTCCCCACTGGGACTTCCTGTGAAAGAAGACCCTGTTTGATTGTTAGAATCTGGTCTCTCCTCCCAACCCATCTCCAGCCCAATGTCAGCACCCAAGTCAGGTAGTGATGTACAATCTTCCACTTCTAAGGATGGATTTTGGCATTGTGACAGGTTTTGGAATGGTCCCTGTTGTAATGGCTCGTTACACATGGGGTTGATTCTTGCTTGCTGATTTTCCTCCTGTTCCTCCCCTTCCCCTAGAATTGACATCAGGTGAGGGAACTAGAGAGGAACAAGGGCAATGTTCCTGAGAGAACCTGGATCTAAGTTGATCAATGTGCCTGCTCCAGAGGAATCCATCCTCTGTTTGCACCCTGTAAGAGTGAGGGCCTGTGATCTGAGTTATCTCAGCAGGAATCCACAAAGGTTCACCCATAAGGTTCTTAGCATAAACAGAATCACCCACACTGAATGTGCGAACTTTGGAAGTGGAATCTAGTGGTGCATTGGGTGCATAAGTGGGATGAAGGTCAAGGGAAGACCTAAGTTTCCTACCCATCAACAACTCTGCTGGGGATAAGTTATTAGATGGGTTAGGAGTGATGTGCTGAACACTAAGAAGTTTTTCAACTTTCTTAGTGATGCCCCCAGCCAAGTCAGGTCCATTCGAGCTGTAGTCATAATAACTCTTCACTGAAGCTCTTACATCTGACTCTTCATGCAAACATAACACTGGCGACGAAGGTGGGATTCCCCTGACGAAGAGACGACGTGGAAGACAAGCAGAAGAGCGAGATGGCTGCTGAACACCCCCAGCCCGTTCGATCCGGCGGCAGAAGACTGGGAATGGTATGCAGATTGCTTCCAAATGTATTTGGAAGGAAACGACCTCGCCGATATCCTTGTCCAATTGGCTGTAATTCCTCTCTGCTTTGGTCAAAGTGCGAGAGTAAAATGCAATAGGAGCTTCTCTCCCACTGGGAAGCCTGTGGCTCAAAACCCCCCCACTCCAAAGGAAGATGCATCACAAGTCAGTACAACAGGCAAATTCTCAGAGAACTGTATCAGTACAGCATCAGACGTGATTAGTCTTTTAATACTGTTAAATGCTGATTGTTCCTTCCTCCCCCAGATCCAAACAGATTTTTATCAAGTAATCTGTGCAATGGTTCAGCAATGGTTGCCTTCTGAGGTAGGAACATGTGATAAAAGTTAATGAGTCCAAGGAAGGCTTGCAAATCTGTTTTGCATTTAGGTCTAGGGGCTTCTTTGATTGCTTGAACCTTGGCATCGGTAGGCTGGATGCCAGGCTTGTCAATCATATAGCCCAGGAACTCAACCTTGTCAGTTTTAAGAGTGCATTTTCTTCCTTGACTTTTAACCCCGCTTCCTGAATCTGGTAAGGACTTATCTGAGTCTTTCTTGTAACTGAGTGTCATTTTCAGCAGAGATTAACACATCACCAAAGTAAGGCACTACTCCTGGCAGTCCTTGGAGCATTCTTTCCATAAGGCTTTGAAAGATGCCTGGTGCCACGCTTACTCCAAATTGTAACCTTTTACATTTGAAGGCACCTCTATGAGTCACAATGGTTTGGGCCTCTGCAGTGGCATCATCAACTGTTAGTTGTTGATATGCCTGGGACAGATCCAATTTGTCAAAGACTGAACCCCTGTCAAGTGAATGTAACAGATGATGCACCACTGGAACTGGGTATGCGCTCTACTGCAGTGCATGGTTCAGTGTCCCCTTATAGTCTCCACAGATTCTTACTGACCCATCAGTCTTAAGTGGTGTGACTATGGGTGTCTCCCACCTGGAGTGGTCAGTGGGCTCTAAAACCCCTTGAGCTATTAATTTGTCTAATTGTGCATCAATTTTTTCCTTTAAAGCAAATGGACCCTTCTGGGCTTTAAAGCAATTGGGGCACCCTGGGATCTAGGTTGAAAGTGATAGGGGTCCCCATATACTTGCCCAATCCTTCACTGAAGACCTCTGGAAACTCAGACTTCAAGGCCTCCTCCCATTCAGAGTTGCTCACATGATTGATGCCAGTCACCTCGATGCCTAGTGGATTGAACCACTCAAGTCCCAGCAAGCTTGGGCGATCCTTGTCCACGATGGTCAGGGGCAAACGTTTGGTGTGGCCTTTGAACTTCACGTTGAATTCTCTTGTTCCAACTACTGGAATCTTGTTCCCTTGGTAGTCTTTAAGAGTCAGCGCTTGCTTCTGGAAATGTTTCTTCTGAATGTTGGGAAGTAGCCTGTGAATAGTGTCCCATGACACCATAGATAAATAGGAGCCTGAGTCCACTTCCATTTGGCAAGGCCTTCCTTCAATGCAAACCTTCACATGTACTTTTCTACTTCTCAAGGGTGAAGAATGACCAATGGTGACTGTTTGATGAGTTTCATTCTTCCCATTTGCTTCTGAGTTGCCCCATTTTCTCACTGAAGTTGTTGGGCTTGAATTCTTTCTCAGGAAATTTCTTCCTACTAGGTGGAGTTCTGGATGATTTGCAGACTCTTGCTAGGTGACCTCTTTTCTCACAACGTAGGCAGATGGTGTCTAAAAACTTGCATTCAGTGCAGGGGTGGCCCCCCACAGCCTCTGCAATAAAATTCTTGCCTCTTTCTTCCAAGGTCTTTCCTTTTCTTCTCCATTCTGAGTCTATAAATTCCTTCCTCCACCTCACTACAGTCTGAATCAGAATCTATTTGCTCGCAATGGGTTGTTGTGGACTTTTCCACATCAGAATGGCTTGAGGCCTTGTTAATTTTCTTCATGGCTGCTGCTGAGGACTTGGTTGCTTCTGCTGAAACAGCTTCCTCTATGGCCTCCTTAAACGTGATCTTAGGTTTCATTAGTAATTTGCTGTGTAAGACCTTATCTTTAAGGCCTAGAACAAACCGATCATGCATGGCCTCTTCTAAGTTGGTAAACTCACAAGCACCCCAATGTCCCTTAAACTTGCCATGAAGTCGTTAACATTTTCGCTTTCCCCTTGATCCCGACAATAAAATTCGTGTCTCTTAATGAGGCACGATACTTGTGGGGCGTAATGGGCTCTTAAAAGCTTTTCTGAATCAGGCCATTCCATTACCTTCAAGTCTGCAGCTCCCGCCAATGCCTTCGCCATCTTGAAGACTGCCAGACCGCAGTGCGTAGGGAAGACCGCCCTCTTCCGCTTCTCGGAGATGTCGGCGAGGTCATTTCCTTCCAAATACATTTGGAAGCGATCCGCATCGATTCCCAGTCTTCTGCGCCAGATCGAGCGGGGCTGGGGGTGTTCAGCGCAGCCATCTCGCTCTTCTGCTTGTCTTCCGTCGTCTTCTCTTCAGGGGAATCCCACCTTCGTCGCCAGTGTTAAGTTTGCATGAAGAGTCAGATGCGAAGAGCTTCAGTGAAGAGTTTATTAAGTGACTACAGCTCGAATGGACCCGACTTGGCTGGGCTACGGCTGCTACTTATAGCCAGCAGCCGTAGTTGCTAGCCAATCAGAGTGCAGGGTTTTCCCGCACTTTTTAAACCAATCATATTTGACATTTTACAAGAACAATTCAAACTAAACCAATAACATTCAAACCTACATACATAACAGAATCTATTCTACCTCTGTAACTTAATCCTATTTAATTTTGTTTTGCCTTCTAAAACAGTAGAAACCTCACCTCTGCACTTTTCTGCGTTGCCTAACACCTTTTGGGCTTGAAATACATTTTCATGCCCTTTCTTTTCTTTAAGTCAAGTGTGGTTTATAATATAACACTTATCTTTGCTAAGTTCCTTAGCATATTGTATATATTTTACATTTAGCATGTACATTATACATAAATATAGTTTTATTCAAGCTGCATAAACTTACAGTAGTTCTTTTTCAAGCAATTTCACATTATTTACTCATGTTCAGCTTGTGTCCAATATAATATCTTCACCCCAAACCAACTCAGTGATGCCCTCAATGTGATGTCCTGATGCCTGGAAGCGGTGTGGATCTGGATGGGGAGGAACAGGCTTCGACTCAACCTGGCCAAGACCAAGTGGCTGTACATACAGGCATCTTGGGTGATCCAGGATGTTCCGTCGTTAGTTATGGGGGGAGAGGTGTTGCCCACTGTAGATAGGGTGCGCAACTTGGGTGTCCTCCTGGATGCACAGCTCAGTTTAGAGGATCAGGTGCCCTGACCAGGGGGGGCATTTGCCCAGGTTCTCCTGGTGCGCCAGCTGTGCCCCTACCTGGGCCGAGATGCCTTGCGTACAGTTACTCATGCGCTTGTTACCTCCCATGTTGATTACTGCAATACTCTCTACATGGGGCTGCTCTTGCATACCACTCAGAGGCTTCAACTGGTGCAGAATGCGGCCGTGTGGGTTGTGATGGGAGTATCCCAATACTCCCATATTACACCCCTCTTTCGTGAACTGCATTGGTTCCCGGTTGCACTCCGGGTGAGATTCAAGGTGCTGGTAATTACCTATAAAGCCCTACATGGCTTAGGGCTGGGGTTTTTACGGGAACATCTACTGCCAGCAACGACTGCCCAGCGTCCTGTGCGCTCCTACAGACAGGGCCTCCTTGGGGTGCCGTCAGCCAGACAGTGTCAGCTGGTGACCCCCAGGGGGAGGGCCTCCTCTGTGGGAGTGCCCACCCTGTGGAATCAGTTGCCCTTGGAGCTGCGGATGGCCCCTGACCTTCGTTCCTTCCGTCGTGACCTGAAGACATGGTTTTTCCAACAGGCCGGCCTGGACTGAGGGGGGTGGGGTTTTTTATTGGTTTTTATAGTATATTGATCATTGTGGGTTTTAGATAATTGTTTGGGTTCTTTATTTAATAATTTTTTAATAATTTTAAATTTTTTGTATTGTATGTTTTTTATATTTATTGTGAGCTGCCCTGAGTCCTTTGGGAGATAGGGCGGCATATAAATCCAAACAAACAAACAAACAAATAAACAAATAAATAAATAATGCCAACATCTCATCCCCTTCACTTTTCCTCTTCAAAGCAGTTAGGTTGGTTCTCTTGCTTTTACCTTTTAGATAAAGATGGTGTTGTTTTAGCAGTTTTCTTGTGATCAATACTCTTCTTAAAGGAAAATTGTTTTATTAATATGATCATTTAATGTTGATCGCCATGTGTCACTGAGTATTTTGAATATATGGAACAATGTGGTAGATTCACTAGCCTATAAATATTGATTTACATAAAACCAATCCTTAAACTTAATAAAGTATTAGTACTTCTCCATGTAGTATAACTCCTGCCTCTGCACAGTTATGCAATTTCTTGTTTATCTAAATCCTGCTGAGATAGTGCTTCTTAGCAAGAGATGTTGGAATATCCAATATAACTCATCCATCCATTAAATATTCTTCTTAGTGTTTGCTGATTAACAGATGGCCAACAGATGCAATAGAATTATATGGTGCAAGGTTATTGCTGATGCTGTTGCTTTGCTTAATTGCACGTATTTATATCTAAAAATTGGCTGTCTAACAAAAACAGTTTTATTGTTGAAAATCTTATTGTTATTTGGGCATATATGCATAAATACATACATACCACAAAATATACAATTTTCTGAGCTGCTCTCTGATATTATTCTAGTTTTAAGGGTGCTCTATTACTTTTCATCTGGTCATGTGGTGAGCTATTTCACTAACCTATATATTTCACTTATCTGCACTAGAGATGTTGAATACTGCTTCAAAATAAATCCTCTTTTATAAAGTTTTATAGTTGTTGTTTTTCTCCCAAACTAGAATATGGCTGCATTTGACAGCAGGACTTAGATTTGAGAGAAAAGTCAGCTTTAATTGCCTCAGTTTAAACACAATACTGAGTGACATGTAGGATCAGCTTATAAGGTTCATTTAAGAAAAGGTTCGCTGTGGTAAAATGCAAAACATTAATGCAAATTCTTGGCATGGAATTAGGTAGATTATGCCCTATACTTTGGTCTCCCATAATCGATGGGAGTTAATTGTAATTGATGTAGACTATCCCCATATCTTGGGGAAAGTCTCTACCAGCTTGGCTATCCAAATTTTTCTGTCGAAAATCAAAGCAATCCATTATTCTTCCAGTCACCTATTCTTTGAAACAGTCGGCATTTCTTTGAATTCAGTGGTGAATAATTACACCTTCCTCTCATTGCAGTCAAAGTGATTTAGCTGTATTGTCAGCTTGGGTTTGCGGCTGCTAGAATTGCATTACACCTTTAAGTAGCAGTCCATTCTTTCTAATATAACATTCCAGGTGATCATGTTCTCATTTTTCTTGCCCTAGTATTAAGATCATTCCATAAAAATTAGAGTTTATCATCTCATTTTAATGCCTGAGTATGTTTCTGTGTGTGTGAGAAAGGGAGTGTTTGTGAATGTGTAGGGGTGTGTATATATTCCAACATCTGTTCAGAAAGATTTGCAGGTATTGTCCTTCGCATTCGCAACATGAATTTCTGTGTAGAAGATATCTTTGCATATACATTATACACACAAAAGGAGTTCCCACTGCAACATTTCTCTTTCATCTGTATCATTTCTTATGTGGAATCTTTTATGTAAACAGCAATATGTGCAAAATCTCCTTTGTATGGATAATTCTGGTGTCATATGCATAACATTTGGGGAGTGGTGTGGTGGTCTATAGGTGGAGCTCTCACCTCACAATCAGGAGGCTGTGAGTTCAATCCTAGGTAGAGGCAGTTATTTTTCTCTCCGGGCACACTGGGAATATATCTGCTGGAAAAAAACTCCACATTGGCAATAGGAAGGGCATCCAGCCAGTAAACACTCAGCTCCATTCAGTTGCCCAGACTCCACCCCTCAAGGGATTATGGGGTTGTTAAAAGAGGATGATTGTTCTGCATATTACTCTCTGAATGGGTATAAAGCAGACAGAGTAACTCCACAAAGCATCCACACAAAGTCCTTTTTATTGGTTCATCAGGCATCCTTATTAACTCACATTTATGATGAGGTTCTTCTTAATGTCCAATCTTTTGCATATCTGCATTATGGTGTAGAAAGATAATAAATTCTCATCCCCATGATGATTGAAGCAGCTGCATGGTAGTGGATTCAGGCAAGAGTGAGGGAGCCTCCCCCAACCCAACAAGGGTCAATTTAGTGACCAATCAGGGATACAGATGTGACCACATGACATGTACTACATTTCCCAGGATACCTTAAGTACATTTACCATGATGCATTCCCTTAAGGGAATAGCTCTCAATTCCTAACTAACTATCCCAAATCCCATTAACTCTAAACTGTCTGGACAGCACAATGATGATATGATATGCATAACATTTGGGAGTAGATGTATTTAAGTTGATCTCTTTCACTAGATGGACAGGAATCCAATATTCACATTGAAAAAAAACGGTTTGTCAGATCTGCTCCCACTTTGTAGACCCAGAATAGATATTGGAAGACTTTCCTGAAAGGTCTGATGAGAAACTGAATAACTATATGCAGTATGCTATTATGTGTACCTTGACTTACTCAGAATAGCTAAAGTTTCTGGCATCTTCCTGTCCTCATGGAGCATATAGATAATATAGAGCCAAGGACCATAGAAACATGAGGTACACAAGGAAGAAAATGCTAATCAAAGGACCACACTACTGAATTACACTATGAACTACTTGGGAACTCCAGGACAACTTTTTTTCTGAACATATTAGAAGAAACAAGGTAAATGTTCACAAACCGAAGCTCTTTGAATAAACGTAGAATATCAATGAATCATAGGAATAGGGAGACTTGGAAGCTGATGTAATTTGAGTTCATGTTGTGGAAAAATAAAATGCTGTGTGATAAATATTTCCAGCAGAAAGATTGGCCATCCAATAAAGCAGTTACTATGGTCAAATATTTGAAAATGTGCTGAAGGTGAAAGCTGCTTGAAGGCATCAATGGGTAGCATCTTTGTGGATTTTCCATTGGATTGGATTCATCAGCAAAGAGTAGTGATAAGGCTGAAAAAATTGTAGTCAGTGTATGGGAATGAAAATCTGTCATAGGCAGAAATTCCTTGTTATTGTTGTGGATTGTTGTGATGTTGAAGAGAACAGCTTGTTGTGCTTAATACATCTTGTTTAAGTTGAAAAAGAAATTGGTCATTGGATTTGAAAAAAAGCCAGAGGTGCATTTCATAATTTTGTCATAACACTTGCAAGGATTAAGTGACAACATTTGTTAGGAAACCTAAGGTAAAAGTGAAGAGGCAGAGTTTGTTTATTTTGTCAAGTCCTGAAGAAAAATAAATAAATTGTGAGTGTTAATGAAAGGTAATTAGAGGTGGTAATGGCAGCTGGTTGTGTGTGGAATTTTATTTGCAGCAAACATTATTATGCAGTATTTTAAGCAAGATATTACATTTTTTTGCCATCCAATAACTTTGGGTTTTAATTACTCTCACCCACCTGTGTGCTTGGGTTACTTCACAACACAACTAAATTGGAACAATAATGTGGTTGATGGTTTTAGATATGTTATCAAAGGTATTCTAGAGTTATTATTTGGCCAAAAAGCTTTTTTTGCCTTTTATATTCTTCAGAACAGAGACTGTGAATCATATTACAAGCGCCACTGCTCGTTCTCAGAATCAAATGGATCAACTGATGGAACAGTAAAGCTTATTGTTTAAAAAGCTTGGGCAAATTCCTGAATATTCTCACAAAGTTACAATAGATGTGGGTATTGTGCCTGTTGCACAAAAGCTGAAATGTATACCATATACCACAGCAGAGGCTATGAATGCTGACTTAGAGAAAGTGTACATAGTAGAATAGTATAATAGTAGTAGAAGTAATAAATGAAGGTACAAGTTGAGTATCTGCCATGTTGTTTGTACCAAAACAAGATTCTGATTAAATCCATCTTTATATCAATCTAAGGGCAGTCAAAAAAAGTGTGGTGTAGAAGCACCATCTTGTATGAAAAACAGATAATATTCAGCATCCTATGCAAGATGCATAGATATTTGTTAGATTGGATTGATTGATTTATTAGATTTATCCTGACTTTATTTGTTGTCCACTCAAGGCCACATACATACTTAATGCTCAGACCTCCTATATATTACAGAGAGTTTTGGCAGATAGAGTCAGTACCAGAACCTTACAATTTGACAACTTTTGTAATACACCTTACTTAATACAGGTTCTGTAGAGATCCATTTGGATTCAAGTGTCCAGTTGTTATTTATTGAAGAACTTTGTGATAGACTGATGATAGTTTATTCCATAAAATGGGACTTGAGCTGGATAAAAATGGTCTTTTTCTTGAAGAGATAGAATAAGGCATGTGATCTCAGTTGCCTTCCAGCATCCATCGGTATTCATCTGGCTAGTGTCCTGTCAGGGTGTGAGAGAGTTGAAGGCTGTTTGGAAACTGAAACAATATTTGCTGTGTGAGCAAGAAGGAGACAATAAGGAGCCTGCACATGGCTTAGGTCAACTGTTCTGTACTAAAGCTGCTTGCTGCTGTGAAACTAAAACGGAAACTGAAACTCCTCTCCTCTGCTTGTGTTTGGCAGGTGGGGAGGGGGAGTAGAACTCCTTAGCATCAGAGCCAGAGGTGGTATTTGACCAACTCTGGAGAGCTGGTAGCAGAAATTTTGAGTAGTTTGGAGAACCAGCAAATACCACCTCTGACTGGCCCCACCCCCATCTATTCTCTGCCTCCTGAGTCCCAGCTGATCGGCTGGGTCTTATTTTGTTGCCCTGCACAGGAGAACAAAGCTGGAAAACAGGCTAGTGCGGTGGGAAGCGAATGAGATTTTACAGTATCCTTCCCTTGCCATGCCCACCAAGCCACATCTACAAAGCCATGCCATGCCTACCAAGGCATGGCCACAGAACTGGTAGTAAAAAATTTTTGAATCCCACCACTGCTCAGAGTGTGTTAATAATAATATACGAAATACTAATGCTCTGATGGTCATTTCAAAAAATCCTTTCTTAGTAAGCATCTAGAAGCTAAGAGGAACATATGTGGCAAATTTCAAGTTTGTAAGCTTTACGGTTCTGGAGATTTTATGATGATGCATGAGTGGTATTTCGCTTTTATATATATATAAATAAATAAAATTTGGCTTATTATAATATAAAAGTATCAACATTTGTTGTGCTTAATGCCAGTCCTGTTGGACTTGATGCCATTTTGTTACATATTGAGGAAGATAGATCAAAGTACTAAGCATTAAGTACGCCGGCCATTCATTTCCCTCTTCTGGACAGAGGTATTCTGACTGAATGTTAAACTTTGGGATTTGTATGGGCAATACAATATTTTAATGTTTATCTTTTGGGATATCTATCTGAACTGTTAACATAGACAAATCATTCATATACGAATTTCAACCCAGTATTTTATCCCTATGCCTCCAGAATCTCAGCTGAATATTACAATCTTATGATTTGGTTGTTTAACATATTTCTGGAAAATGAATGTAACTGATTCCTTTTCCCATGTTCTATCACCTAATTCAGGATCAACTTCATGATGGAAATGTATGTTTGCCTAGTTGTTGATTTATTTATGCTGAATTTGAAATATTATCAACTGTCTTGCTTTTTAGCAAGCTACTTTGCTCATGAGATATATGGAGATATGGCTTAATCCAAGAAATGGCCACAAGTAATTCCTGCTACAGTGCAAATATTTAAGCAAAGTTTTCCCCATTTTGGATATCTCTGTGAAGTAATTACCAATAGTGCCCAACAGTTGGCATTATGGATTACTTTATTTCATGTGTCTCCCAGTCTTATAACATTAAACGTATCTATTCTTATCTACTACCAAGAGTAAAAATAAAATAAAACCTTTTCATCACTATTTGAAAAAAAAAGCTTTGCAACTTCCTCACTGGAAAGAGAGAAGCTAGAAAAGGAACTATCCGATATTTTAATGGCCTATTGTTCTATTTTACATAGGATGTAAATGATGATTCCTATTTGGTGGAAGATTATAGAACTCAGCATAGAATGAAACAAATTGTATCCATTTTTCTTTCCAGCCATTGGTTTTTGCTGTTGTTGTTTGTTTGTTATATTCTTATATTCTTCCTAAATATACAAAATGTAAATAGGATAACAGCTGCTAGGATATTTTAAGCTTCCTACTGAAAATCTTAAAGGTGCCTTTTCAAAAGGCAACTGGACTTCTTTGTTTTTTCCTTGAAAACGTTTCACTTTTCATCCAAGAAGCTTTTTAAGTTCTGATCAAATGATGGAGAATGGAAGGATTTATATTTCTTGCAGTCATCTGGTCATTAGCACTCTCTCTGAGAGTTTTTGAGGCCACTTGGAGGTTTATCTATGCCCTCAGGGTCATCTGAATAGTGTAAATGGATGTGAAATTTCTTGGAACTGCTCAAAGGACTGTGTTGTAAAGTATTTTCAGCAGTTCCAAGAAGGTTCCACACCCATTTGCACTATGTGTTCTAATAACAATTTAAATGGGTACATGTAAAATCTGTTTGTATGCATATTAATCTAAAGGTTTTTTTTAATACTTGTTTAAGTCTACATAGGTTGTAAAGCATTTTTTCCAGGGGTGGGATTCAACCGGTGTTACTACTGGTTCGGTGACTACGTTTTTGTTGCGCGCGCTGGTAAAAAAATCATCAGCTGTGCTGCCTGGACAGCTGAAAAGCGCTGCGCACAGGTGCGCAGTGTCTGAAAAGCCTCTTTTTTCCTGCTTTTTCAACCTCAGCTGTGCCACACAAAGCAGCTGAGGTTGAAAAAGCAGGAAATAAAGGACAGGTAAGAGCCCGGGTAGGTGGGTGGGCCAAACAGCAGCAAACACAGAACGGGTTCGGTGTCTGCTGCTCTTCAGAGCTACCGGTTCTATAGAACCAGGCAGAACCAGTAGCATCCCACCCCTGATTTTTTTCTATTTTTTGTTTGTTACTTGGTTCTTTCTCTTTATTTCCTTGATTCCACTTTCTGTCAAAATAAAAACAAAACAGAGGAGTTTCTTTCGAAGTTGCATCTTTCTCAGAACATTCATATTAAGCTTCCTAGTCTTTGTCCTGAAGTAAAGATGATTAACTCAGATGTCAGAAAGCATCTTTAGAGATAACAGCTTTATGCTAACAACACCCATATGATGCAGTTACATTGCACAGTCTTAAAGTCATGGACTTTCTTTGAATGAATGAAAACCAGAGATGGTACTATTAAGCATGAAGAAATATTTCATCTCAGGTGGAATGTCAGTGAGGTGGTATGCCCTTCTACTTCTGGTGTGGTGGCTACTATTTTGCAATATGCTGAGCTTTCTTTTCTGAAAGATTTGGGGGGTCAATTTTAAAAAGCTTGAAGTCCTGAGGTGAATTTCACCCAGGTGATATCAATTAGACGTGACAAGCTTGTTAGAAGATATCTGTATTTTGTTACATGCTTATGTAGCCTTAGTGAAATCATTACATGTGTGTGGTACATGTCTGTGTGTGAAATGTTTTTTAAGTAGAAATGTTGGTTTTTTGCTGTTTCATATAAGAGAGGGAGGGATGTAAAAGACAGGAGGGCAGAAAAAGACAAAAGGGGCTTGGGAGAAAAATGGAAAAGCGATGGAATGGAGAATTATAAGAGTGATATGTCTGAAACGATTATACAATAGTGTTATCTTATAACATACTCTGAAGTATGTTCTTTGAATCCTCAAAGAAAAAATACAACAGCCAACCTCTGAAAAATACTTCCTGTATATCCAGGGACTCAAGGTTTGTGAAGAGCTTTCTTCCTGCTCTCTCATAGAGGCATCTGAACTATTGCAAAACTAAAATGGGATGAAGTTTTCTTTTGCTATCTATATTTGGAGGTAGCTTTAGAATGCTACCAGGAGGGGATGGCTAACATCAACTGTTCTTTAATTATAGCTTTGCTTGTTCACCTTCCCAAATCCTTCAGATCTTCCAAAAGGAAATAGGAGACATTTGAACTTGAGCTTTACTGAAATCTTCAAAGGCCTATTTAAAATAGCTTTTCTTTCTTTTCCTTTTTTTAAAGCACCCAATACTTCTTTCCATGTAGAAAGGGTTTTACTAGCAGGGGGAAAAAAGAAAAGAAAGACAGAGAAAACAAATGGGTGGAGTGGAAAGCATAAAATTGCTTCCTTCTTAAATCCAATCTAATTTTGTTTTGTTATGGCTATATTTCTTTGCAACCGCACTATTTCTGAAATTAGGTAGCAATGAGAACCTGGCATTCATTTAAAGATCAGTAACATTTTAGTCTCAGTTTTCCAGTTCCTTCTGATAAAGTTGGTAGATCTTGTGAAAGTTCATTGTTTAATCAACTTTCTTTATTAAATGACATTCTCTGTCTTTGACTCTGCATTAGATCCAACAAATACCAATCTTTTGAGGCAGCATTGGAGTTTCATTGGAGCTGTGAATGCTGTTAAGCATTGTGGTTGAAATGGAGGCAGGAGTTACTCTATACTGGAATCTAACTACAGCAGAAACATTGGAAGCTGGAGTTTCCCAAGGAAGGAATGCTGTAAATGTTAATAATAGCAGTAGCATTTAGACTTATATACCGCTTCATAGTGCTTTACAGTCCTCTCTAAGCAGTTTACAGAGTCAGCATACTGCCCCCAACAATTTGGGTCTTCATTTTATTCACCATGGAAGGATGAAAGGCTGAGTCAACCCTGAACGCTATTCAGGATTGAACTCCTGTCACTCAGCAGTGAGTTAGCCTGCAATATTACATTCTAACCAGTGGCACACCACAACTCTATAATCATTTGCCATTTAGTTAGAGGTGTTATCTACCCAGTTTGGTCCAGTTCATATGAATAAATGGTTAAATTATCACATGTTACAATTAAGCCAAAAACTCACATTTTCTTACTTATCCAGGCACAGAAAAGACAGCAACAACTCAGAACCCATTTAACAGGAATCAGGCTTTGCATGCACAAGCAAAGCCACAATGACATTCTCTGACTTTTCCAGAAAGGCAGCTTGTCCCAAACACAGTGGGAGAAAATGTTAATTTATATCTTAGTATTAAAACTTTTTATTAACTAAAAACTGCCCATCTCACTCACAAAATCTGTCTTCCTACTGATTCCTTTTTAAAAGAACTTGATGTATTTTTTAAAAAGTTTAGTTTATATATAACTATATAGTTTAATGAGACTTGAATTATATTATTAGCATCAACTCAGTTCAAAGCAGGACAATGATCAGAGAGTATGGTCTGTAACTCAAATTTATCACTATCATTTTGAACTGAATTGAAAATTTATCAGTGTTGCTTTTTGAACTGAATTGTGTTTTTCATTTGTGGTATACTGATAGTACTTTAGGTTGTATTGGATTAGATAATTCAGACGATCTATGATCTAAGAGCTTTGTTTCCTAGATGCTTCGTTCAGGGAAAGATACTTCCATTCCTGAAGCAAAACAACAAAATTCCTTCTTTTCACATGTATCCAGATATAGAGAAGACAACTAGATTGGCAATTGAATCTTAGTTTACTATCGGCAAGAGAACATGTTTTACCATAGTGGAAACAGCAATCTAGTTAGATTTAGAAGGTTGTGTCACAATCCTGCTTCTCGCCATTGCTTCATACTTTCCATACATGGAAAAAAATATCTGCCTTACATGAAATTATCAGTGTATTTTGTGGTGTAAGTTGGGCTACATTTTTTTCCACTTTAGGGAAGGACTCTTCTTAAACCTCCATCTAATGTGGGAAATCTTTTGCAACAGTACTATGGAGAATAGACAAGGCATCAACAATACTGGTAGGTCCTTACACTGTGAAATGTATTATCAATATTAATTTAAAAATTAAACAAAATATTTGTCATTGATATTATTGAAAATTATAGTCCCGTCAGCTTCTTAGTAATGCTACTTAATTATTTTAGCTATTTTTATGTGAAGACAGCATGAACAACCTAACAAATGTTGGTAATTCAGAGGATTTCAACATTATTTGTATGTGCGTAATATGTCAAATAAATTAATTTGCTGAGAAAATAATCATAACATAATAACTCTGTATCTGAAGTCCCAAAACACTTTAAATGATGCTATGGAAAAAGGAAAACTTTCATAAAAGGTACTACAGCAGATGGTTTCTAGTGAATGGTTCAATAACACAAAAGAAAAACTCACAGAGACTAATGTTGCATTTCCTTTCATTCCATATACAATCCCATATTAAAAATATCCACATGTGTCACAAGTAGGATTTGAACATTTATGATGCAGCCACCTATGGAAAGGGCCAGAGAGATTATTTTTTTATGAATACCTCCTTTCTTTCCATCGAAATAATTTCCACATTTTTCCAGAAAGTTGTAGCAAAACTAACTCCTATTTATCAGGAGAAACAAAATCTGGATTCAACTCAGTGTGTTTCATTATTTTGTTTACTTGTTCTGCTGAAGCAATATGTATTGAAAAAAAATGTTTATACTTGTATTTACAAATTTTGGTCAAGCAAAACATCTTTTAAAAAACACTCAAAATCTTGGTAACTGTCTCTTGCAATTTCAAAAAGTTCTTCCACTTAACATCTTATATTAGTATAAAGAATATATAGTATTTGATACCTTACTGTTCAGTAAAACGAAGAAAAGAAATGAAAAAGAAAAAAGGAGTATACATAACAAAACAGATCTTTCTCTAATTGTTTATAATTGGGAAAGAAAAAAAAACATGTAATATTTTCATCTAATATCCAAAGCTGCAACCTTTAATTATTAATAAGATATGTGAAATTACTTAAAATTACTTAGTTAAAAGGCATTCCCAAATTAACTGGGCAACATACTTTGAAGTATTATTTTTAATAAATGAAAAAATACAAAGAGGAAACATCTCACTAGAGCATCTAACCTGTTTTGATGAAGAAAGGAAAGGTTTTTTCCCCCTTAAAATAACTGTTTTCTTATAGGCAGCTTTTGCCTAAACATAATTAATTAAATTCTTATTAGAATAAAGTCACAGGCCTATTATGGACAAGACTGAAATGCTCCCGGGGCATAAAAAAATTAAGAAACTGACAAGGAATACTCAAACTCATTATTTCATCATGGTAACGTACATGCAAGCATGCTTTCATTTATTATATATCCTTAGCAACCGGATACATATCTAAACCATCTATTACCAAGTATATTTGTGTGTGGATGTGTTTACATGGAATCATTTGTTACTGGGTCCATATGGTTTAGCCAACGATATCCATGGAATAGTAGCTTTTTTGTGTGTCTTAGTTTGGATCCATCATATTTTCCCCACTTGCAGAATGCTTCCTAATGTCCTCTCCTTCTTCTCTGGTTCTTATTTAGTGGCTTCAATAGGCCGTCTCTGTACTTAGCATTTGTATGGAATAGTTGGACCATGTCATGGTCTTTGTTATCCAACACCCTAGGCAAAAAGAGAGATGATTTCTGGGTCCTACGGGTTTTGAAGCTTCTCCTGGGTCGTCCTTTCCCATTGATGGAGACATACCAGAGTCTGTCTGCACTAGCTTTGCGTTTGCTGCTAGTGCTGTTGGGCACAGTCCGATACAAGCGGGATGCATAGGTGTTATAGCCCAACTCATGGATCCTTTCCACAAACTCACATTCTGCGTTGTAGATTTCCTGAAAAATAAGGGCAGAAGCCATCACTTTCAAAAAGCAGCACGAACAATTGCAAGGTACAAAGCTCACTGCATTTGTTCTTATAAACACTTTCAGTTAAATCCAACATAAAAGCGACTTCCATTTATTTATTTATAAAGGAGTTTTGATATCCATTGACATCTCCTGTTCTTATATATATCAAACAAATCAAAGAACACTTTACCTTCTTACCTAGTCTTTACCTTCTTGCTTTTTTCCATGTAATGATAAGAGTGACAATGAGATGACAAAAGCAAAAAAGTTTATTACAGTCTATTCTTGATTACTCCTGTGATTGATCATATTTTGCCCACCAAAAATAGAAATAAAAGTAGAAATATCTGTCTGATGCTACCAGAGACTAGCACTTTGACAGAATGTATTTCTCTTACTCCTGCAACCCATATTTGACTTGGAAACCACCATAATTTACTAGGACCTCTGGTGGTTAACAGACAAGTATACATAGCATAATTTCCAGAATAAATAAATAAACACCTATAAAAACAATATCATAAGGAAAACCAAGTGAGCACAGACAGAAGCTCAAATGGTAAGTCTTAAGTTTGCATGAAGAGTCAGACGCGAAGAGCTTCAGTGAAGAGTTTATTAAGTGACTACAGCTCGAATGGACCCGACTTGGCTGGGCTACGGCTGCTTTTTATAGCCAGCAGCCGTAGTTGCCAGCCAATCAGAGTGCAGGGTTTTCCCGCACTATTTAAACCAATCCTATTTGACATTTTACAAGAACAATTCAAAATAAACCAATGACATTCAAACCTACATACATAAGAGTAAGTATTAAGTCCACAAAATATATTTGAAGAGCTGCTTTCAACCTCTTGCAAAACAACCAACCAAGAACTGCAGGTAGTCCTCAACTTACAATAGTTCATTTAGTGACCATTTGAAGTTACAACAGCACTGAAAAAAGTGACTTATGATTATTTTTCACACTTAATGACTGTTGCAGCATCCCCAAGATAATGTGATTTAAATTTGGATGCTTGACAACTGACTCACATTTATGACGGTTGCAGTGTCCTGGAGTCATGTGATTTCCTTTTGCAACCTTCTGACAGGCAAAGTCAATGGGAAAACCAGATTCACTGTGTTACTAATTTAACAACTGTAGTGATTCACTTAACAAATGTGGCAAGAAAGGTCCTAAAATTGGGCAAGACTCACAACAAATGTCTCACTTAACAACATAAATTTTGGGCTCAATTTTGGTCATAAGCTGAGGACTACCTGTAGTCTAATCTCAATTGGGAGGCTCTCTAGCAAATAGGCTCTGCCAAAGAAAAGGAATACTCTTCATGCTTCAACTCTCCAACACCCAACTTATTTCATAGAATTGGAGGGCCCACCAATAGATTCTCCAGGGATAACTGAATGAATTGCACTATTACAATTGGAGAATGTAGCCTTAAAAATAACTTGATGCCAAATCACGTAGGTCAAAACCAGTACTTTTGAAATGCAGCTGAAAGGGTACTGGAAGCCTATGGAGGACCCAAAACACAGATATAATACATGTGATGTGTGCCACTGCATTTGAACTAATTGTTCTTTTCAGACAATCTTCTGAGGCAGCCCCAAAGGGGTCTAGGACAACTCACTGGGGCTAACTTCCTGAAGGACAATTTGCCGTCGGATAATTCAATGCTGTATTAATCATTTCATTCAGTTACTTTTATTATTGGTGACCACGCTTTCATCAAAGTTATTGTAAGTCCTGTATTTTTGAATTGAAATTCTTTATTTTATGATTATTATTGGCCACAATTCCATCAAAATTAATTAACTTCATTTATTGATACAGTCCCACAGTGAATTGTCCCACGACAAGTTGGCCAAGGCAAGTTGTCTCAATTATAGTACATTTCAGTAATCTAAGTGGATGGTGAATAGGGCATGAATTACTGTAGATCCCTCTTCACTATGGCACTTCAGTGAAATGTAGCTCCCATTTCAGGTTGCACTGCAACAAGTGAACCAATCACCACTGGTCAAAGCCCTGGCTTCCACCTGCCTAATCAGCAGTAACCATGAATGGAGAAAGAACCCTAAGTCATGGACTTGCTCCTTCAGAAGCAATGCTTCCTCATCTAGAGATCATGCTAGGTGCTGACAGAGAGCCACAATGCATAGACAGCAACTCAGTCAAAATTAATTCAAATTTAACCTGTTCTGTCCCATCCAGATCCGGACACTGGGACAAAATATCACCAGCATCTTCAGTCTTGCCAGGGTAGCATACTAAATGATACCACACCTCCAAACTGATTGGTGGTCTCTCCTAGTGGCTTCAGGCAGTTGTTCTGCCCAGCAAGTAGTTCTTACTGGATAAAGAACTAAACCATGAGGCAAGGGAGTGGCCACTGGCTCAGTCTCTACCATCAGCACCAAGCAAAGAGAAGGAATAGAACATTTTCAAAATATGTTCCCCAGTACCAGGGATAGGCTTCAAAAAATTTAGCAACCGGTTCTCTGCCCAGGTGAGCATGGCCATGGTGGGCGTGGCCTAGTCAGACACCTTCATCAAGGTGGGAGGCATTTTTGCCTCCCCGGGCTCTGGAGGCTTTCCTTGAACCTCTGGAAGGGCAAAAATGGCCTCCCCCTGGGCTCTGGAGGCTCTCGGGAGGCTGGATACAGGCCCATTTCTCATCTTCCGGAACTTCCAGGAGGTCCATTTTTTGCCCTCCCCAAGCCTTCACACAGGCTCTGTACTTACCTGGCATCCAAAACAAGCTGTGTGGGGCTCCTGGGAGGGGAAGGGCCAGGTGGATGGGGCACGGCAGGATAAGAGGGGCCAGCCAGGGGATTTGTGGGTTTGCTGAACTGCACAGAATCCTAGCTAAAGGATCACCTGAACCTGTGCTGACCCACAGCAGCCCACCCCTGCCCAGTACTGTATACTTGCAGGTAATCCAGAAAGGTAAAATGGACAGTGGTATGGAAGGCTGCTGAGAGGGCTGATAAGACCAGAGCAGTACACAAGTCCCATCCATCTCTCACCAATAGCCATCCTGTAGAGCAGGGCTGTCAAACTCCTGACCCATGGGTCAGATGCATCATGAACTGGTCAGGCCCACACCCAGTTTAGAGAAGGGAGGAAAGTCCCGATAAGTCATGTGACGCCACCATGACAACATGAGTTTGACACCCCTGCCTTAGAGCAACTAATACTCTCTTTGTCTCACAGCTAGGTCTGAACCATGATTGAAAGGGGTTCAGAACATCCTGTTCTCCCAGGACAATAGACATGGCCCTTAACTATATTTTCTGAAATAAATTAGATATTCTATTACTACACTTTGTTGAAACAGGTGGTTTTATTGGCAAAAACAATTGGTGGGCCCTTTGCCCATTTCCTAAATAAAGTAATTTTAAAAAATGATTGGGTAATCCCTAGTTACATGTTGTGACAATATTTTTCCTATATTACTAATAGCTTAATTCACTTTTCTTTTATATCTTGGAAATTCCAGGCATCCTAATTGCCAGCCTTCATTTCAGAAATGAAGCAAAAGATTTCATTACTTAGTAAAAGTAAAATAATTCTAATATTGAATATTGTAAATAAACTAACAAACAACAAACAAACTACTGGATATTGTAAACAAACTGACACTTTTTTTTAAACCTTACTTCCATTCTCTCAAAACCAAGGACAATAGCAGGTTAAGTACTTAAAATCTAGATGCAAGCTATACATGAAACTCTCTTTATGCCAATTTCTCATAGATGTATTTCTTCATTTAGTTTCCAGTCCCCACATATTTCATTCCTGAATTTTGCAGTTCTAAATTCTCTGCATCTCTAAATATAATTGCTACTATTCTGGAATGATGTGGGGTTTTTTTATTTTTTTGTTTTTTAAGTTGTAGGGAATTCTCAATCAGCCCAGCAGATGGAGTATATTTGCCTGTAAAATCAAGGCTGCAAATCTCATGCTTGAAAGTGTACTGCATAAGCAGACCACTAACACAGATGTGTTTAGGAAAGCAGATAACATAATTTCCCATACAGTCATTTATTATTTATTTTACTATTTGTGATGGGACGGGATATCAGGAAGAGGCGATCTATGAGGATTCTAAGCAAGAGTCTGATCTGATTTGAGCAATCTGTTTCTACATTGTACATTCAGACAAAATAAGAATGAGTTGATGTCACATTTACCCAACAGTTTTTTAATTGTGCTAAGTAGGCATTGAACTGGTGTTCTAATCTCCTCAAAATATATTGTTTTAGGACTTCCAATACATTTCCAAGGCCTCTGTTAAAACAATGTTTGCCACAATATATCATAAGCAATTTGTTTTTTTAATTATTTTATTATTTATTAAATTTTATGCCATCCATCTCCCTTATAAGGTGACTCTAGGCAGCTTGCTTATTTATTTACTTGTTTGTTTATTGGTTTGTTTGTTTGTTTATTTATAAATTTTATATCCTGACTTTACTTCAGGAATTCAGCTGCTGCCTCTTCCCATTATGCCTGCAAGATAGTTTGGACTGGGGCAGCAAAGTGAGTTTTCATGGCTGGGGGCTGACTAGAACTCAGGACTTCTGGTGACTGTCCATTGTTTAATCACTACAACTAATTAATTTCCACTGCCACAACTTATGCTGGACATATTTTGACCTCTTACTAAATGGAATAAGACTGATCTGGAATGGAGAGCTTCATGTGCTTCAGTTGTCACGGATCTCTTACTGGTCTAGAGTTAGACATGGATGGAGGCTTCACTTATACTTCCTGAGGCCTTTTCTCCTACCATATGCTCCCAGTTCTCCTTTTTTCCAATTCTCCAAGCACAGCTACTGTCAACAACTTTATTTTATTTTATTTTTAATATATTTTTATTGTATTTCCATTATTACAACTAAAATCACCATAATTTCAACAGCATTTTGATATCTATACAAATTTTTATCTTGTAAACCTTAGCACATTACATTTACATTTATCAATCACTAATTAGTATCTTTATCCATAATTGTATTCTTATATTCTTATATATTCTATGTATCTATCATTCATTTTCTTGAGGTCTCTTACAAATTAATTTTCACATCTTATTTCTTATTTCTATTTGTTATCCAATCGTATCATTTGTGCCAAATTAAAAAATATTCAGAGTCTTCTTTCTCTTTCAATTTCAATGTAAGCATATTCATTTCAGCACTTTCCATTATTTTTTGTTGTATTAGTTCTTCACTAGGGGTATTGGAAGTTTTCCACATTTGTGCAAAATCTATTCCGGTGGCTGTTAAGATATGTGCTATTAAATATTTTACTTTTTTTGGAAGTTGGTCTTTAATAATTCCTAAGAGAAAAGTTTCTGGTCTGAGTTCAATTTGATAACCGGTGAACTCCTGTAGCCAATTTTTGATTTTGATCCAGAATGTCCTGGTCTCAGGCCATAGCCACCACATATGGTAGAAGGTACTGTCAACTTATTGGCATTTCCAACATTTTGGGCTTAAATTCGGGTATATTTTAGCCAATCTTGTTGGAGTCAAATACCATCGGTAAAACATTTTATACAGGTTTTCTTTGTATGATGAGGATATTGTTAGATAATAATTTATGTTCCACAGTTTCTCCCATTCTTCTAAATCTATATTATATCCAAAATTCTGGGCCCAGGTGTGTCAACAATTTTAATTTAGCTAACACTGGGGAGAATTTTTCTCCTCAGACAGCTCAATTGATTGTTCCAACTCTTCATAGCAATAGGAAAATTATCTACATTAGTATTAGTAGGTAGTAAAAGTTTCAAACTTCTCTTCCAAATGAACTTAACTGAAAGAGTAAGTCTTCTCAGCACAAAATAATTATTGTAACCAAAACTGTATAAATATTAACCTCACTACCACCATCACCACTGTCCCTGAAATTTAGATCCAACAGCAGTTCAATTGCTACCATTTTCCCTCAGGGGAACCCAACTGTACTTCCAAGTAGTCCTCCCAAGGACTTACCAAAGAGCTGATAGAAAAAGTAAGCAGAGTCTCCTCTATTTAAGTGAAGAAGATGCTTTGTTTCATAGCAGAAAGACTTTTATATATGTGTTATCTCTATATCAGCATGTGTCATGCATATTGATGTGGACACGTGCATGTATCAAAAAAATGTCTGTCAGCTTCCCCCACACTCTCATGGTAGGAATCATTAGGAGTCCTTTCAACTTTATTTAGCATCTCTATTATATTTTCTAATAGGCTCAGGAACTGAATGGCTTCATACTCAAATCCACACGTTCATTGGAACAGCGAAAAGATCAGTTTTGATTCATCAGCATGCATGACTCAGCCTTCAACCTTTCCTTCGCTGCCCATCCCATATTAGAAATTTCTTTCTTTCTTGCCTGACAAATTTGCAAATGCTGATGAGTGTGGAAAGCAGACAGCATATAAAATTCTGTGCCAGGTCACTTTTGTGACCACTTTCAACTATCTTCCTGGAGCACACGTTTTCTGTAATGTCCCAATTGTCCAGAATTGATCTATCTAAAAGAACACATTGATGAGAATTTATAGACTTTATCCATTCCTCTTCCCAGACTAATGTTCTTTCCTTGCTAAGAATGCTACTTCCCTATCTGTAATCTATGATTACAAGTTTTCAAACTTTGTAACCATTATAGATCACTATTCCCACCCCCATCCCATTTCCGAACCCTTGGAATGGCTGTGTAAGACATTCATTATTACCAAACTTGGATCTTGGGGAACTCAAAATGTGATTTGTATGAAAGAATATTTAAAATTAATTTTGAATATTTTAATTCAAAAGTAATGCTTTTAAAAAAATTTGGACACTATCCTATTAGTCTTCATGGAATTTAACAATTTTTCATGATTTTTTTCTAGTTATGTATCTGGAGTGTTTATTGATTTACTTGCAGGATCCATCTCTCTATGTTGACCAAGTTCAAGCAGTTCTTCAATACCTTGCTTATTAGAGTTCCTATACTAAAATAGTTAAGTGTTTTTCTAATCTGTCTTTATTGGATTCTTGGGTACTATTGTCTCTGTTGGACTCTTTGGGCTACTATTTCTTTGAAAGGAATTAACATGAATCCAAGGCTTAAGATGGATCCAGCTGCTTGGTTCTTTGCCAATATTTACCATAGATTTGGCATGCTTTCCAAAACTTTTGGGATAAGAACAAAAATTCCTTCCCTGACATCAGATTCATACACAATAAGAATAAGACCATATGTGCACACTCAGATGACCTTCAACAGAAGCCCTGTTCTTTCCTTCCTCCATTTTTCTTGGGAATAGGGAAAATTGTCCCACAAAAATTGTCCCTTCTGGGTGGACTATTGCTCCCCCTTTCCTCTTTTCAAGGATCCTGGAAAAAGTTTTTTGCGTTTTAGAATTAATCTACCAGGGCTTATCTATTCTGGTGGTACTTGATTACTTCTCTAAACAACTTATTTTATTCCATACTGTGTCCATATTCCATCCTTTAGATATCTTCAAGTTTTCTGAAACCATGAGAACTATCTTACTTCTGAAAAAGGCTTAGAATCCACTCTGCGTTGTTGTTGTTTTTTGGAAAGCTTTATTTCAGTTACATAGGAAATAAAACTACTCCAACCTTCACAGTGGTAAAATGAAGATAATAATCTTTGTGGAGGTTGTGTAAATCTTTGGGACAACTGGGTTGACTTTTTCCTATGCTGAATTTACTTATAATAATTCAGCTCATGCCTTCACTCAAATGTCGGTGATTTAGGCCACCTATTACAGCTGTATTTGTGATACAGCTATCATCCATATTAGTTGCCAAATACTTCAGGACTCTCCCCATTCCATAGACCAGGGGTCCCCAATCACAGGGCCACAGGCCACCATTGGGCCTTGAGTCATTTGGAATCAGGCTGCAGAAATAGCAGGCAAACACACACATGCATGCATATGTCCACTTGTGCGAGTAGCAGGCAAGTGTGTGGGGCAGGCATGTCTGCCTGCCATTGACACAAATGAAGCTCTGTATGTGTGCACTAGTTTGATTGCCACCTCACAGAACCATCCCTGCCCCCTCCCACCGGTCTGCAAAAGTTGGTGAACTATGCCACCCATTCTCTTCCGGAACTTCAAGCCAAAGTCTCCAGAAGTATTCTGCTGATCACCACCACCCAACAACTCCTTCCATGGTTGTTGGACACAATATCTGGTTTTCTCACAGATTTCTTCCTTCCACACAACCCTCTAAGTAGGGGAAGGCCAGGTTTGTAAGACCATTCCCTGTAATTTCACAAAGCAATCCAATGGTCTTTTGTCTGCAGCTTCCATTTTTCCATCAGCTGAACATAAATCATGATTTCTACCATTCCCTCCTGGTACTGGAATACTTCATTGCTCCTAATACAAGGATACAAGGAGGAGGAAGAATTCAAGACAGAACATAATTTGGGCTTATGGCATGGGAAAAGCAGACTGGAATATTTGATTAATTGGAAAGACATTGTAGATGTAAAACATATCTCCTTTGAGAATTTCGTTTTTATACACTCAGGTTTCCTGATTAGCTAATCAATATTGCCAAGATTTTCAATTCTGAAATGGGGAAGGGGAGCTGTTTGGAGACAGGATGGGAGGTATTTCTTACAACTAATGAAAGAAAATGCAAAAAGTGCCCCATTTAAAGAAGAAAGATAAAATTCATAGTGCAAGGAGTTCCTGATGAAGAAAAAGAAAATTAAACATTGTCCAAGACTGTAACTGTGAGAGGGATCTTGGAGTCTTAGTGGACAACCAGCTAAATATGAGCCAGCAGTGTGCAGCCAAAAAAGCTAATGCAATCCTAAATTGTATTAACAGAGGGATACAATCAAGATCAAGGGAGGTACTAATACCACTCTATAAAGCCTTAGTAAGACCACACCTAGAATACTGCATCCAGTTTTGTTCACCACATTATAAAAAAGATGTTGAGACTCTAGAAAAAGTACAGAGAAGAGCAACCAGGGTGATTAGGAGACTGGAGACTAAAACATATGAAGAACGGTTACAGGAACTGGGCTTAGCTAGTCTAGTAAAGAGAAGGACCAGGGGAGATATGATAGCTGTCCTCCAATATTTGAGGGGCTGCCACAGAGACAAGGGGGTCAAGCTATTTTCGAAAGCATCTATAGGCCAGACAAGGAATAATGGATGGAAACTGAACAAGGAGAGATTTAACCTGGAAATAAGGAGAAACTTTCTGACAGTGAGAACAATCAACCAATGGAACACCTTGCCCTCAGAAGTTGTGGGAGCGCCATCACTTGAGACTTTCAAGAAGAGATTGGACTGCCATTTGTCAGAAATAAGTGTAGGGTCTCCCACTTGGGTGGGGTTTGGACTAGATGACCTACAAGGTCCCTTCAACTCTGATTATCTGTTATCTGTTATTAAGAGAAGAAAAGGTTGAGAGAACAGGAAGGGAGACCTCATCTATTACAGCAGAAGGAGATCTGTCCTTCCTAATACTTCAGTTAGGAGAAGAGAGCCACTAGGAAAGCTTCAGAAAAGAAATGGAAATAAAAAGATTACAATACAAGCAGATTCAGAATGGAATCAGCATCAAATCATATGATATTTTGAAAACAAAGGGGGAATCAAAGGAAAAAAATCAGGAGGGAAATGGCATAAGGAATTAAGACCCACCAGTTCCTAATTATTATATAAGTAATAAGCAGCTGCTTCCCAATCTTAACAGCCAAATTTCTAATGGATTCAAAAGTCAGGAGGGAAAGGTCTAGAATCTAGAAACCCAGAAGCAGATATTTATAAATAGGTTTTTCTGTCAGAGGCCTCATTTCTGCAATAGTTCTATAAAATCTAGAAATAGAATCCTATTCCAGTGTTCAGGAAGGGGTTTACAGTATTTCTCATCCTCAAGAATGCTATCTGAGGAATTCTGAGAGTTAAAGTCCACACTTCTTAAAGTTTCTGAGGCTGAGAAACACTGGATTATAGTGATGAGTCAGGAAGCACTGAGCTTACCTGTGCTCCTAAAAGTCACAATTGTGTCAGTATTTCAAAGAAAAATATTTCCATGTACAGGCCAGTTGCTTATATTATAAAGACTTGCACGTATAAACATGCATAACACTTTCTTCTGTGTTTGGAGTTGTGTGGAAGAGTTCACACAAGCAGTTCACACAGTCATGATGCTTAGGCCAAAAATGTTCTTTTTTAAAATTAATGTTACGAAGCTACTTTTGGAGGGCAAATTTTGCTTACTATCATTTGTCTGATGAGTGGAATCCTTTTTCTTGTACCTTAATGAAGGCTAATTCTTCTTTCATTGCAAAAGCTGGGAAACTATAAATTATATGGAATGACAAGAATTGATACCCAGCCTCCACTCTGTTCTGATGTGAGTGTTCAGTGGGCATCGTTTAGGTGTCATGTAAGATAATTCTTCACCAGAAATTTTGTTTAGGTGCTATGTAAGATATTTCCTCACCTTATGAGAAAATTAACTGCACAGGAAAACTAAAATTTTGAGATATATAGGTTATCTGTATTGGATAGATACCTACCTAAATACCTAAGATATAGAGGTATCTATATATAGCTATATAAATATCACACTTGGAACTGACAATTCTGACAACCACTAAGAACTGTGGTTGCTAAGCAGAAAAATCACATGACTGTACCAGATTTAAGAAGACACTTCTATTTTTGCCATTAAACAAATCATCACAGTCATTAAGCAAGACATCATATGGCTGACTTGCAACTTCTCTTCCACGTTATCCCTTAGTTATGCTTGTTGGAAACCAGTTGTGAAACTTACAAAGTGCAAACACGTGACTTCAGGAGGCTGCAATGGTCAGGTCTAGGACAACTTGGCATGACCAGCTTGGCACCACCAAGTCGCCTCTGCCAAATCACCACTGCCAAGTTGTTGCAGGACAACTCAACAGGGCCAATTCACCACAAAGATGGAGGGAAAGCCAGGGAGGTGAGTGAGCAGGCAGAGCATAGAGTGGCTGGTGGCAGCCAGGAGCTTTCCATTTTCACACACCCTGCCACCACTGCCATGCTAAATGGGAACTTTGCATGGCAGTGGCAGAAGTGGGTGTGAAAATTGGACACACCCAACCTCCACCATCTCCTTCCCACCCTCCCCACCAACTGTTGCTAACACTGAACAGCCCAAACACTGCCACCAACAAACAGCACACAATGCAATAGGGGGTGTGTGTGAAAATGGAAGTCCCTGGGCACCACCACCACTCTGTGCCCTGACTACCCACTTGCCTGCCTGCCTGGGTCTCCCTCTGGCTGCCTGCAGCAACTTGTCCCCATGGCAAATTGGCTGTGTTGAGTTGTCCTGTGGCAACTCGGCAGTGGTGATTTGGCAGAGGTAATTTGATGGTAGCAAGCTAGCCATGCTGAGTTGGCCACATTGAGCTGTCCCATTCCGGCAACAGTCATAAATGCATGCTGGTTGCCAAGTACCCAGATGGCAATCACATGACCATAGATAGTGCAATGGCCATAAATGCAAGGATTGGTTGCAAAGCTGTTTTTTCCAATAGTCATATCTTTGAACAGTCACTAAACAATCAAGGACTACCTGTAATAATAGAATCATAAAAGTCTGGTTGTACTTACCTCTTCCTCCTTCTTATACATCAGTGAATTAGAGAGACTTCTGCATGAGTTGCTTCCAAATGCTACCTTGTGAGCTTAAAAAATGTTTTAGCCCCCTTGTGTCTGGCAATGGTTCCTGGATATCTCAGTCAATGACATATAGCTCACTTTCTACAATTTGTACCACTTAAATAAAATTCAGAATAGAATAGAATTCTTTATATTCTTTATAGAAATTGTGACCTATTAATAAATCTGGGCTCTTAATTTCCACCTTAGAAAACACACTAAAGGAACAGATTTATTCCTTATTAACTATTTAGAGAATGCATGTTTTTGTTAAGATTATGTGGATTTTGAGGTAACAGTCTTTAAATAGATCAATTATTTCACTACTTTGATTTGATCTCCAGTAACTAATTGACAATGGCTTTAACTAGCTCATCTTTCCATTTTAACATCTCACCTGGAAAGGAATACTATTTGATGCCAGTGTCAAGGGGAGTAATAAAAATATTCTAGTGCTGTGTTAAGCAAGGTAGAATATAAGTCTACATAGTAAATTAAAAATAATAATTTCTCTCAATCACCTTAACTGATGCTATTGTTCCTGTATTTCTTTTTTTTAAGACAGAGGACAAAAAGAGAGAAAACAATTGAATATCCAAGGAACAAATTATGTAAGGTTTATGACAGAAAATGCTCTTGTTCTGCATGCATTAAGGCTTGGTTAAATACAATTCTATATTAATCTTATTATGGAATAGTAAAGAATAGATTCTCAGTCTGTTCTAATGTACCTTCACAGCAATGTCTTTCCAATCCAGGGATTTGCAGAATGATTGACACATTCATTCAACCTGTAAGTGCCTCTGGATCCACATCTCTGCCATCAGATCCCAGTTGTATGTGTTCTAAAAACTTTTTCGCAAATGGGACTCTTATGCAGAGTTTGCTCTGCTTTTTTGAAAAGTTTCCTTGTCACATCATCAGTTCTACAACTCCTTGACGATTTTCTTACCTGAACCAGTTGTTTACAATCCCTAAACCAGAGGTCCTCAAACCATAACTGTTTTGTTTTTAGTGTGTAAGTAGGATTATTTGAATTCCTATCCTCCTGCACATATGAAAAGTGAATGAGTGTGCCTCATGCTCGCAGTCATGTTTCAGCTAAAAGATTCTAAGTATTGGCTGCTTAATCCCCCAAATAAAACCAAAGCACATATTTTTGTTCTTTACAAATGTTCCTCCATAGGCACCTAGTATTTCTGCCCTTTTGACTACAATGGAGTTTAAATCCCCATTGAAAATGATGGGTACTCTACTTGGAGGATGCTTCAGCTGGCTTGCCATAGTTAAGATGCCTCTGTTTTAAATAGTACTTACTGAAGCATAAAGTCGGCCTCTTTTGTTCATGGCCAGGTATCTGCCCGAAAAACAGCCTTTGATAGCAACAATCCCAATGTCCACCGCAGTTATTTCCAGAATACCTAAAAGGAAAATGTAAGATCTATTTAGACGATTCACATATTTCATTTTATATTGGTATTGTTGTTATTTTACGAATTTTAGAAATTTTAAATACTAAATGTCATGGAAATCGGAGGGAAATCCTTAACCTTTATTCAGAAATGAGCCCATTGGATTTCATTGGACTATTTTTGCTTCATATTGTACAAGTTCTAAGTTTTTGTTTATTTTTGTGAAACATTCCCCACCATTCAAATGCCTTCTGAGTACAATTTGACCAACATTTTGAACCCTAATCCATATCTTCAGAATTGGCATTTCTTTATGCAAAGTGCTTTCAATCTCTTTATTCCAATTGTCTCTCCAATAGAATTGAAACATCCTCCCATTTTAATACAAGAAAAGAAAAAAGAAAAATAAATGTATAATTGACTGACACTTGAACTGAGCAGGAATTTTGACTTTTTTTTCTTGACTCTTGAGCTAGTAATATTAAACTATCTTAAATGTTACTTCCATATGGAAATCATTATGCTTAGTAACACCACCACCACACAACATACCAGCATTTACTCCTACATTCATAATCAATTCCGGATGATTGAAAATGACAACACTCAAGACAATAAGATGGGAATTGTTAGAAATAAA
Source organism: Naja naja (assembly GCA_009733165.1). Lineage (NCBI taxonomy): Eukaryota > Metazoa > Chordata > Lepidosauria > Squamata > Elapidae > Naja > Naja naja. The sequence goes on from CM019148.1 coordinate 284,352,391, forward strand.
CCCTTCCTGGTAAATCCACAGCTGTTCGATTGAGACTGAACTGTTTCAAAAAAAGAAAGGAAGGCTCTGACATTGAACTAGATGTTCGCCTAATCCTGTATGCCTATAAAAACTTTAAATCCCCTTTAATGCCTTTCTTAGGGGTCCAAGAGTGCTTGACTCATTGAAACAAACCACAAAGCTGCCCATTTGGGGACAATACCCTTGCTGAGGTTTCTAGAGGGCAAAATGGAGGAAGACAAGAGGCTGCCATATCTAAGAGCTTGGATGGACAATGAAAGGGGGTTAGTCAGTTAGAAGTCAGTGTATCCTTGGGGAAAGGACAAAGCGGCTGTCTACCTCCAATTCAAAGAAAGGAACTTTTATAATCCATGAAAGAACTAAGAAAGATTGCATATATTATTTGTCAAAGGACTGTTCTAAACATTGTCCTGAATAACAAAAAAATCTGGAATGCAGATACAGCATTTACAGAGGTATCGGCAATCCTTGTTCTCTAACTAGTGCTGATACATAGAGGAACCAATATTAAGATGGTGAACTAGAACAGGGAGATCCAGGTTCTAGTCTTCCCTTAACAATTATTATTTTATTATTATTATTTATTGGATTTATATGCTGCCCTTCTCCCTAGGGACTCAGGGTGGCTCACAGTAAAAATACACAATACAAATTAAGTTAATTAAAACACTATTAAACCCCAAGCCCAATAAACTCTAAAACCAATAAAACTAATGTAAAATACAGTTAAAAACCCACCCCCTTCCCTTCAGTCCAGGCCAGATTGTTGAAAAAACCAGGTCTTCAGGTCGCGGTGGAAGGAACAGAGGTCCGGGGCCAATTGGAACCCCAAGGGGAGCTAGTTCCATAGGGTGGGTGCTACCACAGAGAAGGCCCTCCCCCTGGGTGCCGCCAGCCGACACTGTCTGGCTGACGGCACCCCAAGGAGGTCCTGCCTGTGGGAGCATACAGGGCGATGGGACATCGATGCTGGCAGGAGACGTTCCCGCAAGTACCCCAGACCCAAGCCATGTAGGACTTTGTATGTTAACACCAACACCTTGAATCTCACCCGGAGGGCAACTGGCAACCAATGTAGCTCGCACAGGAGGGGTATCATATGGGAGTAGTGGGATACTCCCATCACAACCTGCGTGGCCGCATTCTGTACCAGTTGAAGCCTCCGAGTGGTCCACAAGGGAAGTCCCATATAGAGAGCGTTACAGTAGTTGATTTGGGAAGTAACAAGTGCATGAGTGACCATCCGTAGGGCATCTCGGTCCAGATAGGGGCGCAACTGGCACACCAGGCAAACCTGGGCGAATGTTCCCCTGGAATGGAAGTTGGATTGTCTCTCTCTCTTTCTCTCTCAGCCTTAGACTTAGAATTTGAGAAATATGTATCTGGCATTGGACTAGCACAGGAGACTATGGTCCCTAACTTTCCATGAAAATGACTATACCATGCAGAATTTGGGTAGATTAATTTGGGTTGATAATAATATCACACATGGTGACATGGAGAGAGATGGAGACAGTCTAAGGCCTGCAGAACACTACATAATAAAAATGTCACTTCCAAAAAAGTCACAAGAGGAGACATGTTTTTACATACCTGTAAAATGCATATATTACAATTATAGGCATTTCTGGGGAGGGAATCTTTAATTGTATGTGGAATAATTAAACATTTGAGACAAGTAACAGCACAGAAATGATACACGAAGAGATTTATTATTTATATTTCAGATTATTTCTGCAATTCACTATCGATACACTCCCATGTGCTCAAAATTTTAAATCCTAAAGCCTTGAAATTCTATTAGTATTTTAGAAATGACTTGACAACAGCACATATTTCCATACAACTCTCAGAATATAATCTTCAAATTATACTGGTTGAGATGATTTGGGATTTAATATAAATCATATCTCTGCTATTGGAATAACTCTATTGGCAGAAGCTATGGCAATGGAGTAGTATCAGGGATGGAAAGGCCTTATCTGAGCCTCAAATTCAGGCATTATTGTGGACACCTATGTTCACATGTTACATCAAGAAACAAAAATATGTAAATCAGATTGTTTCATTGAAACCAGTGGGAAACTATGAAATTCATCTTGTTCCCTGTTAAACAAGCACAGTGTAAGATTTTGACTATTTCCATATTAAACATATAGCAATGATTAATGCATACCGTAGAAAGGAGAACTACTAACCTGATGGCTATCACTCTCAGACATCTTAGATATGAACATATAGTGGCCATTTATTTAGTCCTCTAAGTCAGGAGTCTCCAACCTTGGCAACTTTACACCTGGTGGACTTCGACTCCCAGAATCTGGCTGAGGAATTCTGGAAGTTGAAGTCCTCTAGGCTTAAAGTTGCCAAGGTTGGAGACCCCTGCTCTAAGTGGTCATTTTTATGCAGAACTCCAGATAAAATGAAGATTAAGTTTTGTCCCTAAGAATTTATTTATTTTAATAGGAAAGTCATCTTAGATTTATCAAGAACAATAAAGTGGGAGTAGGTGAATTAAAATCAAGATATTTGTATTTTTATACAAATGACTGCAGAAAATGGTAGAAACTGACCATCAGTTTGGGCCAGCCAGCTATTGGTCACAAGGATTTGAAGCCATATATGTGGACTGCCAATATTTAAACATATTATGTTTAAAGTGTTAATAGAGCTATTGTTTGAGCCATCAGGGTTCTTTCAGGTAGGTAAGCTCCACTTAAGACTGCAGTCACTGATGCTTACATTGGTGAATTGATCCATAAGGCCACAGAAGATCCAGAGATAGCTCCTAATCTCTCTTTCTCCTTCATCTCTGTAACTGAAAACATTTAGCAAAGGAGATCCTTTTTCTTACAGATCAAGTGGAAGTGTCCTGATGAAGATTTAGCTGTTCTACATCTTAAAGGCTCACTTTTCAAGGCACAGTCTTAACCCTTTTCTACAATGCAGCTTGCATATATCAATTGAGTTGTGATATAATAGAGAATCCTATATGCACATGAGATTTGGCCTACTGAATGTTTGGGGAAAAGGCTTTCTTTCATTCATTGTAAGTCATGTCTATTTAGATTTGTCCCAGAGAGATGCAAGGATGATGTTCACAAGGTCAACCACAGAAAGCTGCATTATTTTCTCCTCTCACAGCATCTTTGCTTAGCCTAAGGGCAACCTCCACCTAATGCACCTAAAAGCTGGGTGCGTGTGCAGGCCCTTATATTTCATCATTTGGAACAGTGAAGGGAACATTCAACACTTTCTATTCCAATTGGTTTTAATTCATAGTAATTGGTTTTTTAAAAACTTTGGCTAGATCATGCCCTCAATGATACTTTACCAATAGGTGAACATCTGCATAAGGAGCTCTTCTAGAAACAATAGAAAAGTCTGCCTTGGTGCTTATCAAGTCTGCCTTGGTGCCTATAATATCTGGCATTCTTGGGTGCCAATGCATCAGGAGATGAATGATGTGGGCAATCAATCTGATTTTGAATGCCATGTCTACCTTGCAAAGGAGAACAATGTTTTCTTCGACTGATCAGTCGCTGGTAAGTGCTATTTCCTTGAACAGGGCATAATTTCCTCTGCCCTAAATACCCACAAGACAAACAAAACAAGATTAATTGGAGGAAAGGAGGGAACAGAAAACCAAACACCAGGATGAAATGAACAGACAGAAGTGTGAAAGTCATCTTGATGTGTTATTTACACATCTTTTGGGATAGTTACTCTGACCCTCCACCCCCACATGTCCAGCTTTGTGTCATAAAGGGAAGAAGAGATCTAATGCCTTAAAGAGCCATGGGAAATCACACCTTCTGGACAGAGAAACCAAGTGACAGTCACTTATCCTGGGTTTTTGCAAATTCCAGAGTGCAAGTTTTTTTTTTAAATGGAGGCTTCCAACTGCAGAACTTGCATCGTTAGAGAGAGGGAAAGAGTCACAGGCAAAGCAGAGATGCTGAGGTGCAGTGCAGCCAGGGACAAGAAGAAAGGGCTTATCACAAGGTGGAAGAAGCCCAGTGGACTCTACCTGCCAGTTCTACAAACTGAACAATGTTCTATTTCAAGAAGACCTGAAAATCCTTTTCTTTGTGCTTCAAGCATTCTAGCCAAGCATCCAAAGGAATTGCCTGGGATCTGTGTGTGTAACATAAACTGGTTACACAAAATCATATCTATTCCTCTATTCTCCTCATCCAGTAGCAAGAGAGAAGCTTCTTTTATCCCCAACACAATAGCCAAGCTGTCTCCAGCCTGATGATAAAGTTACATCACAATTTCCATGTTGGTTAGAGATTGGGTCCAAGATGTTAGATGTTGCCAGGCTAGTTAAAATTGTGATTCAGTGAAAGATTCTTTCTTCCATACCTACATTCCACAAATACTATTTTACCTTACGTCCTAAATTTCCACAAAATATTCACAATACCAAGTGGGAAGTAGAAATAGAGGAAGATAAATCAAAAGCTACTAAGACTCATAATCTCAGACGTAATTGTGAATGAAACTGGAACTTTTCCCCAGGGTTTTCTATAATAGTTGAAAATCGGTGGGTAAATAGTATTAATTCTAAGACTAACTTCCAAGCAAAACTGTGTTATTTCAAGAGTCCGGTGTATACTGTCCCTCTAACAGCCTAGGTCTGCTTCATTGTGGAGGGAACAGGAGAATCTATATTGTCCTGGTTCACAAACAGCCTTGTAACTTAGAAGCTGTTTTATTTGCTCCAGAAGTAGAGAACAATGTTAATAGGGTGAAAAGGAAACATCAGTCTTCTCTGCTGTTAGGACAAGCATCACTGAAGTGCTGACAGTCATTGGCAAGGCCAATCTGACTATCCTGACACATATTCTCTTGACTTTTTTGCCTTCACTGGATATCAAGAAGGCTAACATGTGAACTGTTACAAATTTCCTGATGGGAATATATTTCCTGGATTTTGGGGTCTTATATATTTGTTCCTTTATTCCAAGGATTTCTTTCTGAGTTGTTTCTCCCCAGTATGCTTAGGTGAAATTGAAACACTGGGGAGAATTTTCCTCTCCCAATCCCAGTAAAACTTCGTGGCTGCAAAGTTAAATTATATCTAGTTAAATCATCTCTAGTTAAATCATCCTCTAGTTAAATCATCCATTCTAGAGATCTTGCCCCGAGATCGCCTTTGGTATGGATGGGGGCAGGCAAGCTCTGAATCTTTGTTGTGGCTTCAATCTGGCTTTAGGCTAAGCCACGATCTTGGCTGGCATCTCTCATCAGCTCTCAACCGACAAACCTGATCAGCTTTGCGTTCCTTGGGCCTGAACAGACTTTCCTACACAGCTAATCCAGCGACTGCTGCTATGCGAACTTTACTACAGGAGGGCTGCAAAGCGCCTTGAGCGCCCTGAATAGACAGGCTACAAAAAATTGTGTCGCTCTTCCTTCCTTCCTTCCTTCCTTCCTTCCTTCCTTCCTTCCTTCCTTCCTTCCTTCCTTCCTTCCTTCCTTCCTTCCTTCCTTCCTTCCTTCCTTCCTTCCTTCCTTCCTTCCTTCCTTCCTTCCTTCCGGGTGTGTGTGAAATAAATGAACGGCGTTTCAGCCCTGGCATCGGAGGAGGACAGAAATGCTGCTTCCTCGGAAATCAGGGCCAACAAAGCACCGGGGGCTTCGATTCAAGAGGTAGAGCAAAGAGGTGAAAACCAGCTGCGAGGGACTGGCAGGGCGGGAGAGAGAAGTCACCCCGGGGTACTCACTGAAGACGCTGTTCTTCTCCAAGGTGCCGTTGATTTTGCCGTTGGCATGGATCTGAAGGTGGTACTTAGTGGCGCAGTAGAGCTTCCTTCGCCGGGGCGCTCCGCCGAGATGCTCGTAAACGCCGCCGCGCCCGCCGGCATCTCTGCGCCAACGCGGGTCGCACGCTTCTCCTTCCCGGGCACAGGCAGGAATCGACGGAGGCAGCTCGGCAGCCGCCAACCCGAGGAAGCCCGGCGCCTGCAAGAGACTCAGCAGGACGAGCCAGGTTGTCACCATTGTGCATGATGGCCGAGGCGGCGCTCAGCTTGGAGCGGAGGACAGCCCCGCCGGACCCATTCAGGAGCTCTGAGCTGGAGAGGAGGCAGCCCGCCGAGGTTGCACAGGCGCGCCGGATCCGGTGGGGACGACTGACTGGGCTAGGCGTCCTTGGTGGCTGCGGCTGGGAGCGCGGGGGGCACAAGCGGGGGAGGCTGTTTGTTTGTTTATTTGTTTCAATCAGCGTCGATTTCGTCCCCCTCCTCTTCCACCTCCTCCTCCTTCCCCCCCCCCCACGAGAGACCCAAATCTGTTTTAGATCTGAGTGAATTGAAAGACGCCGAGGAAGTCTCAACTCTTGGAATTAGAAGGAGAAGCTGAGACCCGGGTACCGGTTTCCAGAACTCATGAATGAGAGAGAGAGGGAGAGAGGGAGGGAGGGAGGGAGGGAGAGAGTGAGTGGGGGGCACCTAAATTCCTCCCAGAGAGACGAGGGGGAAATTTCGACAGCGCGTAAAGAGAAAAGGCGTTCGGCTCCGCCACAGAGTTGCGGGGAAGAAAACCCTTCTGCCCACCTGGACGCGTTTGCAACTTGATTTGGTTCAGGCGCAACGCGCACCCATGTGGGCCAGGTGGTGGTCTGTCTCAGATGCCCGTATCGCCCAATTTCCCCCCGCCCCTGTTCAGCCTCCCACCCCGCAGCAACCCACGGTTGATTTGTTTCCTCTTCCTAGGACCGTTCCTAAGACAAACGAAACAAACGCCGCCTCCAAGACTCAGGAACCAGAGGCGTCCTGGATGTTAGGTACCTTCAAGGAGGCAATCGGGGCTCTCCTAACCCTCGCTTGCCCAGTGTGTCGGATGAGTGATGCGGATGAGTGATGTACAAGGAACTTTTTTTTAAAAATATACTTTTGAAACGAAAAGAAAGCACAAGAAAGAGGTTTTGTCTGCCAGCTCGGGAGGCGGACAGAAAAGCAAAACAACCAAACACCCACATTTGAAGACTTCACAGACAGATTGCTTTGGGTGATTTAAAAACCGTTTCCTTTTATCTTGAATGCAGAAAGAAAATACTTCAAGCTCTACAATTTTAGCCGCTTTTTATCATTTTGCTAGGGAGACACACACACACGTTACACAGCTGTAATTAAATGGATTTTGGTGTTACATTCGATTTAATCTTTCAGCCTTTTACCTAACTCACTGTAAAAGAGTCGTCTTTAAGGTTTGCTTGTTAACACTTAAATCTCTCATACAAATCTAGAAAGAAAATCGCGGTGTTAAGCCATTGATATGCTGAATCTTGAAAAATAACAACTGGCTATTAACCAATTTTCTCCAAATAATCCCTAATCGGTATTTGTCCCAACATATTCGAAAATGTGGCTCTGCTCAGAACCCTAAACTCATTTATCTAGAAAGAAGCACCAAATACAATGGACCTTACTTTGTAGAAGATGTCTGTTATAAACACCTGAGGCGGTGGATGACTTCCCCAACCAATTAAATTTTCTCCACTAGTGGTATCTTAAAATATATACATGCTTATATTAAAATTAAGGGCATTCAAGGCTTTAAGATGCTGTGTACATAGAGAGTGCATGCTGGAGGTGGGGAGAAGGCCTTAAAAAACCTTGCTTCCTAGGTGAAACAAAAATAATCCAAATGTAAAATTTAAATATAGAAGCCTAGGCAATACATATATATCCACTCCTTGTCTCTGCCTCTCTCTCTCATATTCTCTCTCTCTCTTATATTCGCTCTTTCTCTCACTCACTCACTCACACACACACACACAATGTCAGTGAAAAATTTGATCTTATGGGAGTGGCTAGTAATTTGATAAGCATTTGGGTAACCGTTTAAAAAATATTTTTATTATGGAAAGAATTATATATACGCAGGTATTGATAAGTAATCCTACCTAAAGTTAACATTTAAAAAAAAAGGCTTTCCCATTGGTTCAAAAACTGGTCGGACAAACACAACACACAGAGAGAAACACCAACAAATATCTTCTTTCTTCCTCAGAAAAACTGGGATGTAAAACGGATAGCAGCCGTATCTGGTTACTAGAGCGGGCAGGGGCACTATCAACGATGTTTTTGAAAGGTTGGGAAAGCGCATTCAAAAGGCATTGTCTAAACACCCCTCCTTTCTTCCTCCCCCCCTCCGCCTCCTCTTATCTTTAAATATAGGGATCCCGCCAGTGTGGCGTGGAAACTCAATCGCACGGATCCCGGTGAGAAATTGGCAGCCGATCATTTTCACCTCGCAAAAGTTTCTTGCCCCGCCCCTGCCCTCCCCACCCCGAATCCACTTCTATGCCACGTCTGGTTCTCAAATGAACAGAAAGCCTTAGTGCAACGCGACTCAGGATGATGAGAGTTGTAGTCCACGGTTTTTCAACGGCATTGGAGAAAGCTGCCACGAAGGGTGGGTGAAAAAGCTCCCTATTGCTATCATGTAATAGGATTCCGACGGCGCGTCTCTTAAGCGCATTGTCATCGGTTTCCCTACTTACACCGTCGCTCCTCAAACTTTGCTGCCTTCAGCCTCGAACGGAGCCGGGCTTCCAGTACAACCGGTCCTTAGCTGGGCAGCCTTTACAAGGAAGGCGTGTAGCTCCTGGCTCATTCCAGTTCCTGACCACCACCACCCCCGTCCGCCCGTCCGCCCCAGAAATGATTTTGGCTCCCAGGAAAGAGTGCAGAGTTTGTCGTCCTGGCCCCCTTAGTCACCTAGGCTAACCCGGTCGGGAACAGCCCGCAGTTTTCAAACGCTCTTGCCCCAATTAGACCGGTTTATTTCTGTACACCCACTCAGAAAAAAACACACACACAAATAAACACAACCCCTAAAGTCTCCCTTCTGCACGTGGTAAGTTGTCTGGCGGACTTAAAACAACATTAACGCGGCACTTTGATGTGGTCACCTTCGAACCGAGGGTAGGACCTCAGATGTGGTCGAGCGGTCCTTTCTGGAAATATTGTTGATTGTGGACTTCTCATCGTGCCCCCAAAGTAATAATCAAAGGGCACTTTTGAGTCTGTTACTTAATGGAGCGGAGGAGGGCGAGGAGGCGGCTATGCGCAGGCTGAGCCTCTGAATCGAAGATCTATTAATTTATTTCAAATGTGTTCTTGCTCTTCTTACACAAAAAGCAGACGGTATTTTAAAAAAAACACTTGAGAGCAAGGATGGGGACCCCCATCATCGCAATTTTTGGACTCCTACCACCATGAACCTCAGCCAGTAGGGCCAATATCAGGGGAGGCTCCACACCATTCCTGAAGAAGAATCTTCCTAATCCTCCAGGGATGTTCTCGCCGTGTGGTTGTTGTTTTCTTTTTAAAAAGTCAACATGACATCCACGACGGCCCCATTGAACCCCTGACCACCACCCCCGCCTCCCCGTTTTTAAAGCTGGTCGCAAACTTTTCCGATCACCCCTTGCGAATTTCCCTGCGATCGTAATACCCGAGCAAACCTTATTCTAAGTGTGAAAACTTGGAAGCCGACTCTCTTAAATTAAATGAAGTTGATTTCCTTTGTTAACATGGAAGAGTGATTAGTGCGGGTAACACCTTTTCTCCGAAGAGGTCAAACCGGCTTTGCTTCATTGGGGCTTCAAATTTCTTAAGGGATAACTCCGCAAAAGGTGACACAGCTCGAGTGAAAACCGTTTGGTCCCTCTTGCCGCCCTTCGGTTGCCTCATTCCCAAATTACGCCTCTGCTGGGGACTATGGGCACGGATATCCTCCCCCCACACCCCTCGGGAGAGCTCCCGGTTAGAGAATGCTTCTTGAAGTATAGAGGACAGCCAGAGGATGGACAGCTGGGGGTGTCCGAGTTTGGCAACTTTTAAGCCTGCTGTGGACCAACTTCCCAGAATTCCCCAGCCAGCCGGGGAATTTTTAAGCCTGCTGTGGACCAACTTCCCAGAATTCCCCAGCCAGCCGCGGGGAATTCTGGGAGTTGAAGTCCACAAGTAAAGTTATCAAGGTTGGGCACCCCGATGTACAGTAGATCCGTAAAGGGGCAAGGGGAAATGACCGAGAACGGCTCCATCGGAGTCGCTTCTCCGAAAGCCGCGCTGCGCGGAGGACCAAGGCAAGACGCGTGGGGTTGCCTTGATGATGATAGGGTGGTGGCTAATTCAATTAAAACGCTTCAATTCAACCGCTTCGACTTCCTGGCGCGGTCTTGAATTCTGCTTCTCACCCCCGGCGCCTTCCCCTGCAGTCTCCATCATGCCCAGCCAAGACCGCTGCCACTCCCCGCCCCCCCCGCCAACACACACACACTCCACCTCCAACAGAATAAACACGCGAACCTGCCGGCTGCCTGCCCGGAAAAATCCAAGGCATCGCGTTTCCATCGCGACTGTCCAGACGAGAAGCAAGCAAGCCCAGATTCTGCTTCTCCCTAGGACAGAGGTCTCCAAACTTAGCAACTTTAAGACTTATGGACTTCAACTCCCAGAATTCCCCACGGCTGGCTGAGGAATTCTGGGAGTTGGTCCACAGCAGTCTTAAAAGTTGCCAAACTTGGACACCCTCGGCTGTCCATCCTCTCTGGCTGTTCTGAGTTGAAGTCCACAAGTCTTCAAGTTGCCAAGTTTGGGGACCCCTGTCCTAGGATCTCGGTTTCTCGATTCCCTAAACGCGGACAAAGGACTTTCGTGGGCTCAGCGTTTCGTGGGTCGTAGCTTAACTCGCGGCCTGTGTCTACTACGGCGTGCCCACAAAAACCGTCTACACGAATACTTTACAAGGAACGCAAAACGGAAGCAGCGGCGAGCCCTTAAAACCTCCGCGGTTTTCGGAGCCGGAGGCGGGGAGGGGGGGGGGAAATAGGCCGATCCGCAGCCGCCCCTTGCTATTTAACGCGCACAGTTAATTCGGCGCCTGTCGTGGGAAAGAAAGCGCGCGAGAAAGGCATGGCTTAAAGGGTGTCCTTTTCGCGAGCATAGCTGGTGCCCCTCCCTTCTAAAGCTCTCTCTTCCTGCCCAGTAGGGCTCACCTGCTTCCTAAAAGTTAGGAGGTTCTTTGATACAACTACATCGAGCGACTTTTGCCACATTCCACTTCCTCAAAGGGACACTTTTGCATTCTGGCAATCGCATCAACTGACTTTGAAAAATTATCCGTCATTCCACCTCAAGTGTTTGAATGCCACGATAGGCTTGTATGACATCATAGAGAATTGGGCTGCCAAGAAGTGCTCTGTTCCGGGAAATTTCTTTGAAAGCATCTTTGAAACGTTCACAGCCCTAGAGAATATAGAATGGAGTGGAGTGGAGTGGAGTGGAGTGGAGTGGAATGGAATAGGAATAGAATAGAATAGAATAGAATAGAATAGAATAGAATAGAATAGAATAGAATAGAATAGAATAGAATAGAATTCTTTATTGGCCAAGTGTGATTGGACCCACAAGGAATTTGTCTTGGTGCATATGCTCTCAGTGTACATAAGAAAAATAAAATAACTTCATCAAGAATCATAAGATACAACACTTAGTCATAGGTTAATAAAAAGCAATCAAATCATACATGGGTTACTAATAAGCAATCAAAACATACTACGAAAACAAAACAATATAAATTGTAAAGATACAAGCAACACGGTCCATAGTCATAAGTGGGAAGAAGTAGGTAATAGGAAGGATGAGAAGAAGAATAGTAATACAGTCTTACTAAGTAGTTTGACAGTGTTGTGGGAGTTAGTAGTTTAACAGAGTGATGGCATTCAGGGGAAAAACTGTCCTTATGTCTAATTGTTCTGGTGTGCACAAGTATCAAAATATTTGTGTGTGGGGGAAAATAAATCAACATATCTTGCCTCGTATGTTGGATTTCAGCTGGACAGATCCTATTGCTGGAGGTAGGGCTATCTGGAGCATGTTTGATTCAGTAACCTACAAAGAAATGGGCCCAGTTCTCCAATTTGTTAGGTCTAAGTCTCTCCTGGATGAAGAGCCACTTGGGAGATGATGGGGCCCATGTGGTATCAACTCCTTCAGGAATAGTCTCCCTGGTCTTGAAGGTGTCTCCTACTCAAAGTTATTGCTGGACTCAACACTTCTGGCAATTACTTTCCAATCCCCCCCTTACCTTTTTAAAGGTGGACTTGTCTGAGTTGAGTTCTGGGCTGGACCTTAGAATAGAAATGGCATTGATCACACTTGCTGATGAACTGTGTCAGACAGGATGGGGGTACTGCATCTATCCTGGTACTGCTTGATTTCTCAGGAGCCTTCATTCCTGTTGACTTCTTGTTAGTTGTGAAGTTGTGTCTGATCCATCGCGACCCCATGGACAATGTTCCTCCAGGCCTTCCTGTCCTCTACCATCTTCTGGAGTCCATTTAAGCTCATGCCTACTGCTTCAATGACTCCATCCTACAGTGTCCTTTTGCACTAGCTTTTGGGGCTGGGCGTGGGAAGCAGCATTTTATGGTAGTTGGCCTCCTTCCTCTGTGGTCAGTTTCTATCAGTATCAACAGGCAGGGAGAGGTTCCCCCCTCCCATGGTGGCTGCTTACTTGTGGGTGCTGCAAGGTTCTACTCTCTTCACTTGTGTTTAACATCTACATCAGGGACCCCCAAACTTGACAACTTTAAGACTTGTGGATTTCAACTCCCAGAATTATGCTGGCTGAGGAATTATGCAGAGCTATGCTGGCTGAGGAATTCTGGGAGTTGAAGTCCACAAGTCTTAAAGTTGCCAAGTTTGGAGACCTCTGATCTACATGAACCATCCGGCAAGGTCCTGCCAGTTTGGAATCGGGTATCGTCCCAATGCTGATAAACCCAGTTCTACAGTTCTCCTTTGATTACATTGTATGCGAGTAGAGGTAAGCTTCTCAATGCTCTGCTCAGTTAAGTCTTTTCAGATTATTGGAGACCAAATAAATAAATAAATTTCTGTGCTGTCTCAGCATCTGGTAGTTTGTCTCTGATCATGAAAAGATGTGCTTGGTTAGCAACTTGAAGGCTAATAGGGAATATAAGGTTCTATCTATTGATCTAATGCAGTGATGGCTAACCTTTTCGTCATCGTGTGCCAAAAGTGCATGTGCATGCCTGCACCTATAATGCAATGCGTGTGTGATACCCTCTGCCCCCTGCGCATGCATGCAAGACCCCCCTGCGTGCAACTCTGCGCATGTGTGTGCAACTCCGTGTGCGCCCCGGCTCCCTGTGCATGCACACGCATCTCCCACATGCACCCTGTCCCCACATATGTGCAGCAGATACCCGACAATCAGCTGGCTGACAGGAGGCGCGCATGCATGTGGAATGTGTTCCGGGCGACAGCTCACATGCCAGCAGAAATGGCTCTGCATGCCACTTCCAGCATGTGTGCCATAGGTTCGCCATCACAGATCTAATGTATGGGAAATCCAAAAACATCCCAGAACTTGGCAATAGCAAACTGTAGGGCTGCCAAGAAAAGTGCATCAATGTCTTTTGTAGTCACCAGGAGCTGAGTGCAATGCAAAGGGCTTGTTTGTATGGTCACACTAAAATGGTGCTATCCAATAAGGGAATCAGGATAAAAGTGTGCCAGGCTATTAGAAACAATTCAGTTCAGTTTGCACTAAGAACCCAGGAGAAGGAAAGGAGCTTGATAGGGAATGCCTCCTAATGTGCCAGTAACCGGCAGCAAAAGAACCATGGATCCTCTGCTATCAATCTTCCTATCCCACAGATTGGTCACTTCATATCATCAAAGAACTGGCACCAAACAAGCCTTCTTGCCCAATTCTCTCCTTCACCCGTTTCTCTCTCTTCTGCTTCTCCACTTGTTATAAGAGAAGGAGAGGGAAAAATGAGAGGACAGCCACTCTTGGTTACCCAAAGTTGGATGGAAGCAAAGGAAGTAGCTTTACACTTCCATGGTAGAACAGGCCAACCCCCTTGCTGCTTAGGCACTACCTAAGACATGGAGCTGGGGAATGAGTTGTTGTACATGTATTTTGTCTGAAGAGCCATTTACTAAGAGATTGATATTTCCACCTCTGAATCTCCCCCCCTCCCCACGAAAGCAGAAACAGGGTGCACTTCCTCAGTTGTCTCTTCCTTCTCACAGCCACAGCCAAAATGACCATGGAGTTGCAGACCACAGTGATGGGACAGAAGGGCAACCTTGCACCAGAACGTCTAGGCCAACTGAAGCCCAACAGAGCACTAATTCTTGAAGGATCCTCTTCTGTTAGAATTTGCAGCAGAAATTCAAATCCAGAAAGCACACACAGATAACTGATTCAGCAGGATTCATTAACTTCTTTATATACATAATGACATTTGAAGTAAAGTTTACAATACCAATAGTAGATTTTTCCAACATAACACAAGCAAAACACAAGCAGCAGCTTCAGAGCTCAGAACAGATATGTTTAGTTTCACTTTAAACAGCTCAGATAAGTTTCATTTCTTCAGAGCTGAGCATGGAGCTAAGCCACACCCAGACTCCTTCCAGCCTCAGCCCCCAATTCAGCTCCCATTGGTTGACCTTGTTACCCATGTCTCTGCCAGTTCATGAATATTCTGACATCTTCCATGTCCCCTAGAATGTCCTCCTGGGCAATATTGGTTACAGTAAGAGGGAAAACGCTACTTTCATGCTGGGAAACCCTAAAGTCTGATTCTGGCTGTCTTAATAAGAGGCTGGCAATCTGATGGTGGCTGCAGTGTGAAGACATACAAACAAGACCAAATGTCTATGGAGATTCTCAGTCATCCAGGTCATGGTTGTCTGAAAGGTGCTTTTTCAAGAGGCAACTGGAAGGTCTGGTTTTTCTTTGAAGACATTTTGTTTCTCATTCCACATGCGAAACCTCTTCGAAGAAAAAACAGAATGTCCAGTTGCCTCTTGAAAAAGCACCTTTGGGACAAACAAAACCAAAGACTTTTAATGCCATTTGGATAATCGGATCGTTTTGGACAAATGGGAGTACATGCATTGCACAGTTCTGCTATCGTCTCTTTCATCACATTTATTTTAAAATATTCACATTTCAACTTAACGCATATTGTAATGGTAATTAAATGAAATTTAAGTATATAATTGCAATCACCCTCACCCAGTAGAGCTTTTCTTGCTTCACAAATACAGTCTCCAGAGGACTTTCAACCCCTTCAACCCTTTCAAAACAGAACTTATTGGTATGCTGGGAGGACTATTATTTCTATGCTTCCCATTGCTCACTGGAATGCACATACAGGTAGTCTCCAACTTACAGTGGTTCATTTAGTGACCATTCACAATTACAACAGCACTGAAAAAAGTTACTTATGATCACTTTTCACCCTTATAATCTGTCAGAGTGTTTGCAGCATGACTACTATTATGAGGCAACCCAGCAGCAAAACACAGCACACAGAGACTTAGACATTTAACAGTGGTTTATATACAAGACATATTTATTTATTTATTTATTTATTTATTTATTTATTTATTTATTTATTCGATTTATATGCCACCCTATCTCCTGAGGGACTCAGGGAGGCTTACAATTAAAATAGATTCAATACAATTAAACAAATGATTGACGAAGTCAAGGTCTTAATGCTGGTTAGGATAATTTGAAATAGGTTCAAAACCCTCTCCCGTTCTCCCTCAGTCTGGGTAGGATAGTTGGAATAGCCAGGTTTTTAACTCATGGGGGAAGGAGCGGAGGTCGGGGCCCGGAGCCCCAGGGGAAGTTGATTCCAAAGGGTGGGTGCTCCCACCGAGAAGGCCCTACTCCTGAGGACGGCCAGTTGACATTGTTGTGTCAATGGCACCTGGAGAAGGCCCTCTCTATGAGAGCGCATGGGACATTGGGAGGTTGTTATTGGCAGTAGGGTCTCCCGCAAGTATCCTGGTCCAATGCCATAAAGGGTTTTATAGGTCAGTGTCAGCACCTTGAATCTCACTCGGAGGACAACTGGTAACCAGTGCAGCTCACGTAGGAGAAGTGTAATATGGGAGTATCGGGAGCCTCCCATCACAACCTGCACCGCCACATTCTGGACCAGTTGAAGCCTCCGAATGGTCCTCAAGGGCAACCCCATGTAAACAGCATTGCAGTAGTCTAGACGGGAGATAATGAGTGCATGAGTGACTGTACGCAGGGCATCTCGGTCCAGGTAGGGGCACAGCTGGTGCACCAGACGGATCTGGGAGAATGCCCCTCTGGTCACGGTCCCCACCAGAAGGACACCTAAGTTCCATGCTCTGTCTATGGGGGGGTAACACCTCTCCCCCCATAGTTAGTGATGGAATCTCCTGGACTATTCGAGATGTCAGTATGTACAGCCACTTGGTCTTAGCTGGGTTCAGTCGAAGTCTGTTCTTCCCCATCCAGACCTGCACCACCTCCAGACACCAAGACATCACGTTGAGGGCGTCACTGGGTTGGTTAGGGGTGGAGATGAAGAGTTGGGTATCATCAGCATATTGATGATATTTCACCCCAAAACCACGGATGATCTCGCCCAGTGGTTTCATGTAGATGTTGAACAAAAGGGGCGAGAGGACTGACCCCTGGGGCACTCCAATGTACATGGTAGGCAAATACCTGACAAGCAATCAATCTTCTTAACTCTACATGGAAAACACTGCAATGGATACTGGACACAAGGAGAGAGAATACGCCCTCTAATGGCTGCCTTATATAAACACTTCTTAAAGTGGTAAAACTTCTGTGGACCCATCCTCAGTCTTAAAGAGGCAATACCAATGCTGATTCATCTTCATTGCATCAGCCTTACATTGCATCAGCTTAACATTGCATCAGCTTTACACTTGTCAGCTCTTAAATACCTTAACATAACCTTTGCAGCATCCCCATAGTCATGTGATCAAAATCCAGACGCTTGGCAACCATATCTTGCAGTGTCCTGGCTCATGTGATCACCTTTTGTAACCTTTTAACAAGCAAAGTTAATAGGGAAGCCAGATTCATTTAACAGCCGTGTTACTAACTTAACAACTGCAGTCATTCACTTAACAACTGTGGCACAAAAGTTGTAAAATGGGGTAAAATTCATTTAACAAGTATTTCACTTAGCAACCAAACTTTTGGACTCAATTGTGGTCATAAATCAGGGACAACCTGTATTCAGATGCAACATGTTACACTTTTGCATAGAAGAAAATACAAACACTTCACGCTGCTACTGGGGGTAAAGGGACTGAGAACATGCTTGGATGTTTTCCCTACTTCACACAATCATCGGAAAGGATTTGTACTGAATGTCATATTGTCATTATGCTACAAGCATCAAATTCTACCTTCTTTTTCAATGACTTGCGAATGAGTATTTCCTTTTCTGACTATAATGCTCTGTAATCTTAATGGTGTACAAAATTGAAAGGAATTGGACTCAGTCAGTTCTTCATGGAATAGCTACACACCTCAATACATGCAATCCAGGAGACTCCTGGAGTTCTTTTTATTGAGGTTTTAATTTTCAACAGGAACCAGGAGTAACACATACTATTTCCACCATTTGCCAGAGATTTTTCTCCGTGACATAAACCTTGCACTGGTAATTTCCCTATTAGATTGGCACAAGACATCCTGACTGGGTTTTAAAATTGGATCAGAAGTTTCCACAGGTTTCTTGTTAACAATATGGCCCAGTGAAACTGGTGCTTATGACTTCAAATGCCTCCTGCAGGGCCTTTCCCCACTACCATTAAGCATGGCACAAGCATGTCCCAGTGACTTGTTTGTTTGTTTGTTTACTTATGAAGATCCTATGATCATATAAATGAGACAGGCTTCTGCTGTCCTTAACTGAACCAGTCTTCAAGTAGTATGAAGTAATATTTCCCCCCACAGACAACCTCAGGGATCTACAATCTGTTATTTTTGCCTTGGAAGGAAGTCAAGATTGTTGTCTGGAAGAAAGAACAGAAGCAAAAAAGGGCAGAATAGGAACTAGCAACAGAGACCGCTGGTTTCTCATTTATTTAGTTTTCTGCTGGATGCGGCTGTAGAGATTGTAAGAGAACTTTAGTGAAGTTCACCTCACTTTTGCCGAGTTATTTCATTAATAGCCTTTCATAGGCATATTTACCAAAGTATTATGTTATTTCCCAAATAACTTCTATATAACTTCTAATGGGAGCAATTTTCTGCATGAAACACAGACGTACAGAGCAGCAAATCTGAGGCCTGGTTTGTATAAACTATGCCAAAATTGTGTATTATTTATATAAACTGACAATATTGTGTATTATTTAAAGGAGCAAAGATTTAGAGAAGGAGTCTTCTGGTTGAACAACAGCATTTTAATTATAGGCAATCTCTGAACAGCATACACAAAGAGAGGGGTTTCCCCGGCCTCCACTGTGGACAATAACAACGATTATTAGCCTGTTCTTTTCCCTTCTTGGTTCATGATTTAAAAGGAGGCACCAACCATCTAAACCAAATAAAACTGACCTTTGAACCTTTTCTGCTGTACTTTTTCTCATGCCACGATTTCTTTGGTGTGTTACTGATCTGAAGGTTCATTCTGGGCTACAGCCACTTTCCCAGACAAGACTGCCTTTCGTCCCCTGACAAATCACTGCTGAGCCCCTTTTGTCCTGCCCCACTTTGATCTCACCTGCCTGTCAGGAGAAAAAAGAACTCCCGTACAGTCAGAATGCATTACAAACAAATTGGCAACCATTTCATTCCCATACACACCATTTCAGCAAAGATCAAGATCTAGATAGAAATTGTTAACCCTTTCCTTGACCCAGAGTGTCAGGAAGCAACATGGGTGCTAAAACAAGGACATTAATCAAGCCTTCCTTTGACAGAGAGAAAGGGGAGGGAGAAACAACTTATAGACAATGCTGATTCAAAGAAACTCAAAATATTAAAACTATTTTGGCACTTGATGGAGCTGCAAACACAGCAGAAAAATAAATTCCTTCTAATTGGGTGACTAGGTAATTGGGCATAAACCACAGAAACATAATAGGTATTCCTCAGCATGAATGAAATTAATCCCATTGTAAATAATCATTGGTGGATTTAGTATCGCAGCTGAATTCATTCCAAGATTCAATCTTGATCCTGGATCCATTGCTGTTTTTATCCTTCTCTCCTCCTTTCCACCCCCCCTACTTTCCTTATGTTTAATTGAGAAAAATGTTAATGATGTCCCACTGGGAAAAAGTAATATTACACTGTGGTTTAACTGTTTCTGTTCTAAAGTACAAAAAGTTCATTTGTAAAAATAAGATTTCCTTCCAAGAAATTTTCAGCTACTTAAGTGGGAATTTGGTCTTCTGTATTTTGTAAGTATGTTTAAGATCAAGGTGTTAACTCTTTTCTAACATTCTGCTTAGATCATAAACCATCACTGTGAACTGAAATAAAGTCCTTGGGAAAGGTGAGCTCTTTTTTCTGTATATGTATATGATTACCTGTTTTGCATACAGGTAGTCCTCAACTTACAATCACAACTGAGCCCCAAATTTCCGTTTCTAAGCAAAACAGTTGTTAAGTTGGCTCCCGATCTCCGCACCTTCCGCCACGAGTTAAAAACCTGGCTGTTTCTACAATCTGGGCTGTGCTGACTCTTTGGGGTTTGTTTATTTTAACTTTGGGGTTTTAATTCCAATTCGGCTTATAGTTTGTTTAATATGTTTTTAGGTAATTTATTGTTATTGTTGTATTTTAGCTGTGAGCCGTCCCGAGTCCTTTCGGAGAGGGGGTGGCATATAAGTCGAATAAATAAATAAATAAATAAATAAATAAATAAATAAATAAATAAATAAATGAATGAATGAATGAATGAATGAATGAATTCCCCCCCTTTTAAAGATCTTTCTTGCCACAACCCACGCAGCTGTTAAGTTTGTATCATGGTTATTAGTGAATCTGGCTTCCCTACTGATTTTGCTTGACAGAAAGTTGCAAAAGATGATCATTGACCCTAAGGACACTGCAACCATCATAAATGCATGCCAGTTGCCAAGTGCCTGAATTTTGATCACATTACCTTGGGGCTGCTGCTGTAGTCATAAGTGTGAAATTTGGTCATAAGTCACTGTTTTCAGTGCCATTGTAACTTTGAATGGTCAGTTAAATGAATGGTTGTAATTTAAGGACTATCTGTATATAAGATCTAGGATTCAGGCTGGTGGTCTGGGCTCTAAGCTTGGCAATTTGGTTGCAAACATTTTGTCACGTTTGAGGAGACATTGTCAGTGCTTTGAATTGTCTGTCAGAACACTGGTCTTTAAATACCTTTTATGTGATGCAAATTAGTATGGCTGTTGTTTGTTTGGCTACTTCTGAGTATTACTATTTAATGATCAAATACATTTCCTCTAGGGTTCAGTTTTTAGTATCCAAATATCTTGAGTATTATAACAATATTCCTACAACAGCAGGAGAAAATTATATGTCAATCTTCAGAATATTTTTCAGTAATGAATTTTGCTAGTTGGGCTTGAACATAGTTTTATATGCTTTCAAATTAACTTACTTGTTATGAGATAAAATTGACTTTATATGAGTGATCTCTTTAAAGAAAGTCATAATATGTGAAAAATAAAAAACATGTAAAAATTCTTGTTAAGAACAATCCCCCAGCATCAGTTATTTTGTATTTCATATATAAAATAATTTTCTGTATATTACTGTAGGTTTGCTGCCATTTTGAAGTGACATCTATATGGAATCATCTGTGTAAAAAAATACTATTCTTTGATCATTCATTGTTTTAAACTATAACTTCCACCTCAAGCCTTGGTAGGAAACAATCAATTGTGATTGGCATTCTAGTACCCCAAAAGGAAAGAACTCAGCTTGTAAAGAAACATGTGTAAAAGAATCCAAAATGTATTCTCTTGATGAAAAATTACCTTAGGATTCCCATGCCTGTTGTTATACATATTTGCATTTCGTTCTCACTGAAGAATCATATGGATTGCACAATGCACTGGAAAATACGCATTTTTTTCTTGAATTGATTGTCAATTCATTTCAAGACTTGCTATTTTAGCACATAATAAAACCACATTTTTAATATGGCTTCAGAGATCCCCCCCCCTCCTATGTTTTCTGGGCACAATGATGCTCATTTCTAACATGCATTGACATGGAATATTTCCACGATTGAATTTTATTTTGCTAGAACATATCAAAGGCATGATTCTGGCTATGTTAAACTTATTCTGCTAAAAAATGGAAAGCCATAAAATATAATGTAGTCTTAAGTGTTTTAAGTCAGGGGTCAGCCTCCCTGAGAGTGTGTCAGCCATTTGATTTAGCATATGATTGTTACTTGATTCACACATGCACCTGAATATTTAAATATATGAAAACAGTATATTCAAATATTGTATGGCAGGAGTCTCAAACATTTCTGGCTTTGTGGACTGGTAGAGGGGGGAGGAAATGGTTCAGTGCAAGTAGCAGGCCTGCTTGTTCACGCACGGAGCTCCATTTACACAAGCAGTGGGTGCATGTCCCACTACTCACGCAAATAGCTTCCTGCATGAGTGTGTGTGTGTGCGCTCGCCCGCCACTTCTGTGACCTGGTTCTGGACAGGCTGTGGGACTGGGGTTGGGGACCCCTGTGGTATGGTATATGGTTTTTATTTTTTATTTTTATTATTTATTTTTATTTTATTATTATATAATAATTTAAATAATTCTTTTATTTCATGTTCTGTATTTTTATTGCTTGTAAGCCATGTACAGTCACTGTGAGCAAGTAGGTGGCCATATAAATATCCCAAATAAATAAATACTAGTAATTTAACACAGCTACTTTGTTTTCCCCTTTTCCTATTGTATTTTAGATTCAATTCTGTTCAATCTTTTTTTTATTGTTTTGTTCCTTTAAAAATGGCCATTAAAAGTGTAAAATAATATTAATAAATGAAAACAATATAAACCTCTTGGAATATTTACTTGCAGTCTGATAACAGTTGGGATTTTCTCGGGTTAGTGCATTTAGTAAACATTTACCTGTGCTTTATGATTGTGTTAAAATATCAACAGCCAAGACATTATAGAAAAGATATGATCATCAAAATGCCATAGGGAAAAGAAAGGCATTTCATTAGTTTTGGACAGCCACTTTGACACTATCATTTTGATTTTTGAAGCTGAATGCACATTAGTTGATAATTGGCCAATATCTTATTGAAATATAGTGAGATTGAGGCCATTCCTTCCGAGGGCAGTTCAAGGTGTTGGTTATTACCTTTAAAGCCCTTAGTGGCATAAGTCCAGCTATGATGAACTGCCTCATCCTGCTGACAAGTCCATCTTACTCGTGCCGACAGAGGGGGTCTACTTTGGATTTTGTCAGTGAAAGAACTCTGATTATCAGGATCCAGAAGAAAAGCCTTCTGTGCCACAGTGTCCATCCTTTGGAACATTCTATTCTCTAGAGCAATGATGGCTAACCATTTCGTCCTTGAATGCCAAAAGTGCACGTGTGTGCATGCATGCGTACACACACAAGCCTGCACCCATAATGCACTGCATGTGTGACCCCCTGTCCCCTGTGCATGCACACATGGCCCCCCACCCCTGAGCATGCGCACACGACCCCCCCCATGTGTCACGTACCTCTGTGCATGCATGCACAGGGGGTTGTGCTTGCATGCACATGTGAGCGCAACCCCCTGTGCACACTGCACGCCTCTCCCCGGTGCATCCCACCCCCGTGCATGCATGGCAGATACCCAACAATCAGCTGGCTGGCAGAAAGCACGCACGCATGCGCAGTGCACCTGATCTGGGGTGATGGCTCGTGTGCCGGCAGAAATGGCTCTGCGTGCCACTTCTGGCACGCATGCCATAGGTTCGCCATCACTGATCTAGACTAAGATCTGCCCCCACTCTCCTATCCTTCCACAAAAGCCTGAAGACCTGGCTCTGCCAGTTGGCCTGGGGATCAAATGGGGAAGTTCCCCACTGGAAATGACTGCTACATTGATGGTAGACTCCTCCTCCCCCACTTTCTCTCTCTGTTCTCCACTCATCCAATTTTTGGGTTGTCATATTGATTTATTTTGTAGGAGATGCCTAGGCTGAGGAAGGGGTTAAATGTGTCATCTGTTATGAGTCCTGCATGCTCACAAGAGATCTAAGTCAAGACCACCTTGAATTCCTTTCTTAACTCTCGTTAATTTCCCTTGACTGTTAGTAGTTCAGATTCTTGTAGACAGCTTCAGGTTGCAGTACATGTTTACACTCATTTGAACTGCCCAAATCTCTTGATTTCCCCGGACCTTGATATATTGATTCCCATTGTGTTACTTTGTCATTGTTTTATTGTATTGTATTGTATTGTCATTGTATAATTTTACTTTTGTTTGTTTACACTCCTTTAATTTTTCTTCCTTTCTATTATTGTAAACTGCCTAGAGTAGTCCCAACAGTGAGATAGTCATCAAATAAATTTAACAAATAAATACATCCTTTTGAGAATATCAGTAGATATACAACTTTCAAAGTACAAAGATATGGTCAATGTATGGGTCAGTGGAGCCTTTTTTAAACTTGCTTTTCTTGCTCTGCTTCATTACAGTTATTACTTTAGCAATGAACACCTCTGTTTTATGCATTTATCCATTCCTCTCTCCTCCAGGGCCTTAAACCTTCATGATTTTTGACCCACAACATGATGTGTACGATGATGATGATGATGATGATGATGATGATGATGATGATGATATCCATTCAGTCATGTGTGACTCTTGGCGATTCTATGCACCAGGTCTCTCCACATCTTCAGATCTTGCACTACTTTGAATTGTTTTATGCTCTAGTTGGTGTCAGCTTTGATGGTGTCCAGCCACCATGTTCTTTGGCAGCCTACTTTCCTTTCACCACTTCTAAACATAATTGCTTTTTCCAGTGAATTTCCTGCATGACATGGCCAAAATAAGTAAGACACAGTTTTGTGATTTTGCCTTCCAGTGACATGTCTGGTGTTATACTCCCCCCAGTACTTGTTAGTCACCTTTGCTGTCCAAGCAATATGCAGGTGACTTCTCCATCACTACAGCTCAAACAAGTCAATTTTCTCCGGTCTTGGTTTTTTAAAGTCCACCTTTCACAATCATAGATAGCTGCAGGGAACAGAATAGATGTGTACTGTGTATGGAAAGTAAACTTGAATCTTCCACTGAAAATAAACAACCAGTAATACTGTTATGCATCTGTAACAAAAGATCAACTGGAAAGACAATGCAGAAAAAGAAGCTGTGTGAACTCTATGTTTATCATTGTTTATCAGTGTAGGAAAGGACTATGACTAATTCTTTAAATGCACTTGATGAATGGGGGTAAAAGTAACCTATTGCCTTGGGTTGCAATTAAAATGCTTCTATGAAGAGATGAACAATCAAAGTAATGTATGAAGAAAAATGAAAATATTGTCTTTAAAAACCCACTTATTCTCCTGTGTTTACACAAATGTATTCTGACAGAACAAATACTATACATGCATTTTTCTGAACTCTGAATACAAATGCTATTCAATAATTGGTTGTTTTAAGAGTCCCGCTTGCCTGGGATATCACAAAAGAATACAACAGTAATTAATGATTTTTAAAAAGGCCTCATGGCTGTAGAGATTCTCATAGGCAGAAAGAAAAATGTGGATTTGAGTACTCCATATCAAAGAGTTACTTTGGGCTATTTCACCCAATAAGTTATTTTCACAATCAGATGTTTTAGACGGGTGGTCCTTAAAGTGCCTGCTGAAGGCTCTAATTAGTGATCATTTAAAGTACTTAACTAATGTTAACTCCAGAACCCAAAGGATGCTCTTGAGACTGCCCTGTTCATTCCTTTTCATTTTGGAGCTTTGAAGATAATTGATTTGTGAAGACTGCAGAATTCTCTCACAAACCAGAAGCAAATATAGCAAAGAACTAATCTTGATTTAGCCATTGAGGCAACTAATGGAGAAAAACTAACTGTTGTTTTTCCTCTCTTTTCATATAGTTTTATAAAGTTTAAAGCAGAAAAGAATATAAGTTTTAAACCTACTTGTATGATCACATTAAGAATTAAGAAAAAGGAAAAAGATCTTAGATAATTCAATAGTATTATGTGGATATATCTCATTAAGCTCAATAGGGCCTACTTTGGAATATCATGAACTAATACACTATAAAATAACATACAGGCATCTGGTATTTATCAATAATGTAACATTCTACATTTGGTCCAAAGTTAAATCATATTGACATTTAATTAGATTATTTATAATATCAACATTCTCAAATCCAAATTACATTTTGCATGATTATTAAGAGATAGTTTGGGACATTGAATATTTTCTTAGGGATGTTCAGTGTTGCTATAATTACCTACATCTTCTTAACTTGGATAATAGCTTAAGAACACAACAAATATTTTGGAAATTGTTTTGTATTTCTTATGATAAGAACATTTGAATCTTCCGCACTGAATTTCTATAAAACTGGACATGTTAATGGTTTGTACAATTAGAATAAATCACAGTAAATGTTTTACTAGTGAGGTACAGTTCACATACATGATAGTAAATAAATGTGTAAACTATAACAGATGATAAAAACGAGTTGACAGAAAGTGGATTAAAAAGTGGTGAGCAAGAATGATAGCAATGTTTTATTTACAAACAGTTCATCTGCAAACTGACAGCTGATTAATTTTGCTTTTATTGAACACATAAATGTCCTAGATAATTAAAAACATGCTTACTAGCAATTATTAATTATGATTATCACTATTCATTTTGAAATTACTGTAGTTCCATTACTCCTTAGATATATTTGGACTACATGATTTCACTTTGGTAAAAACAAATGTTCATGTCACAGTACTTGTTTATAAATTTACCAACCTCTTATGATAATATTCTTTTACAGATGGGAATGAAATTGCAGGTGACTACTGATAAAATCATGATTGTTTCTGTAAGCTCATAGTTTGCATTTACTTCTCTTGATAACCATAAGATACATTAAACAATTCTCACTTAAAATTATTAAGATGTTTCTGTTTCCCTTTGAAATATATAACAGATAATCAGAGTTGGAAGGGACCTTGTAGGTCATCTAGTCCAACCCCCTGCCCAAGCGAGAGACCCTACACCATTTCTGACAAATGGCAGTCCAATCTCTTGAAAGTCTCAAGTGATGACACTCCCACAACTTCCGAGGGCAAGCACAGAATATATCACTTTTACCAATAAAGGAGATTAACACTAGCATTAGCAGATGTCCAGACCATCTTCAAAAACTTCCAGGGCCCACCATGGAAACAGAACATTACAACAATCCTGTCTGAGAAGGATTACACTGAGAAGAGATGTTTCAATGAAGTACAGTGGTGAGCCCAAAACATCCAGTGCCATTACATTCTGGACTAAGTGCAAGATCCAAATGCTTGTCAGATAGTTCCATTTGGAGTGTATTATTCAAGCAGGAGCTATGACTGCACAAGGGCTTCCAAACTGAGCCTCAACTCTGTCCTGGGAAGTGCGATCCCATTCCAAAATAAAGAGGACATTCCATCTTACCAAGGTTTAGCTACAACCTGTCTTCTCCATCCAGACCTTCATAGCCTTCAGGCACTGGCAAAGAACTTGGGCATTATGAACATTGGTCAGCCCAGGGTAGTGATATACAACTGGAGATTGTCAGCATACTTATGCCCTCTGCTAATGGATTATTTCATCCAAGGGCTTCATTTTGAAAAACTGTAAATAGAGAGTAGAACCTTGGCCTTCCACAACACAGAAGACTTGGGCTAAACCTGTTACCCATTACACAATTGAAACAGCCTTGAAAAAAAAATCACTACAAAACAGTCCTCTTTGTTTTCAAGCTACCTGTTCACTCCAAAATGATACCATGGTTGACAGTATCAAAAGCTGCTGAGGTACCCAAGTGGACCAGTATGAATGAACTACACCCACATCTTGGTTCCACCAAAGATCATTGACAAGACTAACCAATGTCAGTACTACAATCCAGCCTGAAAAGAATAACAGGTGTTCTGTTCCCTCCGATTCCCTGTACAGCTGCAAGCCGACAATCTTCTCATCCATCTAGTGATGGCTTCTTCAGCAGATATCAGAATGCACCTCTTTCAATGAAACTATTTTCTTACTCAAAAAAGCGTGCATGACTACAGAGGACTTAATAAGCCAAGCGGGACCTATGTATAACAACAAGTGATCAAATTTACAACCCCAAATACTCTGTCCACTTCATCAGGACTAAGAGTTTCAACCTTTTTCCAAGTAACCACTTCCATGGGAATTCAACATCCATAATCTAACTCAAAAGCAAATCTGAGTGACGTTACACAACATATTCCTAGAACAGTCTTCACAACAGCCCGAAAAACTCCCTTGTGCAATTATATACACTTCCGTCTACCTTTTTTCAATTAGGACTGATGTAGAAAGATGTTACGGAAAGCATTTAACCTATGTGAAAGTGTTTTTGTGAACTTTCTTGATCCAAGAAAGTCCTCATTTAGTTACCCCAATTGGGAATGGCAGTTTGGTTGATAAGTGGAGAGGTATGACTGTGCTTATGATCTTATTTTAATCTTTGCTTTGCTTTACAGACTTGCAAAGCAGCAGCACCAGAAGTCACTGGAGTATCTCCAGTC
The DNA here is from genome assembly GCA_009733165.1 of Naja naja. Taxonomy (NCBI): domain Eukaryota; kingdom Metazoa; phylum Chordata; class Lepidosauria; order Squamata; family Elapidae; genus Naja; species Naja naja. The sequence continues at coordinate 284,380,045 of CM019148.1, forward strand.
GGTGGCCTAAAGGTGGAACTCTGGCCTCACAATCAGGAGGCTATGAGTTCTATCCTAGGTAGAGGCTAGTATTTGGAGCAGGGGGTTGGACTAGATGACCTCCAAGGTCCCTTCCAACTCTGTGGTTCTATGTTCTATCTCAGATGGTAATTGACCACCCGCCCATCCCTACACTGGATGCATGGCTAATGTGCACTGAACTCGGAAGACCACATTTCTGAAAGGTGTAACCTCGCCCTCCCCATTCCAACAAGATTGCAGCATTTTAAAAAAATTAGCCTTCTTAGTCACAACTAAATCATGGGTAAAGACAAGCTTTGTAAACCATGCTTTCAGAAGCAACAGCAAGAAAAGAGGACCTCTGATGACTGAGGTACAGCACAGTGTGCTAGAATGTACCTTGATACAAACACCAGAACTGGCTTCTCCTTTCTCTGTCACAACCAAGATGTTACCTCTTGAACTTTTCCCCAATACAATGTCCCTCAACCCTGTCCTCCCTTGCTTGAATCAAAGGACTACAGTATACTGAATAAAAAATTGGCAGGCCTTGATTTCTGCCTAGCATTCAGCATCCCCAGTGAAATCCATGCTCCGCTATCCATCTACCTAAACTCTCCCCAGACCACAGTACACCCAGATAGCCCATTTTCATCCATGTGGCCTGAGGACAGTCAAAAATAATTACTCCTACTAAGTAAGGAAAAAAATTTTTGACAGTGAGAATAATTAATCCATGGAATAACTTGCCTCTTGGTGATGTGGGTACTCCATCACTGGAGGTTTTGAAAAATAGATAGGACAATTATCTGATTGGGATTGTGTAGGGTCTCCTGCTTGCGCAGGGTTTTAGAGTAGAAGACCTCCAGTCCTATGATTCTAAATGAGCCACAGTGAGGAGTGTATTTTGGATTTTTTTTTCTGTTTTGGATTTTTACAGTAATTTAGCAGATACCTTAATCATTAAGCTTATGATTGACTAAAGAGAAATGTATTTTTTAAAGCAATTGCTGTTTGTATCTAAGTCTAAGTAACATCCAACATTACCAGGGGTGGGATCCGACAGGTTTAACTACCGGTTCGGTGATTTATGATGTGCTTCCCTGCACACTGCGTGTGTGTGTAAATCTTTGTCAGCTTGCTGCCTCGACAGCTGAGCAGCGCTGCGTGCAGGGAAGCAGCATTTGAAAAAGCACTTTTTTCCTGCTTTTTCAACCGTAGCTGTGCCTCGTACGGCAGCTGAGGTTGAAAAAGCAAGAAATAAAGGTCAGGTAAGAGCCCAGGTGGATGGGTGGGTCAAAACAGCAGCAGACATAGAACCGGTTCTATGTCTGCTGCTCTTCAGAGCTACCGGTTCTACAGAGCCAGACAGAACCGGTAGAATCCCACCCCTGAGCATTACCCAAGTAGGGCTGTATCTTCCCCAAAACCCTCCAAATGGGACTTTTACCTCCTCTTATCTGCTCCAATGTCCCAGATCACCCTGGAGGGGAAAAAATGTAATCATGGGTGGTGGATGTCATTTTATTAAGAGATGGACACCATTGCATGTTTTTTTTTAAATTACATTTATATGCCGCCCTTCTCCGGAGACTCAGGGTGGCTTACAATTTTTGGGATACAACCCAGTGTGCTCAGCAATAGCCTTCATTCCATTGTATATGCCTGCTTATTACTAAGCGGCATTTTTACAAGGTCAGCTAATTGCCCCCAACAATCTTGGGTCCTCAATTTACCTACCCCGAGAGGATGGAAGGCTGAGTCAACCTTGAGCCTGGTGGGATTCGAGCCTACAGCAGTTGTAGGCAGCTGGAACTTAAGTGCAGGCAATTAACAGCCTGAGCCACCAAGATTTGTTTAAGATTTGAATCTTACACAGGCAAATTGTTGAGAGAAATGGTGAGTGTTCAATGCAGGGATTTGAAGAATTTTTCAAAAGATATCTGGTGAGTGTTGATGTACTTGAAACCTTGCCAAGGAAGCCAAGAAGCTTCTCTTTTTTCTTTGGGATTTTTTGATACTGTATATAAAGTGAAAAATGTATAATGATGGCGAATTGACCCCTTAGCTGAATGTAGGAGCCAGCAATTGTCTAAATTTGCCTATTCTGCATAGGAAGCTGTGGAATATGTTTCATGTTACAATGAGGAAATTTGCTTTTTAAATGATTTTCCCCGCTTATTATATCATTACCAAGAGGCAACAGATGAAGAGTGGCATTACAATAAGAAATGGATAGAAGAGATGTGCAAAATTAAAATAGAATTCAGACCCAAAATTTTTCTATTGGGAATTAATGTGGGAAAATACAATAAGGATGTAATATACTTAATAATCCATGTCACCACAGCTGCAAGGTTAGCTTATGCCCAAAGATGGAAAGGTAATGAAATGCCAGATGAGATGGAAATAATTAGGAAAATTTGGATGTGCACCAAAATGGATAAATTAACTCAAGAATTAAAAAATAAGACCGAATCTGATTACTATAAAATTTGGGAGAAGTTTTACCACTGGTTGAAAAAAGGAAGGAACAAGAATATCAAGGATGATTAAAGCTTATGTATATATGTAAATTTGTATTATTTTCTATATTTATTATTTACTGATGTAAGACAGTTAGGTGTGTCAGGATGTATGCACCATGTTCATTGTTGTTTTTAAATGTCTTTCTTTTTTGTATGTTTAATAAAATGTATTTTTTTTTTAAAAAGAGTGGCATTATAATCAGGGCGCAGAAGCTGTGCAATACAATATGTCATTCTTCCTTATCTTAATTTCACTTGCACCTTATGAAGGCGGAGGAGGGAGTGCAGCATAGAGATACGGGGAGACGATTTGCATACATGGTACTCACTAGTGATACAAATGAAAAAAAAGGGGGGGGAATCAGCCTATGACTGAAGTTATAAATGAAATTTTACTTACTGAGCAAGAACAAAAGAAGCTAAACCAAGAGGAGAGACAGCAGGTTCAACTCACCGGTGGAATCCTTACACCGAAATTAAATAGCACTCATGGGAAGGGGCCCTGCTTTCAACAGGTTTGCCTAGGACATTCTGAGCCATTAGCAGGCCTAATATGCTGCATTACCTTTCCAGTCACTTGTTGCTCCTTTATTTTGATACCTACTTAAAATATCAAAGCTGTGAGAGGCTCAATGAGATATTGAAAGCTGAGCAATGCTGGTTTTATATGACAGCCCCAACCCTTCTTTTAAAGTGTCCTCTGCCAATGTCATGAGATGAAAAAGAAATCAGACGTCCATGGGTGGGACATCAGTGACTGACAAGCGATGGCCAGATCAAAAAGAAGCCTATGTTGATAAATCAAAGAGTCCCAACAAAAGGCAAAATAGAAAAAGTATTTTGAATCATGTAACCTAGATGTATCCTGTCACAACTTGGTGTAATTTAAAGCTCTCTGAATAATTCTCATCCCTTGCTTTTGCCCACAGTGTGAAAGCCTGTTTAAATTTCTTATTTACAGCTGCACTTCTTAAAATGTTTATGAATGTTTGCTCACTGAAAACAGCAGCTTTAAATTCCCTTATAAACCTGTTATGGTTCACTGGCAGCAGGTGTGGATGGCAGAAGTCTCTGATAGTGAGGACTCGGATGAGGGGCCTGCGTGTGATGCAGGGAAGAGGCCAGGAGTATCAGAGAGTGGGATGCTGCCTTCGGAGCTTGTGGAGTCTGGCAGCAGTGACGTAGAGGACCCCGGGGAGCCTGTGCCCAGTGTGCATGCACGCAGGGCTGCTTGAAGGAAAGAGCAGCTGAAGCAGCAAGGGCGACTCAGAAGTAAGACTAGAAGGTGATGGCCCCTCGCATAAGGGATAAAAACCAGCCCTTGGGGATGTATTCTTTGCAGGAAGCAAAGAAGTTCTTTAGACTCAGAGTCCTCGTTGAAGCCCTGCTTACTCCAATTTGTTTTTGAAACTTCTGTCGGTGGATATTCAATCAGTAATTAGTCTTCTGTTTTTGGCAGCCTTTTGCAACCTTGAAAGGGCTTGCTTTTGATAATGAACAATTAGGTTTAAATGTCTCTTGGCTGGGAATGCACTGAATTCCCAGCACCGCATTAAAAAAGGTTTGCTTTTATACACAGTTTGTGTCTGTTTAATTTGAACAAGTTTGGGTCAGAACAAAACTGAACAATTACAAGATAACTGGAAGATTCCCCAGTCATTTCATTCCTGTGATCCTTTTGTGAATTAAGGTGGTATTAAGTGCAGTGGATAGAATAGGCAACCAATTTGAAGCCATTTGATTACTGGGATATCATAGAAATACAGTTTTGAAGAAGACATCAATGTTCAGTTGAAAGGATATGATATTATTGCAGAAAAAAACTGCTACAAACAAGATGGACTGGTTGAAACTCCCTAGTAAGAGCACATTTAGAATACTGCATCCAGTTTTAGTCATCCCAATACAAAAAAGATGATGAGATTTTGGAAAATGTTCAGAAAAGAGCAACAAAGATGATTAGGGGGCCTAGAAGCTATAACATATGAAGAACGATTGCAGGAAGTGGGTATACCTAGTCTAGTGAAAAGAAGGACCAGGGTGACATGATAGCAGTCTTCCAATACTTGAAGGGCTGCCACAAAGAAGAGGGGGTCACCTTATTCACCAAAGCACCTGAAGGCAGACAAGAAACAATGTTTGGAAATTAATCAAGGAGAGAAGCAACCTAGAACAGGGGTGTCAAACTCGTGTCGTCACGTTGTCATCATGTGACGTATCATGACTTTTTTCGTTTTTGCTAAACCAGGGGTAGGCATGGCCAGCACATGACACATCCAGCCCATAGGCCATGAGTTTGACACCCCTGACCTAGAACTAAGAAGACAATTCCTAACAGTGAGAAAAATTGACCAGTGGAACAAATTGCTTTCAAAAGTTGTTGGTGCCCCATCACCGGAGGCTTTCAAGAAGAGACTGGACAGCCATTTGTCAGAAACAGTAGAGGTCTTCTGTGTGACTGGGGTGTTGGACTAGATGACTACATGATCCAAGATGCTTTCCAACTCTGTTACTGTTTCAGCTGATACCCAATCAATTTTTTTTTAGTTTGATGAAGACATTCCGTGATAGTCCTGACATTTTGTTATTTGGGTAGCCTATTCTAGAACTTGAAAAACAGGGTACAAAAGTTATAATAGCAAAGTAACTGAATGTACCATCAAATAAATAATTTATGTTATCCTGCAATCATTTTATCAGGTGAACATTCAATATAGATCTTCCATTTCGGGGTTAAGGCTTTATCTCTACATGTAAAGGCAAGTGATCCAGTTTTCAAATGTCTTACATCCTTCTTTGTCAACTGCTTTTAAGAGACCAGGGTTTTGTTCTCTTTGATGTGGGCATATCTCTTGTTGATTCAAAGTTCTGAAAACTTTATTAAATGAACAGCATCAATAGAAGCTCATTGTACAATCACTGAAACAAATCCCTTGAAGTTTTGCTATTCATTGCTCTTGCATAGGTGAAGCAATACATCCGAAAGAAAGTTGGGCTTGCAAGAATTGGATTTAAAAAGCAATGTGTAGCACATTCACTGGGCAGCACTGGAGGGTTACTGTGGGCTTAATTAGTTGATCAGCAGTACTATACTAAATAGAAACAATATTCTATTCTTATGTGTTACTTTGAGGAATATGCAAGTTAAGTAATTTGTACTGCCAAAAAAACAGCACTGCAATGAATAACACCTACTCACTTAAAGTACAGTACTGGCTGTTCAGATAAATGAATTAATTTGAAGATGGGGCTCCCTATCTCTGACTCATTTTATTCTAAATTAATTAAATATCACTTCTTGAAATAAAATCAGCTGCAGCCATCATTCAGTCTTCAGGAGTAGAGGAATATTATCATTCTTTCATCCAGAACACCAAAATGCATGAATCATTTTCAGTTGTAGGCAAACCATATTTAAAACAGGTTCTAACAATATTATACATAAGATGCTGCGATTGGGGATTTACATACATTTATTTATTTTATTTATAAGATTTATTGGCTGCCCATCTACCTCAGGATAACTCTGGGTGTGTTTATGACCCACTTCATTCCAAAGATTATAAGCAGGTCACTTGAAAATGACGTAAGATTCAGCTTCTTTTTATTTGGTGGAGGTCTAGGAAACCAGAAGAAGTGATCTTTGGATGATAAATTTTTGGCACAAATGCAAGAATTCTTGAGTCTCTGGAACTCTTGAGAACTAAGGAGAAAATTCCTAATGGTGAGAGCAATCAACCAATGGAATAGGTTGCCTTCCATCACTGGAGGCTTTCACAAAGAAACTGGACAACCATTTGTCTGAAATGGTATAAGATCTCCTGCTTCAGCAGGGGGTTGGACTAGAAGACCTCCAAGGTCCCTTCCAATTCTATTATTCTATGAGTCTTTATCAATAATTGCAAATGAAACAAACATTCCATTCTGAACGTATTGTGGATATTTTTTTTAAAAAAATAGCTTATATTTTCTTCAGATAAAAATAAACAATGAAATTCACTTCTATAATGATGGGTCAAAGCCACCACTGAAAGGAGATTACAGAAATTCAGGGACGTTATTAAAAGTTACTAACAATTTGCAGTTATTGAGGAACACAAAGTGAAGTCTAACATTGGTGGGTTTCTAACAAGCTGGCTTCTTGATTGCTTTGGAAGCAGAATACTGGCCCACATGAGCTCTTAGATTTTGCAGAATTCTTATATTTGTGTTTAATTTTTAAAACAAAGAAATAAAAGGATGGCTGGATTATTTATACAGGTTTCAAACATAACTGCTATTATACATTCTTTCAAAATAAATATATAAAACATGTATAGTATTTCATACAATCCTAAACAATATACTGAACCCTGATATCAGAAGTCATTGGGCAAAGCTATGTGACCTTAAATATATTTTAAATTTCCTCTTATGTTCTACAGGATATTTGACTTCGCCTGCTAATCTTCTAAATTACAACTGGTCACATAAAGTCATATAGCTTAATGACAGTTCGTATAATTTCCCAACCATTTAAGCTTTAAGTCGTTACTATAACCAAGCTACTTATTCATCTTTTACCCCTAAGAATCCAGGCAGTCCAAGATTTTGTTGCCTGAGGCAAAGCAACAATGATTTCTGCCCCTTCAATCAAGATGAATAGTATCCAAAGCCACTGAAATGTATTCTGACATTTCACAAGTGCTTTCTTTCCATACTAGCAATAAAAATATAATAACAAAAAAAAACTTACTGCTTTGCATGAAGTGAAGAATATCCTGAAGTTGCTTCCTGCACAATCATCTCAGTCTGCCTAAGAGTAGGCTGGATTTATTCAAGCATAACCTAATTTTGTTTTTGATTTCTATGATTCTCCACCTACCAATTGCACGTGGTTCTTATTGAGTTATTCACATATTTACTTATGTAAAATTGGTCCTGAGATTGCCTCCTTAAATTGCAGTCATTTCTCTTTAGGACTTCGCTATTCTTTTCCAGAGACCAGAATTTAGGATCACCTCTTCCTTTTGGCTTTATAGATGCATCTGTTCACATGTTATAGGTTCAAGCTGGCCATTCTCTTACAGAAATTAGTACTAGAGAAAGAAACTGGTTCTTCAAAAAGCAAAAGGTTGTATAATTCTAAATCTGTGTGCATTCACTTGTGGAAATTTGGCATAATCCTAAATTTCATTTCTGAACAAAATGGTTATGTCGTGTCTTCAATGCAGTGTGCACATCAAAGACTTTCTTTGCCGCATTACCATAAATACACAATCCCAATCAGCACAATAAGTCAACCCTGATTGTGAAATTGAATCGTATAACTCTTGTGCTCTGTACAACTTCATTCAGTCCTTCTTCAAATCATAAGAAACCTAAAGGCTGAACAAAGCATTGTGATTTTTTTTTTTGCCACAGGAGCGCCATCTTGTGTCTCCATACTAGCTACTCTGCTTTGTGTTTTAACCAGAATTGGAACTGTACTGTAGAAATAGCTGCAAAACCTATTTCCTTATTATAATAGAAAATTACTGGTCTATAACGGAGTTAAAGATTTCAGTTATCACAAATAGAAGCGTTACTGAAAAATGGATGGACAGCAGCCTCTCTCAGATCCTACTTTCATTAACTTACATAGGCACTTGGATTTGAATGTTACTTTTAGGAATATAATATAGCTTTATATTGTCTAAGCTTTGTTACATCTAGGATTTTCTGCCCTTGAGTAACATACTGAAATACTGCTCCTTGATCTAGTATACCTGAAGATTTCTTAGCAAGCCAAGGTTTATTGCTCTGCCTAGTTGAGTCTACAAACCAGGTAACCAACTGAACCATGGAATCAAAGCCTAGAACAGCAAAGAAATGAGCCATCTTGTGGTTGTAGTAGCTCTATCCTGCCCAGGATGAATTGAAGGACAGAGAACGGCTCTCTGGGATACTCTTTTGGATCCAGCTGGCCATTCTCTTGTCCAATTCAGCAGGGATGTTTCTACCAGGAAAGGAGATGCTTCTTCAAAAAGAAAACAGTTGGATAACTCTACATCTGTGTAAATTTGTGCTGATGGGTAGAATGTCCTTAGTGTTTGTCCCTCCCAAGAGATACAATTTGTTCCAAAAGTGCTGATAAATAGAATCTGCTTATGAATAGTAGGTTAAGTGTTAGATATTTTCTCTGTTTCTGTGAGAATGGAAGGTGAAGATTTGAGCTCTGAACCACTTCCTAGCTTTAACTAAACATATCCTTAATGCACTTCCAATCAAATTGATATGATTTTCATCATTTAGTATCCGGTGTTGTCATTCTTTTTTAGATGTTAGTTCCTTATTAGTAATTCTAATTCTTATTGTCTCTCAACTGCCCAAGTCCCAAAAGAGAAGGACAGGCCTTTCTATATTTTGTTGCTATGTAACATGATATAAAACAACTTTGGAACATCTCCCTGAGTACATGCCACTAGGAGGAGAGTCAAAATCCTTTCTGCCGCAGCTGCTGTCCATTAAATCACAAACCTGCTGCAGAAACCTGCTGCTAAACTATGTCAGAAGCTAGAGAGCTGGATTTGTGTGACTACTAGAAAGAAATCCCTCCAAGGAATGTGATTGCTTCTTAAATGACTTCCACTTTTTAAGTAGGACATTAACTGAAAAGAACAGGCAAAAGAAAGAGATTATCTTTCCATAGTACGTTATTGTACAAGGACAGAGATAGATTATGGCAATAAATCCAACATTAATTACATCATTACAGAATGCACAATTACATTCTGCAGTTACTGAATTAGGTCTCTTTAATAATGAAATAATGAATCAGTGCTAATCACTGATTGAAGGTTGTAACTATCTTGTTTAATTAGCCATTTAATCAAATTTACCTTGGTAATCCAAACTGCTACAGACTCCAAACTGCTACTGAAAACTAACTGAGGAATCATTGGATAAATGCTTATGTGTGGCACTGCAAAACACATTTGGCCCATAGATAAGAATATTTCTGGTTCAGAATTGAAATGAGAGGTCCTTGGTGCTCTCCAAGCATGATTGTTTTCTGGCAGGTGTTGCATTACCCAATTAGTTAACATCACTGCTAGCACTGATGATGTTACCTAGTTAGGTAATGAAATGCCTGCAAGGAAACAACCAAGCTCAGAGAGCACCAAGGACCTCAAATTTGTCTGATAGAAGTAGCCTAAAATGGTATTCCAGAGTTGTCAAGAGTTCTTTTGAATCCAGAAGAACCTTAAACAACCTTTTTCTCAAAATATGGACCTGGAATTTGAGCTGATATAGTTACTTTCCAACCCTTGAGGTCAAAGGGAAAGAGGGGAAAGGAGAAAAGCCTCCCTTCTCCAATTTAAATTACTTTATAGGTGCTTTAAAAGTTATAGAGTTACTGCATGATATTTAACATTTCCATACAACCAGTTGTCGGAAGTTATGCTTTTGAATAAAAATATAAGTTTGTTACATCTGGAAAAGCCATTTCTTAGTGATTTGATTTTCAAACTTTTCCAAAGAGGTAAGCATAATTGCTATTGGGATGAATATATTCATGAAGTTTTATTAGCAATAATACCTATACAGTCTGCCACTGCATCCCGGGATGCTTCTTTCATTTCTCTGTTTTAGCTTATAGCTATTGTTAAGTTTGCAGGAAGAGTCAGACACGAAGAGCTTCAGTGAAGAGTTTATTTAGTGACTACAGCTCGAATGGACCCGTCTTGGCTGGGCTACGGCTGCTACTTATAGCCAGCAGCCGCAGTTGCCAGCCAATCAGAGTGCAGGGTTTTCCCGCACTTTTCAAACCAATCATATTTGACATTTTACAAGAACAATTCAAACTAAACCAATGACATTCAAACCTACATACATAACACCCTCCCACTAGGTTCAGTCCATACCAAACCCCAACCTATCTAATGTATTCTTTTAAATAGGTGGGGCTCTTACGTGTACGTTGAGATCTTCGTGGTTCAGAAGTTTTAACATTCTCACCCAGTGAGAGAGAAATGTGTCTGCTGACATTTCCCTACTGGGACTTTCTGTGAAAGAAGACCCTCTTCGATTGTTAGAATCTGGTCTCTCCTCCCAACCCATCATCAAGCACCAATGTTTCACATCCTCTGCTGAGGGATAAGTTATTAGATGGGTTAGGTGATGTAACACTAAGAAGTTTTCAACTTTCTCAGTGATGTCCCCAGGACCCAGTTGCTGAAGCTTCTCCTTGGTAAAACGTACCATGCGTTCAGCCCGGCCGTTAGCTGAAGGGTGCCCAGGGGCAGTGAGGGCATGTCTGATACCCTGTTGTGCTAAATAGGATTCAAAAAGGTTGGGTGTAAATTGAGGGCCATTGTCAGAGACAAGAACATCAGGTAACCCGTGGGTTACAAAAAGTTTTTTGAGCTGCTTGATGACAGCATCAGTTGTGGTGGATGCCATAGGAATTACCTCTAGGCATTTGGAATATGCATCTACTATGATTAGAAAGGTGTGCCCTCTGGTAGGGCCTGCGAAATCAATGTGAATCCTAGACCATGGGCCCCTAGGACATTCCCATTCCTGTGTGGGGAGGTGGGGCAGGCCTGACTACCTGACAGTTGGGACAAGATGCAACCCAGTTTTCAACCATTTTGTCAATACCTGGCCACCATACATAACTCCTGGCCAATCCCCTCATTCTGACAATACCTGGATGACCCTCATGTAACATTTCCAAAACCTCTTTTTGCAGTTTTACAGGAATAACCACCCTGTTACCCCACAAAATACATCCTCTTAATACAGATAATTCAGTTTGCCTGGACTTAAAAGGTTGGGCCAGGTGAGGTAGATCCTGAAGAGGCCAGCCTTTCTTAATCCAGCCTACAACAGGAGCCAATAAAATGTCTTTGGCAGTCTCTCTGGCAATTTCAGCAGCATGCACTGGAAGCTTGGCAACAGTTTCTAGGAAAAAGGTGCGTGTTTCAGGTTCAGCGTCCTCCTTGTGGCAAGGAAGTGGGCAATGACTCAGTGCATCAGCATGTCCAATGTCCTTGCCAGGCTTGTGGATAAGTTTGTAAGAATAAGCAGCAAGAAATTCAGTCCACCTCAGCATTCTTGGTGACAGGATAGTAGGTGTAGGTTTATCTCCTGCCACAATGCCTAACAAAGGTTTGTGATCTGTAACAATGGTAAATGTTCTCCCATACAAATATTCATGAAATTTCTTAACAGCTGCAACAACTGCCAATGCCTCCTTGTCCAATTGGCTGTAATTCCTCTCTGCTTTGGTCAAAGTGCGAGAGTAAAATGCAATAGGGGCTTCTCTCCCACTGGGAAGCCTGTGGCCCAAAAAAACCCCACTCCAAAGGGAGATGCATCACAAGTCAGTACAACAGGCAAATTCTCAGAGAACTGTATCAGTACAGCATCAGACGTGATTAGTCTTTTAATACTGTTAAATGCTGATTGTTCCTTCCTCCCCAGACCCAAACAGACTTTCTGTCAAGCAATCTGTGCAATGGTTCAGCAATGGTTGCCTTCTGAGGTAGGAACATGTGATAAAAGTTAATGAGTCCAAGGAAGGCTTGCAAATCTGTTTTGCATTTAGGTCTAGGAGCTTCTTTGATTGCTTGAACCTTGGCATCGGTAGGGTGGATGCCATGCTTGTCAATCATATAGCCCAGGAACTCAACCTTGTCAGTTTTAAGAGTGCATGTTAATTCCTTGACTTTTAACCCCGCTTCCCTGAATCTGGTAAGGACTTCTCTGAGTCTTTCTTGTAACTGAGTGTCATTTTCAGCAGAGATTAACACATCATCAAAGTAAGGCACTACCCATGGCAGTCCTTGGAGCATTCTTTCCACAAGGCTTTGAAAGATGCCTGGTGCCACGCTTACTCCAAATTGTAATCTTTTACATTTGAAGGCACCTCTATGAGTCACAATGGTTTGGGCCTCTGCAGTGGCATCATCAACTGTTAGTTGTTGATATGCCTGGGCCAGATCCAATTTGGCAAAGACTGTACCCCTGCCAAGTGAATGTAACAGATGATGCACCACTGGAACTGGGTATGCGCTCTGCTGCAGCGCATGGTTCAGTGTCCCCTTATAGTCTCCACAGATTCTTACTGACCCATCAGTCTTGACTGGTGTGACTATGGGTGTCTCCCACCTGGAGTGGTCACTGGGCCCCAAAACCCCTGGAGCTATTAAGTTGTCTAATTGTGCATCAATTTTTTTCCTTTAAAGCAAATGGGACCCTTCTGGGCTTTAAACGAATTGGGGTTGAAAGTGATAGGGGTCCCCATATACTTGACCAATCCTTCGCTGAAGACCTCTGGAAACTCAGACTTCAAGGCCTCCTCTCATTCAGAGTTGCTCACGTGATTGATGCCAGTCACCTCGATGCCTAGTGGATTGAACCACTCAAATCCCAGCAAGGTTGGGTGATCCTTGTCCACGATGGTGAGGGGCAAACGTTTGGTGTGGCCTTTGAACTTCACGTTCAATTCTCTTGTTCCAACTACTGGAATCTTGTTCCCTTGGTAGTCTTTGAGAGTCAGTGCTTGCTTCTGGAAATGTTTCTTCTGAATGTTGGGAAGTAGCCTGTGAATAGTGTCCCATGACACCATAGATAAATAGGAGCCTGAGTCCACTTCTATTTGGCAAGGCCTTCCTTCAATTAGTACCTTCACATGTACTTTTCTGCTTCTTAAGGATGAAGAATGACCAATGGTGACTGTTTGATGAGTTTCATTCTTCCCATTTGCTTCTGAGTTGCGCCCCATTTTCTCACTGAAGTTGTTGCGCTTGAATTCTTTCTCAGGAAATTTCTTCCTACTAGGTGGAGTTCTGGATGATTTGCAGACTCTTGCTAGGTGACCTCTTTTCACAACGTAGGCAGATGGTGTCTAAAAACTTGCATTCAGTGCGGGGGTGGCCCACCCACAGCCTCTGCAATAAAAGTCTTGCCTCTTTCTTCCAAGGTCTTTCCTTTTCTTTTCCATTCTGAGTCTATCAATTCCTTCCTCCACCTCACTACAGTCTGAATCAGAATCTATTTGCTCACAATGGGTTGTTGTGGACTTTTCCACATCAGAATGGCTTGAGGCCTTGTTAATTTTCTTCATGGCTGCCGCTGAGGACTTAGTGGCTTCTGCTGAGGAGGCCTCTTCTATGGCCTCCTTCAACGGGATCTTAGGTTTTAATAACAATTTGCTCTGAAGCACCTTGTCTTTGAGGCCTAGAACAAACCAATCGTGCATGGCCTCCTCCAAGCTGTTAAACTCTCATGCACCCCCAATGTCTCTCAAGCTTGCCACGAAGTCATTAACGTTTTCGCTTTCCCCTTGATCCCGACGGTAAAACTCGTGTCTCTTAATGAGGCACAATACTTGTGGGGCGTAATGGGCTCTTAAAAACTTTTCTAAATCAGGCCATTCCATTACCTTCACGTCTGCAGCTCCCGCCAATGCCTTCGCCATCTTGAAGACTGCCAGACCGCAGTGTGTAAGAAAGACCGCCCTCTTCCGCTTCCCGGAGATGTCGGCAAGGTCTTTTCCTTCCAAATACATTTGGAAGTGATCTGCATACGATTCCCAGTCTTCTGCCGCCAGATCGAATGGGGCTGGGGGGGTGTTGAGCGCAGCCATCTCGCTCTTCTGCTTGTCTTCCGCGTCGTCTTCTCTTCAGGGGAATCCCACCTTCGTCGCCAGTGTTAAGTTTGCAGGAAGAGTCAGATGCGAAGAGCTCCAGTGAAGAGTTTATTTAGTGACTACAGCTCGAATGGACCCAACTTGGCTGGGCTACGGCTGCTATTTATAGCCAGCAGCCATAGTTGCCAGCCAATCAGAATGCAGGGTTTTCCCGCACTTTTTAAACCAATCCTATTTGACATTTTACAAGAACAATTCAAACTAAACCAATAACATTCAAACCTACATACATAACAGTTATAGGTTGTTGTTTTTTTAACAAATACACTAATTAAGTCCAGTTATGCTCAGCTTTTTACTATTAGTCAAGCTAGACCTTGTGATAAAAATAGGTTCATTGCTAAAAGACATGTTTGTATTTGGATTCTCAAAGCAGCTCTAAGAACCAGGGACAACAAAGAAATAAAAGGATGGCTGGATTATTTATACAGGTTTCAAACATGACTGCTATTATACATTCTTTCAAAATAATTCTTTCAAATGACTTTTTTTAATCAAAATTTTATCCATTTTGTTGATTGAATTATGTAGAGAGCCTAGACAAAAATATCCTCCATTCATCTCATACTCCTTCCATGTCTTTTCTTTATACATCACAAACCATTAAGGGAATCACAGCACGCCATCTTCTGAATGGCAATATTAGGAATTGTTCATGTGGAAATACTGTAGCTATATTATGCTTTTTGTTAATTGTTTATATATATATATATTTACACACACACACACACACACACACATATTTCAGAAGCTCATACTTTCTTGCCAATTTATCAAAGTTTATCAAGGTTTCCAGAAAATTAAAGCTACCACCTGAAAACACCCACCCTGGTATCTATAACTCTTCAAGGGACTGGATACCATTCATCATTCATTCTGGTGAAGGAAATGTGCTTGAAAATTGCTTAGAGAGCAAGAGCTCATAGCATTTTCAAAGGCAATTGTGAATATTTCATTCCTTCTTATCCTCTTAGAAAGAAAGGCCTACATACCAAGTATTCATTGGAACCCTCTGCACAGTAGTTGTGTCAATCACTTTCTTGGTCCTTTTCAAGATACAAACAAAATGTTATCAGCAAGGATTGTTTTCACCTAGATGAAAGAGACAGAACAAAGAAAGAGTCCTCTCCCCCACCCCCACCAAAATGGCTCACAAGAGAAGCCATGTCCTCTCTTTTTCTAACTGATCAGCAGATTCTTCCTTTTTGTATTGGTAAAACCGCACTATTGTCCAGCCAGCCTCTGCCTTGTCATCAGTCTTGTCTAACAAGATGCTTGATTTAGTCAAACTGCATGGGAGAATAACAGTGCTATGCCAGCAAAGCCAGTGCACCAAAGAAAACGATCCCCATTTCGCCCTTCCCCACCACCTTCAATGCTTTGGGAAAGGGCCATCAGTTATGAGATGACAGATTCTTCATGCCTTCCTCTTTGCCAAGACATTGATAACAATTAAGCATCCTCAGATGCAGTAAGATGAGACTTCCTCATCTGCTTCCCTCTATCTGTGTCGGACCACAGACCTAGTTGACTCCAGGCAGTACCAATGCACATGCTAGCTAAGGGTCACTGCAAGTATAGTTCAGTAAATGTGGAACCTACCAGGTTGGGAAAGGTTGGGGCAGTTTTTTGTCTATGCTTAACAATCTACAGTCAGTGTGTTAGGTCAACTGTGATATGTCCTACAGCTATTTCATAGCTGGTGGTTTCTTACATGAAGTTTATTAAAGAAGGTTTAGGTTAGCTCTGTTGTTACCACATTTAATATTAATTCACACATTCCAGTTATTCATATTTACCTTATTTTGTTCTAATCCATTGTAAAAAAAGGTAAAGGAATCCCTGCAGATTTTACTCCGCTAATCGTTGCCGACTATAGGGGCAGGACTCATCTCTGTTTCAAGGCCATTCAGCCAGCACTGTCCAAAGATATTTCCATGGTCATACGGCCAGCACGACATCATGGAGTGCTGTTATCTTCCCACCATAGAGGAATCTATCTACTTCAGACTGCTAGGTTTGCAGGAGCTGGAATGAGGTCAGAATTCACCCCATCACATGGCACTCAGGTCTCGAACCTGGGCTGCCAGCTTTCCAGACAACAAGCTAACAAGCCTAGCGTCTTAACCGCTGAGCCTCCCAGTCCTTCGTAAGATTTTTGTTGATGGTGGTGGTGGTGGTGATGATGATGAAAGCTTGCTAAAACTTTAATACAGATGTGAGTTTCTGGAGCTCCGTACTTGGTTCCCTACCCAAGAAAATTAAAATCACTAGGTTCAAATCATATAGGCATAACTATCAACAAGTCATTTTTAATCCAACAGTAACTGCAGGAAATCAACCAACATCAAGAATTAGTACATCATAATATGTCATTTTACTTCCACTATAGTCTCTCCCACTCACATACTCACACATGTGCTTTTTGTTGCCAAAGGATGATCCATTGCAAATAGCCCAAATCCTGCTATTTTCCAGTGACAGCTCCAATTTTTGCATTAAAAAACAGGGGAAAAGACATAATTGCAAACCATGTCTTTCAATTAATACATAGTCTGAACTAAAATAAATGAGGGAATGAGTGGTGTCATGAATAAATTACACAGTCTATTTATTGATGTAGCCTATATAGATTACAGTGCTGGCTTTTTATTGGCTTGTTGTCGGTTTTAATTAGAATTATTGGGATGTTCATTTAATACCTTTTTAATTTTTGTACTGTATGTTTTTACTGTTGTGAGCCGCCCCGAGTCCTTTGGGAGATAGGGCGGCATATAAATCCCAATAAAGTAAAGTAAAGTAATCTATATAGTAAAAATAAGGTTGACATTTAAAATACATACAAATGCACTTATTTCTAAAGCAACCACTTGAATGGTATTACAATCGGTATATTGAAGGATGCCCTGACCATCTTCAGTTGCCAGCCTGGCTTATTATAGGCAGTGGTGGGATTCAAAAAGTTTTACCACCAATTCGGTGGCATGGCTTGGTGGGTGTGCTTGGTGCGTGTGCACACATTTTGCGTGCGCACACCAAACACGCAGTTTGTGCAGGTGCAGAGACATTCCAACTGGCCTCCTGCAAGCCTGCACGCTTCCAGTTGCTTCAACAGCTGCCACACGGCACTCTGCTGTGCTGCGCAAAGCAGCTGCGCTTCAAAAGCAGAGGATAAAGGTGAGCATGTGAGCCCAGGCAGGTGAGTGGGCCCAACAGCAGAGCTGTGGAGAGAACCGGTTCGGTCTCTGCTGTTCATTGCCATTACCAGCTCAGCAGAACCGGGCCGAACCGGTAGAATACCACCACTGTTTATAGAGCAGATCAAGCCACCATTCAACATACAACATGCTAATCCTTTTTCACATGTTCTGAGTAGTGAGATTGTTCTGTCTCCCCTTCCCTTCCCCAGAAGGTAAGGAACTTGGCAGCAACACTAGCACAGAGAGTCACGCTGGCCTGTCTCCAAAATCCAAGTTATCTCTCCCGATAAGAGTGTTGGCAGTCACCCAGGCTCTCACTGCCTAATTCAGAACTAACAAGAAATGAAGTACTCACAGAAGGACTGATTTATTCTCAAAGTCCAGAAACTAAATCAGGCACACAGACGGAATCCTCGGCTTATTCCACACTTTGTCACGTACAGAGTTTGTAACGTAGGCACACCCACTTTTATACCTGGTGGGTGTGGTCCAGCTCAATCTCTGGCCCTCCCACGCCCCCTACGTTGTTGCTGACGTTTCTCCCTCCGACGTTGCCTCTTCCTCTGTCAGCACAGGCTCACGAGGCGGGGCCACAACAGAAATATTGTCCTCTAAACAACTGTGTGTGTTTAACCAAGTCTACAATCCTAATTGTTATAATAGCTCATTGCCAAGCAGCCAAAATGCAACCACATGACTGCAGTGTGTATCTTTGTATGTGTGATTTTCGCAACTCTGGATTGTAAGTAGCTCTGGGGAGATCCATCATAACTTTGAATGGTTGCTAAATGACTCATTGTTAAGGGAGGACTATCTTTAGTTGCTACAAGGAAATAAATCCATACTTGTATCTTGTCCTCTCTCTGTTAGAGGTAGTCCTTGACTTATGGACCACAACTGAGTCCAAAATTTCTGTTTCTAAGCATGACAGTTGTTAAGTGAGTTTTGCCTCATTTTACAGCCTTTCTTGTCATCAGTTGTTAAGTTAGTAACACAGTTCTAAAGTGAATCTGGCTTTCCCATTGATTTTGCTTGACAGAAGGTAGCAAAAAGTGATCACATGACCACAGGACACTGCAATCATCATAAATATGAACCGCTGGCCAAGCACCTGAATTTTGATCACATGACTCTGAGGATGCTGCAATGGTCAGTGTAGGTGTGAAAAACGGTCGCAAGTCACTTTTTCTCAGTGCCTTTGTAACGTCAAACAATCACTAAATGAATGATTGTAAATCAAGGACTACATGTACTGAGGAGAAAGTATGCATAATCCAGCAATTCATGTTAATCCCCTGTCCATTCAAGAGCTATGAAGTATGTATGGTTTCCTCTGTAGTTCTTTTGTATTAAAGAACCTGTTGTCCTTTAGATGTTGCTGATTATCACTCCCAGTGTCTTTTGCCAATAGCTGTCCTGAGGATAAGTTTTACACTCTAATTTACAGTAAAGTTCAACTGACACAAGAGGGAGAAAGAAACTGACTACTGAATAAGGATATGTACAAAGGCTCCAGGCTCCACAAGGTCCTGATATATTGTGTATTTTCTTCCTTTTCTCTTTTTATCTCTGCCTCCAGCCCCTTTTCCATCTGAAGATATCCCTTCTTGCATAAGGAGTTGTATGAATGAACTCTTTGCATACTGCAATCTTTCAAATGGTCTTTTGGAGAATGGGTATTTAATTGCATTTTGACGATTTTCCTTCCTTCTTCCTACTGATGTGGAGTTGTGTATTATGATGAAAGCTTTGTTGTGGAGTATTTTCCTGACATATGAAATCTTCAAACAATTTAAAAAAAACCTCTCCAGAGTGTTTTGGTTCCATTTATCCCCCTTCATCTATTTTTAAAATGTATTTTAAGTCTTGTTATGATCAAAAATATTCATCTGTGTAATAAAGGACTTGAAACATATTCCTAAAATAGAGCAAAAAAACCTTAAAACTTTATACTAATGACTTTTATCTTCTACAATTGGCAGTGCTAGATTTGCAACTCCTGACATGAATGATCAATTTTTCATACTTTGTTCCAAATTAAATTCATACCATTAAGCAGGATCAATAAAAACCAGGTATCCTCAAAGAATGAGATAAATTCCGCGAACTTTGTCAATAATGGGCTCGGAATATCTCTACTCAGTCTGATGGCATTTTGTTTTGATATTTTAAGTGTGGACAACATTTATCACAAGCACTGTTTTTATGAATTTTTCATTTGGGATTATAAGGAAGAACAGGAAGTTTAGAGGAATTATTTGATGATCGATAAAAGAATTGGTATTCAAAGTAACAAAACAAAGCAAAAAACATTTCCTAATGCCCCTGGGGAAATCCTGTGACATTTCTACTGACAACCACTGAAGTAATTGCCTTTGTAGCTTTGCAGTATACGGATGCAATTTGCCACTTCATTCTCAATTTGATTGATGAGAATGGAGTCTTACCATTTCTGCCAACTGTTATGATTGTTAAATTGTGACCTCTTGGCTGATTCCAAACTTCTTTCAAAAGAAACTCTAATATGCATGACAAAATGTTTATTCAACAAGATGACACTTAGAATCTCTGAAAGAAAACCCCTGTTTTTGCAAGTCACCAAGATATCAGTGCTGGTAAGGGTGTCCTCTTCCATCTTTGAATGAAATAAAAATCAAAGCCCAGTTTATAGAGAAAATATTTTATTACTAGAATTGCATGCATTTAAAGGTAGCTAAGCAAGAAGGAAGGAAGGTTGCATTCCACTTCATGAAGTAATAATCCCCTTGTGGGCTTCAAAGCTTCTAAAGTGTTATTTTATAGCACAGCTAAGTACTGTAGTTTCAGCAGTACTTGGTTGTGCTGCAAGATAACATTTTAGAAGTTTTAAAACCCACAAGGCGGTCATTACTTCATAAAGTGGAATAGCAAACTCAAAATATCACTGCTTCATTCTAGTGCAGTGCAGGACCTCCTATCCACATTTGCAACCTATTTTTTAAAGTCCATCCTAGCTAAAGTGAACTGAAGAAAGTGTCCTTTCTGATTCATTCATAGTTCACAACTCAAGAAAAACGGACCTCATTGTTAGCATTTAAAAAGCAACTTTTATTAAATAGGCATTCTAAATGAAGTCTTACCTGCCTTGTTTAATGATTCACGTATCTTGGTTATGATGGCAAGCAGGCCCACCTGGATTTCGTAGCTAAGTAATGCAGCCTGTGACATCTTACTTTACACCATATTGCTTAGTAATAGCAATCCTGGTCTTGATTGCCATCACATCCTAAGAGGTTCTCATTCTCTCCCTCTCCCCTCTCCCCGTTCCCTCTCTCTCATTTCTAGGCATATATAGTACGTATTTTTCAGTAAATTTGCCACAACTTTATTCAAGACCCTTTCCTCCTTCCATTCCTAGAAACATTTACTAATTCCCATTGGAAAAAGCCACTTTGGTTCTGCATATAAGAAAAATATTTTCTAATAGTATCCCAATTTGGTGTAGCAGTACAGAAAAAATAAAAATAAATGAAGACATTCATATGCTAGAAACAAAACAACTAATCTGCAGAGAAATGTAAAAGAGAGGGGATAAGAAACAGAGGAGAACTTAGCTTCTGCAGATCAAGATTCAGACAGGATTTTGGTTGCTGATTGCGCTCCGGGTGAGATTCAAGGTTTTAGTTTTAACATTCAAAGTCCTACACGACATGGGTCCCCAATATCTGAGGGAGCGTCTTCTTCCAATAGCTAGCTCTGGCCGCCCTGTGTGGGCTCATAGGCAAGGACTCCTCGGGATTCCATCGGCGGGCCAATGCCGGTTGGTTCTTCCCCGACGACGAGCCTTCTCTGTTGCAGCCCCCGACCTCTGGAATCAACTGCCTCTGGAGCTCCGTCTGGCCCCTGATCTCCGCACCTTCCGCCGCGAATTAAAAACTTGGTTGTTTGACCAACCCGGGCTGTGACCCTCCCTTGGGGGGAGGGATGGGTTTTTTAATGTATTTTATTTTATTGTTGTGTCTTATATTTGGGCTTGCTGGTTTAATGTCTTTTTAAATATTTATTGTTCTGTGTTTTTAGTTGTGAGCCGCCCCGAGTCTTCGGAGATGGGGCGGCATACAAGTTCAAATATAAATAAATAAATAAATATAGGATTTCAAACATGGCAATTTGTTCTCAGATTATAACAGCAACACCAACCTGTTGGCTCTCCTGGCAACATTTTTCTATCACTTCTAAGACCTACAATGTCCTTTCCTAGATGATAGAATTTGTGTTTTGCTTCTTCACACAATGAACTGGCAACAATTAAAAGCAAAAAAGCTTTCTTTCCATGGGCCATTATTGAATTTAAAAAATTAAATGCACCCTATATATGAGCGCTACTTAACATAATTACAACTTTACATATTGCCCTTTTCTTGAGATTTTCTTCTGTAAATAACCACCATGAAAATATTTGAAATTATTCAGAAGTTATGGTTTCTGAGTTGTTATGTAATATATTACCACATTTAAAAATAAAGATTGACACCACTGAATTATGTCTTATATTTGGGTTTTGCAATTATTCTAGCTACAGCTTTTTTAACTTCCTTTTGATGTCAGAACAAGAGCAGCTGCATATCATTGTGGGGTACTTACAGTCATTACTTGTTAATCTATAATGATCATTAGTTCAGAGATCAACATATCTCTCCCCATTAAAGAGGGATGCAACATAAAAGAAAATTGAAATGAATTATATTATTTTATTGTCTTGGAAGTTCAATCTACTCTGTTAAAATCAAGGGGCATTTTACTAATTGAGTTCAGTGACTGGGCATGGCACCTTTTCATTTTCTCATGGGAAAAATCACAACTTTGCTTAAAATGTAGTAAAGGACAACTAGCATCAAGCAATTTAATGTTTGCAGGTCTCACTTTGTTTCTGTTCAAGGCATCCACGTAATTATTGAAACAGTCTTGTTTTGTCTCCCAGGGCACAAAAGTAACTGCCCCCTCTCCCCACACACACACATACACACACATGCTAATTGCCACATCAAATGACCAAAAATGGCCCAGTGGAAACCTTCAAATAGCTGTGAAAAAAAATCAGGCCATCCATAAATGCTGGGTAACCTTTGCGAGAAATTTCCCATCCCAGATTAGGTTACTTTGGTTTGAGGATGGGGGTGGGGTGGGTTATCCCACAGGAAGAGTCTGGACACAGATTAGTTCTGCACCATTGCAATTTCGTAATGCCAGCTTCATCCTCAGGCTTCAACAACACCTTTATTGTATTTTTTTTTTTACCATGATGGCCAAGAACACTGGCCAGCTTCTGCGACAAAGACGAAAGCAAAGAATCTAGTGTGTTGCTGAAGTGTAGCTTCCCTTGCTTTGGTCATGCATCAGTGACGTGAGTGCCAGGGCTCGGATTCTGAACTCACAGAGAGCCAGAGAAAAAAGGCAAGCATTTTCGGCTTGTTCAAAGGCCTCTCCTTTGTAAGGGGAAGACTAAAGTGGCACAGTCTATATACCTACCAAAGCATGTCAGGAGTCAAAAAAATCTTAGTAGCCTCCTTTGTAGTGACTGCTATTCAGACTGTCTTCCAGATTTGCTATACAATTCTTACTTCCAGATTTGCTATACAATTCTTACTGCTCTGAATTTATCTTTTGTCAGGGCGACCTATCAGCTCAACTAACGAATGTCCAATTTGGGTCACGACCTAGTGCCTTCAAACTGTTCAGATATAAGTAACCAATCTTTCTCCTTGTCATTTGCTCTTCCTTTCATGAGAAACCCCAAAAGTTAGATCTTTTTAGTAGGCACTACTGAGCCTTCCTTTTTTAGCAGTGACCCATGGAAGTGAACTCTACTGTTCACAGGTAAGTCAAGCTATTAGGATCAACCAGGGTTTGAAGAGAGCTGTCTATAAGAACTGTCTATTGTTGCAGTAATTTTTTTCCATCCATGACTCTTTGGAATAGTTCTTTTTGAGATATATTTATTTATAATTTATAACTTCATAAATATAAATTATATTTATAATTTTAACTTTAGACATGTTCTGCCTTTATTAAAAAAAAACCAAAACATTTTACACAGCATTCTTCCCCCAGTTTTGCTCCACAGTGTCTGAGCTTACTACTCACTCATTATGTTTAAGTACCATCTTATACACTACAGCTTGGATTCATAGTAGACAAGGGTAATAAAACCTTCCCAAAATACACTATTTGAAAGAAAGATGTTACCTTTCCAGGCCTATGGAGACATGCATGTTTGTCATATGACTTCAACATCATGTCATGACACCTTGCTATAAACATGGCACTGATAAGCACAGATTAAACTGAGCATTAAACCACAGAAACAATGCTTTATAATAGAGACATATCACCCTCCTTAGGAGAATGGCAGGGTCAGAAGCTCACCTTTTCTTTAGCGTTTGGTGGGAGATGATTGTTGGAAGGACTTATGAGCTTCTGTAGGGTGAAAATATGAAATAGCTCTTGAGGTCATCTCTATGCAACTTCCAAGTGAGAATTATTTAGAGGAAATGGTTTGCATGAGGGTCTGGCTGGAACTATGGATAATGACTGCAAAAGGGTGTGTTGGAAACAGAAGCATCTTCCTCTTTGGGTATCTTATTTAAGGGACTTAAACATGAGCATGAGTGCAGTTGAGTCTTTCTGTTCTCATTCTTGCCCTTCAAATTCTGGGGGAAAAAAATCAAAATGGTCCCAACTGGCCCAGGAAATAATGGTGGGATTATCAGTCATCACCACCACAACAAATATTTTGGATGTGTTTTTGTCACCATTTTCAGTTAGATACCTAGGCTAGGCTAATGGCTATGAAGAATTCAGTACTGCCTGTTACTATATATGCGATCAAGAGTTCTCTGTGGTAGACTGCATGTCTTACCAAAAAAAGAAGCAATGATAAAGTGTTTGCTTAAAAGGCCATCTTTACATCCATTTGCTTTAATAAAATTTACTTGGTATCCAGTTGCCTACATATATTTAGCCAAGTGTATCAAGATGGTATGGTGCTGAACTTCAGAGTCTTTAGATGGATCTGTTTATTTTGATCCTTTCCGAGTTAGAATGAGATCCCTAATGCAACTTTAGATAAACAAAACAGTTTGTGCAAATATGAATAATAAAACATCTGTTGGGAATTCATTTATTTATTCCTAAACAGTTGAGTGGTTTTCTGATATCTGGAATGCTATTGTATTAGTTAGCGTAGTATGCATGGCATTATTCATATTTGGCAAGGATCCTGATGTCCTTTAACAGAGAAAATATGGTTGAGAAAGTGAAAGTTGTAGGAATCTTGACAGAGAATGTCCGTGTAATCCTAGAATTCATCGTATTTCAAGCAAGAAGAACTATCAGTAGTCAGACTATTATTCTTGATTTCAAGAAAATGGATTGCAATAAGCTAAGGGGAGAATGCAATGAGGTATCTCAGAATCTCTCCTGGGCCTGGTGTTCTTCGATATTTTTATAAATGCCTTCAGCAAGTAGATAGAAGGGATGCTCATCAAATTTGCAGATGACACAAAACTGAAGGGGATTGTTAATTCCAAGGTAGGGTTAAGATTCAAATGGACTGAATTTAAACAAGGTGGTCTACCCAGCAAAATGCTATTGAATATCAAGAAATGTTAGGCTCCACACATAAGTAGGGGGTGGAAAAAGATCCCAAGTACAAAATAGTTTGTGACTTGACAGTAGTACTTTTTAGAAGTATCCAAATGTCCTGATAGATCACTGGTTAAACATGGCCCTGCTGTATGCTGCAGCCACCAAAAGAGCTGAATGTAAGCATAATTTGAGGTATAGGCTTTAGGTCACAGAAAGTGAGTGTTCTACTCTTTGCTATACTAGTCAAATTGCATTTGGTATACCATGTCCAGCTTTGAACATCACAATTCAAAAATAATACTGATAAACTGAGAAAAGTCCTGATCAGAACAATAGATACTCTCAGGGGTCCAAAGGCTAAATTCTATGAAGAATGATTTAAAAAAACTGGGCATATTTAACATAAAGAAGATAATGATTAGGACAGACATGATAGTCACCTTGTAATACAGTATTCACAAGATCTATCACAGGGAGGAGAATGTGGATTTATTGCCTGTAGTGCTCCAGGATATAACATGAACCAATGGGTGGAAGTTTTATAAAGAGCCAACTAAAAATAAGGAGGATTTCTGAATATATCTATTAACTAGCGGAACAATCTCCTGGATTTCTGGATGATCCATTAATGGAGATTTTCAAGCAAAGTTTGGAGATCCATTTGTGTAGGATGGTCTGAAGAACCCTGCCTTGGGTAATGGGATGGATTCAAGGTCCTTCCAATCCTATGGTTTTTTTTATAGTTCAGAGCCTGAATAACCTCCTTGTACAATATGTGGATAAATTTGATTGTATGGTGATGCAACGAGTGATTTTTTCCCAGTTAACTGCAGAAATGCAACCAAATAACATTAGATATGGATAGAGATATGACTGACTTTTTTTCTTGCCATGAAATCAATGCTGCAGCTATTGACAAATGAAATAGAATCTGATCCATTTATTCAGTAAACATTATATGAAGGTTTAGTTGGCAACTAACTCCAGTACTTGAGCTAACTGTGGAAACTGTGCATTGTGAGACGCCGCTTAACCTCACAAGCTGTTCTTAATTATTCTGGATAACTGTGGGTAATTTATATGACCACTACAAACATTTCCTATCGGAATACACCCCTTGTATAAGTTCTAATGTGCTTTAATCCTTCAAAGTGCTTAAATGCTAGCTAAGTAATAGAGGAAATAAGATGATTTATTTTAGGAAATAGAAGGAACAACCTAGTACTTAGAGTGAACCAATCAACATTCTTTATTTAGCCATTTATTAACTTTGCTTAACCAGAATTAATAGCCGGGCAGCAACACCAGTTTGGGAACATATGCAATCTGGTGGCAACAACAGCAATTTAGATATGATTAAAGGCAGAGAACCAGCCTTCCCACTTAAATATACATGTGTATATATAACAAGATAGATGGTATTCGTTTTAAGATCTGAAGTACAGGGTGTGATCTTACCCCCTTTTTCCCAGCCAGCTTCACAACTGAGTGAAAGATTAGTCTGATGGCAACTTCCGTATGGCTGATGAATCGGATGTGGAAATGCCATGTTCACTGATGCTGCCTGTAATCTCAAACTCTTCATCTGTCTAGTCTTGAATTAGGTGCTTTGGCAGGGAGCTCTTTGCCATTCAGTTACAATTTCCCCCCTTAACAGACTGTGCCATTCATGCCCTAAAATTATCAAATGCTTACAGATGAAATCATCTCTGTGAGATTACCATCTAACTGGAATGTATTTTATTTATTTATTCAATTTCTACACTGCCTATCTCACTTATGTGACTCTGAGAAGTTTATGATTTCATTATGCAACATTATTCATGAACTGGCATGGCAGTTCTCTCTCCTCCTGCACAAATTCACAGCCAAAAGCAAATACAGAAAGTCACAGGGAAGTGGAAAATGAAGAAGGGGGGGGGGTAATAGACAACCATTTTTTTATTAAATCTACTTTGACTTATAGTAATATAATATATGGTATAGTAACAGAGAATTGGGTGTGGGATTCCAATACTCTCACCTCCCTTTAAAAAAAAGTGGGTGTCAAGGGCTCATTTCTCAATATAAGGTTAGATGAGATAAGAGGCCATTCTGAAAATATGGAGAAGTTAAAGATGCCCAGGCTGATGGAACTGGATTAACAAAGGACTCCAGAATATCCCTTTCTCATAATCCCTTTGGTGGGATTGAGATAAGAGTTTGACACATCTGGTCCTGTTGGATCTCTTCAATAACACTGACCATGGTCTCCTTATTATTATTAATTCAACTTGTATGCCGCCCCCTCTCCGAAAGGACTCGGGGCGGCTCACAGCTAAAACACAAGAATAAATAAATTACCTAAAAGCGAATTAAACGAGATACAAGTCAAATAGAATTTAAAACCCCAAAGTTAAAACAATCGAACCCCCCCAGGAGGTCAGCACATCCTGCACTGTGCAAATAACCTTGTCCTGTGTGCAAATTGAGAAGGGGGAGTCTCTTCTTTCCAGAGTGGTCAGGACCAGTCAAGCAGAGGAGAGATGTTGAGACCGAGTACTCCATCACGGAGTGATGCAGCTTTGGACTTTTTCCTCTCTACTGTTAGCCTCTATACCCAAAAGAAAGAAACTATCCATTGGTACACAATGTGGTGTCCTAAATATGCAGCTATATACATCTCCATCCTCAGCAGTATATAGAACTCAATGCCAGGATCTGGATGAAGAAAAACAAGCTTTATATCCCTGGAAGAGAAAGTAATGAAAGCTGACTGCAGAGCTAAGTCCTTCTTTAGCTCTGTACATGGTTGCAATCCCTCACCATCTGGAGGTCTTCTTGGATTTATAAACCTTGCTGAAATAACAGGTGGAGGCCATGGCCAAATGAGATTTTTGCACAATTAAATCATGTGCAGAACATTTCTGGAACAGAAGGCTTTGCTGATAGTCACTCATGCCTTGACATCTTCACCTGGATGACTGTAATTCACTCTACATGGGGCTGCAGTTGGGAGCTGCAATTGATTTTATATGCAGCAACCCAGGTATTATTTATTTAAATTTATTAGAGCCGCCCAATTCCATAGCCTCTGGAAGGGGAGGGGGAATACTCCTATCTGTAGGATAGGGAAGAGGTGTCAAACTCATGGCCTGCAGGCCAGATGCATCGCGCACTGGCCACCCCCACCCCCAGTTTAGCGAAGGAGGGGAAAGTCATGATATATAATGATGACAACATGACACCACAAGTTTGATGCCTGTGGGATAGGGGTTATGACAGGAAAGCACATTTCCTCAGGCCCATAAGATGTTTAATGGAAGGGACCAGAAGTCTATCCACTCTGCTGAAATGTACCAGATTGGCAAAAACAGTTGAAGGCCTGCTCATATAACACAGTTCTGACTGAAGCTGCATTGGCTGACAACTTACAAATCTCACTAAAGAAGATGGTGGTTACTTTTAAAATCAACAAGGTTCAGAGTCTCTGGTGGAATCTGCTTGCCTGGAGAGATCAGGGAGAAAAGGCTTCTCAAGGGTCTTGCCACTGAGACAATTTCATCTTCAGGGGACTGAATGTTGAACCTTTTCAGGAATTGCCCCCCCTCCTCTGGAATAGCCTCCTTTGGGTATTCAGACTATCCTCTTATCTGGTAAGTTTTCAAAGAGCCTTGAAAGTCTGCCTTTTCTAGATGGCTGGAAAAATGCTTTATCTCTAAGGAACATTAGTATAGGAGCAGGAGCAGCAGCGGTATGTACTAGTTGGTTTTTCTTTTTGATTTGTGCTCAGAATCTTCAGATCATGGTGGTAGATAAATCCCAATGGGTAAATGAATAAATAAAAAAAAATGCCAGAAAGTTGCCAGGAGTAACTATGATCAATTCTTTAGAGAAACAAATACAGTCGTCCTTTTCTTCTTTCATTTGTTCTTGCTTTTTATTCTGGGCTTTGTAACAATATTTTCAATTATTTGATGGCCAGTGAAAGGGAAAGATTGTTTATTTCTTGGCCCATCTTGGCTGAGGATACTGTGAGCTGCCATGGTAACATTTCTGGAGGATGCTTGTAAAATGCTAGATGTAAACCCTGGTTTGATCCAGCTACCCATTCTTCTCCCAAGGAAGAATACATTCAAATGCACTCCCTCTCCAATACTGCCAGCAAAATCCCTGCTGCCATTTTTGTACCTGGCAGATATCTAGACCCTGGATCCAGAAAAGCCTGTATTATATTCATGACTGTTCCTTGACTATTTTCTTAAATTGCTGTTATGTATGTAGGTTTGAAGGTCATTGGTTTAGTTTGAATTGTTCTTGTAAAATGTCAAATAGGATTGGTTTAAAAAGTGCGGGAAAACCCTGCACTCTGATTGGCTGGCAACTACGGCTGCTGGCTATAAGTAGCAGCCGTAGCCCAATCAAGTTGGGTCCATTCGAGCTGTAGTCACTTAATAAACTCTTCACTGAAGCTCTTCGTCTGACTCTTCATGCAAACTTAACACTGGCGACGAAGGTGGGATTCCCCTGAAGAGAAGACGATGCGGAAGACAAGCAGAAGAGCGAGATGGCTGCGCTGAACACCCCCAGCCCCGTTCGATCCGGCGGCAGAAGACTGGGAATCGTATGCGGATCGCTTCCAAATGTATTTGGAAGGAAACGACCTCGCCGACATCTCCGAGAAGCGGAAGAGGGCGGTCTTCCTTACGCACTGCGGTCCGGCAGTCTTCAAGATGGCGAAGGCATTGGCGGGAGCTGCAGACGTGAAGGTAATGGAATGGCCTGATTTAGAAAAGCTTTTAAGAGCCCATTACGCCCCACAAGTATCGTGCCTCATTAAGAGACACGAGTTTTACCGTCGGGATCAAGGGGAAAGCGAAAACGTTAACGACTTCGTGGCAAGCTTAAGAGACATTGGGGGTGCATGCAGTTTAACAACTTGGAGGAGGCCATGCGATCGGTTTGTTCTAGGCCTCAAAGACAAGGTGCTTCAGAGCAAATTATTATTAAAACCTAAGATCACGTTAAAGGAGGCCATAGAAGAGGCCTCCTCAGCAGAAGCCACTAAGTCCTCAGCGCAGCCATGAAGAAAATTAACAAGGCCTCAAGCCATCCTGATGTGGAAAAGTCCACAACAACTCATTGTGAGCAAATAGATTCTGAATCAGACTGTAGTGAGGTGGAGGAAGGAATTTATAGACTCAGAATGGAAAAGAAAAAGAAAGACCTGGGAAGAAAAGGCAAGACTTTTATTGCAGAGGTTGTGGGGGCACCCCGCACTGAATGCAAGTTTCTTGATACCATCTGCCTTCGTTGTGAAAAAAGAGGTCATCTAGCAAGAGTCTGCAAATCATCCAGAACTCCACCACACAGAAGAAAGTTTCCTGACAAAGATTTCAAGCCCAACAACTTCAGTGAGAAAATGGGGCGCAACTCAGAAGCAAATGGGAAGAATGAAACTCATCAAACAGTCACCATTGGTCATTCTTCACCCTTGAGAAGCAGAAAAGTACATGTGAAGGTACTCATTGAAGGAAGGCCTTGCCAAATGGAAGTGGACTCAGGCTCCTATTTATCTATGGTGTCATGGGACACTATTCACAGGCTACTTCCCAACATTCAGAAGAAACATTTCCAGAAGCAAGCACTGACTCTTAAAGACTACCAAGGGAACAAGATTCCAGTAGTTGGAACAAGAGAATTCAACGTGAAGTTTAAAGGCCACACCAAACGTTTGCCCCTGACCATCGTGGACAAGGATCGCCCAAGCTTGCTGGGACTTGAGTGGTTCAATCCACTAGGCATCGAGGTGACTGGCATCAATCACGTGAGCAACTCTGAATGGGAGGAGGCCTTGAAGTCTGAGTTTCCAGAGGTCTTCAGCGAAGGATTGGGCAAGTATATGGGGACCCCTATCACTTTCAACCTAGATCCCAGGTGCCCCAATTCGTTTAAAGCCCAGAAGGGTCCCATTTGCTTTAAAGGAAAAAATTGATGCACAATTAGACAAATTAATAGCTCAAGGGGTTTTAGAGCCCACTGACCACTCCAGATGGGAGACACCCATAGTCACACCAGTCAAGACTGATGGGTCAGTAAGAATCTGTGGAGACTATAAGGGGACACTGAACCATGCGCTGCAGCAGAGCGCATACCCAGTTCCAGTGGTGCATCATCTGTTACATTCACTTGGCAGGGGTACAGTCTTTGCCAAATTGGATCTGGCCCAGGCATATCAACAACTAACAGTTGATGATGCCACTGCAGAGGCCCAAACCATTGTGACTCATAGAGGTGCCTTCAAATGTAAAAGGTTACAATTTGGAGTAAGCGTGGCACCAGGCATCTTTCAAAGCCTTATGGAAAGAATGCTCCAAGGACTGCCAGGGGTAGTGCCTTACTTTGATGATGTGTTAATCTCTGCTGAAAATGACACTCAGTTACAAGAAAGACTCAGAGAAGTCCTTACCAGATTCAGGAAAGCGGGGTTAAAAGTCAAGGAAGAAAAATGCACTCTTAAAACTGACAAGGTTGAGTTCCTGGGCTACATGATTGACAAGCATGGCATCCACCCTACAGATGCCAAGGTTCAAGCAATCAAAGAAGCCCCTAGACCTAAATGCAAAACAGATTTGCAAGCCTTCCTTGGACTCATTAACTTTTATCACATGTTCCTACCTCAGAAGGCAACCATTGCTGAACCATTGCACAGATTACTTGACAAAAGTCTGTTTGGGTCTGGGGAGGAAGGAACAATCAGCATTTAACAGTATTAAAAGACTAATCACGTCTGATGCTGTACTGATACAGTTCTCTGAGAATTTGCCTGTTGTACTGACTTGTGATGCATCCCCTTTGGAGTGGGGGGTTTGAGCCACAGGCTTCCCAGTGGGAGAGAAGCCCCTATTGCATTTTACTCTCGCACTTTGACCAAAGCAGAGAGGAATTACAGCCAATTGGACAAGGAAGCATTGGCAATTGTTGCAGCTGTTAAGAAATTTCATGAATATCTGTATGGGAGAACATTTACCATTGTTACAGATCACAAACCTTTGTTAGGCATTGTGGCAGGAGACAAACCTACACCTACTATCCTGTCACCAAGAATGCTGAGGTGGACTGAATTTCTTGCTGCTTATTCATACAAACTTATCCACAAGCCTGGCAAGGACATTGGACATGCTGATGCACTGAGTCGTTGCCCACTTCCTTGCCACAAGGAGGACTTTGAACCTGAAACACACACCTTTTTCCTAGAAACTGTTGCCAAGCTTCCAGTGCATGCTGCTGAAATTGCCAGAGAGACTGCCAAAGACACTTTATTGGCTCCTGTTATAGGCTGGATTAAGAAAGGTTGGCCTCTTCAAGATCTACCTCACCTGGCTCAACCTTTTAAGTCCAGGCAAACTGAATTATCTGTATTAAGAGGATGTATTTTGTGGGGTAACAGGGTGGTTATTCCTGCAAAACTGCAAAGAGAGGTTTTGGAAATGTTACATGAGGGTCATCCTGGTATTGTAAGGATGAAGGGATTGGCCAGGAGTTATGTATGGTGGCCAGGTATTGACAAAATGGTTGAAAACTGGGTTGCATCTTGTCCCAACTGTCAGGTAGTCAGGCCTGCCCCACCTCTGCCCCACACAGGAATGGGAATGTCCTAGGGGCCCATGGTCTAGGATTCACATTGATTTTGCTGGCCCTACCAGAGGGCACACCTTTCTTATTATAGTAGATGCATAGAGAGGTAATCCCATGGCATCCACCACAACTGATGCTGTCATCAAGCAGCTCAAAAACTTTTGTAACCCACGGGTTACCTGATGTTCTTGTCTCTGACAATGGCCCTCAATTTACATCCAACCTTTTGAATCCTATTTAGCACAACAGGGTATCAGACATGCCCTTACTGCCCCTGGGCACCCTTCGGCTAACGGCGGGCTGAACGCATGGTACGTTTTACCAAGGAGAAGCTTCAGCAACTGGGTCCTGGGGACATCACTGAGAAAGTTGAAAAACTTCTTAGTGTTCAGCACATCACTCCTAACCCATCTAATAACTTATCCCCAGCAGAGTTGTTGATGGGTAGGAAACTTAGGTCTTCCCTTGACCGCCTTCATCCCACTTACACACCCAACGCACCACTAGATTCCACTTCCAAAGTTCGCACATTCAGTGTGGGTGATTCTGTTTATGCTAAGAACCTTATGGGTGAACCTTTGTGGATTCCTGCTGAGATAACTCAAATCACAGGCCCTCGTTCTTACAGGGTGCAAACAGAGGATGGACTCCTCTGGAGCAGGCACATTGATCAACTTAGATCCAGGTTCTCTCAGGAACATCGCACTTGTTCCTCTCTAGTTCCCTCACCTGATGTCAATTCTAGGGGAAGGGGAGGAACAGGAGGAAAATCAGCAAGCAAGAATCAACCCCATGTGTAACGAGCCATTACGACAGGAACCATTCCAAAACCTGTCACAATGCCAAAATCCATCCTTAGAAGTGGAAGATTGTACATCACTACCTGACTTGGGTGCTGACATTGGGCTGGAGATGGGTTGGGAGGAGAGACCAGATTCTAACAATCAAACAGGGTCTTCTTTCACAGGAAGTCCCAGTGGGAAATGTCAGCAGACACATTTCCTCTCTCACTGGGTGAGAATGTTAAAACTTCTGAACCACGAAGGTCTCAACGTACACGCAAGAGCCCCACCTATTTAAAAGAATACATTAGATAGGTTGGGGTTTGGTATGGACTGAACCTAGTGGGGAGGGGTGTTATGTATGTAGGTTTGAATGTCATTGGTTTAGTTTGAATTGTTCTTGTAAAATGTCAAATAGGATTGGTTTAAAAAGTGTGGGAAAACCCTGCACTCTGATTGGCTGGCAACTACGGCTGCTGGCTATAAGTAGCAGCCGTAGCCCAGCCAAGTTGGGTCCATTCGAGCTGTAGTCACTTAATAAACTCTTCACTGAAGCTCTTCGCATCTGACTCTTCATGCAAACTTAACATGTGTGAAATACATGGGTTTTATATTCATTACTTAAGTAAGTTAGATATTCTTTGATAGTTGAGTTTCAAATGCTAAAGGAATTTAACTGGGTTTTCTCTTGTAAACTATTATTCCTTACAAGTATTTCTCATCATTCTTGTAGAGGTAAAGCTTTATAATAATATTCTACATTACTTTGAATTCTATAGTTTTTGATTGTTAAGCTGGAAAATTTCACTGCAGTTTGCCTTTTCAAGTCAAGAAATGTGAACCTTATGAAATGTAGTTTAAATTTCAAAGAATAAAAATAATATACGGGCCAAATTTACTACCATAGTCATAGAAATTACAATTATATATCTTTGCAAAGTGTAATCACAGTAGACAACTAGATTATTTGTTTGATCCTTTAAAGCATTCCACCAGATGTGGGAATTATAACTTTCAATGTTAAGTTTGCATGAAGAGACAGACGCGGAATGCTTCAAGCTCTTTGTTTATTAGTGACTACAGCTCAGAACGAACCCACTTTGGCTGGGCTGCGGCTGCTACTTATAGCCAGCAGCCGCAGTTGCCAGCTAATCAGAGTGCAGGGTTTTCCCGCACTTTTTAAACCAATCATTTCTTGCATTTTACAAGAACAGTTCAAACTAAACCAATGACTTTAAACCTGCATACATAACACCCCTCCCCACTAGGTTCAGTCCATACTCAAACCCCAACCTATCTAATGTATTCTTTTAAATAGGTGGGGCTCTACGTTGAGACCTACGTGGTTCAGATGTTTTAAGGTTCTCACCTTGTGAGAGAGGAAATGTGTCTGCTGACATTTCCTTACTTGGACTTGTAGTAATGGTAGAACCTATTTGGTTACTACAACCTGGTCTCTCTTCCCAATCCATCTCCAACCCAATGTCAGCACCTAAATCAGGTAATGATGTGCAATCTTCCATTTGTGAAAATGGTTGTTGGTATTGTGACAGGTTTTGGGATGGTTCCTGTCATGTTAGCTCGTTACTGGGGTTGATTCTTGAAGAGGCCAACCTTTCTTAATCCAGCCTATAACAGGAGCCAATACAGTGTCTTTGGCAGTCTCTCTGGCAATTTCAGCAGCGTGTACTGGAAGCTTGGCAACCATTTCTAGGAAAAAGGTGTAAGTCTCAGGAGCAAAGTCCTCAGTGTGAGAAGGAAGTGGGCAGCGACTCAAAGCATCTGCATGCCCAATGTCTTTGCCAGGCCTGTGGATGAGTTTGTATGAATAAGCAGCAAGAAATTCAGTCCACCTCAGCATTCTTGGTGACAGGATAGTGGGCGTAGGTTTGTCTCCTGCCACAATGCCTAACAGAGGTTTGTGATCTGTAACAATGGTAAATGTTCTCCCATATAAATACTCATGGAATTTCTTGACAGCTGCAACAATTGCCAAGGCTTCCTTGTCCAGTTGGCTGTAGTTTGTCTAATAGTCTGTGCAGTGGTTCTGCAATGGTTGCCTTCTGAGGTAGGAACATGTGATAAAAGTTAATGAGTCCAAGGAAGGCTTGCAAATCTGTTTTACATTTTGGTCTAGGGGCTTCTTTGATTGCCTGAACCTTGGCATCTGTGGGGTAGATACCATGCTTGTCAATCATATAACCCAGGAACTCAACCTTGTCAGTTCTAAGAGTGCATTTTTCTTCCTTGACTTTTAACCCCACTTTTTTGAATCTGGTAAGGACTTCTCTGAGTCTCTCTTGTAACTGAGTGTCATTTTCAGCAGAGATTAACACATCATCAAAGTAAGATACTACCCCTGGCAGTCCTTGGAGCATCCTTTCCATAAGGCTTTGAAAGATGCCTGGTGCCACACTTACTCCAAACTGTAACCTTTTACATTTGAAAGCACCTCTATGAGTCACAATGGTTTGGGCCTCTGCAGTGGCATCATCAACTGTTAATTGTTGATATGCCTGGGCCAGATCCAATTTGGCAAAGACTGTAACCCTGCCAAGTGAATGTAGTAAATGATGCACCACTGGAACTGGATATGCGCTCTGTTGAAGCGCATGGTTCAATGTCCCCTTATAGTCTCCACAGATTCTCACTGACCCATCAGCTTGACTGGTGTGACTATGGGTGTCTCCCACCTGGAGTGGTCAGTGGGCTCTAAAACTCCTTGAGCTATTAGTTTATCTAATTGTGCATCAATTTTTCCTTTAAGGCAAATGGGACCCTTCTGGGCTTTAAGCGAATTGGTGGCACCTTGGGATCTAGATTGAAAGTGATAGGGGTCCCCATATACTTGCCCAATCCTTCGCTGAAGACCTCTGGAAACTCAGACTTCAAGGCCTCCTCCCATTCAGTGTTGCTCACGTGATTGATGCCAGTCACCTCGATGCCTAGTGGATTGAACCACTCAAGTCCCAGCAAGCTTGGGTGATCCTTGTCCACGATGGTCAGGGGCAAGCGTTTGGTGTGGCCTTTGAACTTCACGTTGAATTCTCTTGTTCCAACTACTGGAATCTTGTTCCCTTGGTAGTCTTTAAGAGTCAGTGCTTGCTTCTTGAAATGCTTCTTCTGAATGTTTGGGAGTAGTCTGTGAATAGTGTCCCATGACACCATAGATAAATATGAGCCTGAGTCCACTTCCATTTGGCAAGGCCTTCCTTCAATTAGTACCTTGACATGCACTTTTCTGTTATTGATAGAAGAAGAATGACCAATAGTTACTGTCTGATGAGTTTCATTCTTCCCCTTTGCTTCTGTGCTGCCCCATTTTCTCACTGAGGTTGTTGGGCTTGAATTCTTTGTCAGGAAACTTCCTTCTGTTGGGTGGAGTTCTGGATGATTTGCAGACTCTTGCTAGGTGTCCTCTTTTTTCACAACGGAGGCAGATGGTATCTAGGAACTTGCATTCAGTGCGGGGTGGCTTCCCCACAACCTCTGCAGTAGAAATCTTGCCTCTTTCTTCCCAGGTCTTTCTTTTTCCGCTCCATTCTGAGTCTATAAATTCCTTCCTCCACCTCACTACAGTCTGACTCAGAATCTATTTGCTCACAATGAGTTGTTGTGGACTTTTCCACATCAGGATGGCTTGTGGCCTTGTTAATTTTCTTCATGGCTGCTGCTGAGGACTTGGTAGCTTCTGCTGAAGAGGCCTCTTCTATTGCTTCCTTCAGCGTGATCTTAGGTCTTAGTAATAACTTGCTCTGAAGCACCTTGTCTTTAAGGCCCAGAACAAATCGATCACATGGCCTCTTCTAAATTGTTAAATTCACATGCACCCCCAATGTCTCTTAAACTTGCCACAAAGTCGTTTACATTTTCGCTTTCCCCTTGATCCCGACGGTAAAACTTGTGTCTCTTAATGAGGCATGATACTTGTGGGGCGTAATGGGCTCTTAAAAGCTTTTCTAAATCAGGCCATTCCATTACCTTCACGTCTGCAGCTCCCGCCAATGCCTTCGCCATCTTGAAAACTGCCGGACTGCAGTGCGTGAGAAAGACCACCCTCTTCCGCTTCTCGGAAATGTCAGCAAGATCGTTTCCTTCCAGATACATTTGGAAACTATCTGCATACGTCTCCCAGTCTTCTGCCATCGGATCGAACGGGGCTGGGGGAGTGTTCAGCGCAGCCATCTCTCTCTTCTTCTGTTCCACGTTGCCTTCTTCTTCAGGGAGATCCCACCTTCGTGCCAGTGTTAAGTTTGCATGAAGAGACAGGCGAGTGCTTCAAGCTCTTTGTTTATTAGTGACTACAGCTCAGAACGAACCCACTTTGGCTGGGCTGCGGCTGCTACTTATAGTCAGCAGCCGCAGTTGCCAGCCAATCAGAGTGCAGGGTTTTCCCGCACTTTTTAAACCAATCATTTTTGACATTTTACAAGAACAGTTCAAACTAAACCAATGACTTTAAACCTGCATACATAACAATAAACATTTGTTTGGTTCCCCCTACCCCGAGTCAGAAAGCTTGAGCTGCAAAGCCACTCATGCCCACAAATTGTTTACTATGGCAGCCAAAGCCTAAGAATCATGAGGTAAAAGTTGCCTTCAGCCTTTTGAAACTTTGCAAAAGGAAATCCATAGCTTTATTGCCATTTTGACTGAGCCAGAGCTGACCAGGAAACAATTTGGCATGGTTCTCCAGCATTGCTGCCTTTGTGCAATAAAAGTGGAGTTGTTCCAGCCCAAGGCTCAATGTGAGATGTCCTTTGTTTCCTTCTCATAGCCACTTCTCCCCACTCCTGCTACACACAGAGAACACTTTACATAGTGGGTCACATTTTAAATTCCCTTTCAAGCTGCATTGTAACAGCACCTAGCTAAGAAAACTACAGTATTCTCTTGCCCTTTCCCCCAGAGAACTTGAATGAAACCTTTAGCCTACATTTAAGAAACCTGCTTGATTGCAGTCAGAGCCTCTATAACTACTGGCTGTCTTACAAAGATACAAGAAGCAGAAATAAGCACAACTTGTACGAAAGGAGAGGTGTATGTATTGATTGCAAGGGTTTTATCTTAAATGCAAACTAAACGTTCTATGTTTGCATATGGATATGACATAATATTGTCTGGTACAAAGGCAAATGTCCAAGACACTAACGATAATTATAGCCATCTTTGGCAAATAGTTATTATTTAGTATGAATCATCAGCAATAGTAACTTAAGCTGTGCCTTTACAAGAAAAATGTGTAATAGCTCCCAGAACTTTAAATATAGGTTAGATCTGTCCATAATTTTAAAAAAATCCCCGAGTAAAGAACTTTTTAATGATATCAAATAGCTTTAAATTTCATCCATTTCTAACAGATTCATTGAAGTCAGATAAATCATATTCTTTGTTACGAATACACAGTACGGTACTAAACAAGCCCATAATTATGAACATAATTCATAAGGATATTACCAAATATTTCATCAGAACTCAGGAAATGAAAGTTGGTATGCCTTTTTCAAAGTGATTTTTACATTGAGATAATTGAGGATGGCCTTATTTAAAACATTTAAATATTTATATTTAAATAATTAGATTACAGGAATTGGGTATGTCTAGTCAAATGAAAAGAAGGATATGGGGAGACATGATAGCAGTGGTTCAATACTTGAGGGGTTTCTACTCATACTCTCATATTACACCCCTCCTGCGTGAGCTGCATTGGTTGCTGGTTGCCCTCTGGGTGAGATTCAAGGTGCTGGTAATCACCTATAAAGCCCTATATGGCTTAGGGCCAGGGTATTTATGGGACCATATACTGCCATTAACATCTTCCCAGCGTCCCGTGGGCTCCCACAGACAGGGCCTCCTCGGGTCCTTGGGCCTCCTCGGGTCTGGCTCCACTGTCAGCCAGACAGTGTCGCCTGGCAACCAACAGGGGGAGGGCCTTCTCTGTGGGTGCACCCACCTTGTGGAATCAGTTGCCCTTGGAGCTGCAGATGGCTCCTGACCTTCCGTTGCGGCCTGAAGACATGGCTTTTCCAGCAGGCCGACCTGGACTGAAGGGGTTTTTTATAATTGTTTTATTATAATATTGGCTGTTTGCCGCTTTTAATTAGAATTTTGGGATTTTGATTTAATAGTTTTTAAAAATTTTGAATTTTGTATTGTTTTTTATGATTGTGAGCCGCCCTGAGTCCTTCGGGAGAGAGGGCGGCATATAAATCCCAAAAATAAAATAAATAAATAAAATAAATAAAGATGTGGGGTCAACCTATTCTCCAAAGCACCTGAAGGCAGGAGAAGAAACAATGGATGGAAACTATCTAAGGAGGGAAGCAATCTAGAGCTAAGCAGAAATTTCTTAATAGTGAGAACAATCAACCAATGGAATAGCTTGCCTTCAAAAGTTGTGGGTGCTCCATCACTAGAGGCTTTCAAAAGGAGACCGAACAACCATTTATCTGAAATGGTGTAGGGTCTCCTGCTTGAACAGGAGGTTGGACTAGAAGACCTCCAAGGTCCTTCCCAACTCTGTTATTCTATGTTCTCTGTTCTAAAACAAAATGTCCTAACTCTGAACATCGCATTTCACAGATTCATCCCCCAAGATATCCTTATCTTCCACTAATTATTCCACATGAATCTACTGACTAACCAAACTGAATAGTTCATCTGTGGCCTCTCCAGTCAATGATGACTTCTTAAAGTGCAATTTTATGTATATCTACTCAGAAATAAACTCTATTGTGTTTAAAAGGATTTGCTTGAGCAGATTGAAGCTAAACAGAATAATTCTGTTAACGCAGAGAAGAATCTCTTTGAACAACTTCTGGCCAGACTTCTACTGATCTGGACAGAAGTGTAGGGAAGACAATTTCATTGTTTTATTTATTTTAAGTATTTATATAACTGCCAATCTTATATCAAACTCTTTTTTCTCTGGTATACCTTTTTGCAAGCTGCAATTGATTTCAAGAATGGTCCTCTATTTGTTCCAGTGGGGGAGAAAAAAACTTTAATAATTTTCCCTTCTAGAAAACATATGTGTTTGTATGTTTGTGTATAACACAAGACAGACATCACTAAATATTGGGTATACAAAGCCCACATACTAAACATTGTGTATCATTCTTAACCGATAAGTAAAATGCAAATGAATCACAATTGCTGTTCTTGAAGCAATGTGTCAATGCAGAAAGATTTCACCATTGAGCTGCAAGTATAGTTTTTGAAAAACAGTTTTCTTTCATCTTCCAGATTATACAACTTCACAGGACATGTAAAATACCTATGTGCTAACAATTAACTTAAATGTTGCATTTAATGGCAATAAAAAGTAAGTAGTCTTACCTGTGTGAGAATTAACATATCTTGT
This sequence comes from Naja naja, assembly GCA_009733165.1. Lineage (NCBI taxonomy): Eukaryota > Metazoa > Chordata > Lepidosauria > Squamata > Elapidae > Naja > Naja naja. The sequence goes on from CM019148.1 coordinate 284,420,841, forward strand.
ATAACAAGGGTTGATGATGGGAACACATGGTGTCATAAACTGATTTAAGTTACATGACCTCTTAGTTAGTTATTTTACAATTCATTTAGGTTCACCAAATGTTTGGAGACCTTATTGTCAAAAGATGTGGTAAAGAAAAATGCTTTGATCATATAAATGATGTGACAGAGCAATTTCACATAAACATTATAATGATACAACATCTCTGAGAAATCACCACTTAAGAATAAAATAATTAATAGGATATAGGATGACTTCTTCAAGTTAATGGTTTTTGATGACCAGTTTGCTTTTTTTCCCAGGCAACATTGTCCTTTCTTTCTCTTCTCCCTGCTTTTTTTCATCCACTGGACATTAAACTGATTCCAAGTATAAATCAAAATATAACCAAGTTAAACATTAGTATCTTATCATTGCATGGAATATTCTTCAGCATGTTACCAAATCATTACTATCATTAGAAAACATCCAAAATTGTATAGCAAAAATGAGCACAATGCATTATTATATCCTTACTATGTTAGGATGTTAGTTATGTTATTGACTTGGAGGTTCAGCAAAGCACTCAGATTTCCATTATTTGCAAACTAAAACCTTTCCCTGAATGTGATTTCTCAATGGTAAAAAATTTACAGTGCAGCGAATTCTGAAGGGAAACAATATCTACCATTTTACCACATAGTCATAGGAATTGGCTTTTTTAGTCCTGTTCTAAAAGGAAGGAACCAGTGATAGTATCAATTTTTCTAATCAGTATTTTCAGGATCCTTAGCCCTAGTACTCACACTTTGTTCTTTTTCCAACACTTAACTCTTAACCTTCCCGTGACAGAGAGGAGGGAGAAAGGAGGGAGGAAAAGAAAATATATGCCTTGTGCAGAACATAAAAATACATGTAGAATTATATTCATTATTCAAATGACATATACCACCATCCAGTTAGTAAAAATCAATAGTAATGCTGCCTTTGGTAGCATCCTAAGCAAACTGGGTTGGGAAATAGTAATTTTTGTGGTAAGAACTTTTCAGAAATATACAGTGCCACCTTGTGGCATTGATTGCATTCAAGTGAGAAATTATTCAGCTGACAATACTTTTTCCTTTACCTGAAGATAAGTCAAATCAGCTATGTAAGTATTTTAGAGCAGACCAAACATGGTTTTTAGGGTTAGCATTGTTCTTGCTTGCAGCTGTGAACTTTAGTTTTAATGCTTGTAAATCCCAAGATGGTTTATATTTTTACTATGGACTATGGACTTACTTTATGATTCAATACATTTTCCAGAAATAAGTGAAATAATGGGTGATTTATTAAACATAACTCAACACAAAAATAAGACATTTAACTTCTCCTTATTATGAGAATCCATATCAACCTCCTCTGCATGCATACACCCATACGGTACATGCATCTCCAAAAGTGCTTTGCTGTTCCACATAGTTCAGCAAAGAATGCCCCAAACCTATTCAGAGGCACAATACTCTAGGCAGAATAATGTTGGCTCCTGAAGAACAAAATCTCTCCATGAGACAACTCAAGTAGTCCTCAATTAAAGACCATAAATAGGATAGAGAGTTGCCAATACATAGCAATCTGATTTAAAAGTGATAAGCTATATTAGATGTGCTTAATGCAACTGTACTAAACTATGTAAATTAAAACCAATAACAAAAATGCTGGTGTAATAAACTTGGTTTGATTTTGAGTAAGCAGATTCCTTTGTTTTTCTTTAAAAAAAATAAGAAAAAAGGCTTTCCTTTTATAAAGTAGCCAAAGCAAAGCTTGCCCACCCAGGTAGCAACACTGAGCCAAACTTAATCCAGAAAGCTAAGCAAAACTGGCTCTGTTTAATACTTGAAGGGAATTATCTAGAAGGTCTAGTATTGTAGGCTAGTGGCAAAATGTTTTAAAAGGTTAACTGGATAACTTCTTCTCCACCAGGTGATGCCTCTACTTTTCTTAAATTTCTGGGTCCTGTATGAAAGGTAGTTTACCTGACTCCAGGCTATTCATAGTTGAAGGGAGCAGCTGTTTCTCATCCCTTCCGGACTGGTACCACTTTATCTTTCAACTGCAAACTAATTGACTATCATCCTCATCACTAGCAATCTCAAAATGTTAACAAGCAACAAAGGAGATCAACAATGGTTGTTCTATTCCAGTTTACGGAGACCCTAAATTTAGTTTAAAAAGAGAGAGAGAAGCCTCCTATCACTTGACCAAAGAGGGAAATACTAAGGTTAGTCCAAACCCATCCCCATTGGATATTATAAACCAGGGTGTCAAACTGGCAGCCCGTGGGCTGGATGCATTATACCCAGGCCACGCCCACCCCAGCTTCGCAAAGTGGAAAAAACAACAGAATACATCACATGATAGCAATGTGACACCATGAGTTGACACCTGTATTATAAACATTTGCTTGGTTTCCCCCCTCCACACACACTTCTTACTGAACTCACTAATACATGGGGGCTGGAAATTTCTTTAGCAGTTTGTAAGAGTCTATCCCTGAACTTTAATCTTGATGTCAATAGAATAATCTGCTACGATTAATCATTATTTGAAATAATTTACATTCTCCCAAGTTGTGCCCTGTTGTTTTGACAATAGCTGGTCACATGCTACGTCAGTTCCATAACAGTAGGAGGCCTGGTTCACTCTTTGACCCTGACACAGGGGATTCCTGTGAATCTAAGCTGTCACCAGATATTTACAAAATGCTAATGTGGAACATTTAAAAGAGATGGCATGTCTCTGCAACGGTGATCTGTGGCAGTACTGAAGCTGAGCACCAGGTCAATCTGCATAAGTCCTTCTACAGTCAAGTGGAAATACCTTTGATTCCTCAATATGTCCTTGTGTTGATTTCCTTAGTTATGACAGAGATGTAAAAATGATTAGTCTTTGATAAATGAGCAAAATAAATACATGATTATTTCATAAATCCTCCTTCGCTGCCCTCACTTCTTGATCTGAAAAGACACAATGGAAGACATTCTCTCATGATGGTTGCCCGTCAGACTTCCTTTCCTATCAACCTAGACTAGAAATTGTTAATCCAAAGAACAAGTCCTTTAGAGATTTGATTTGTAATATTTATTAGAAGGAAGGCTGAAGAATTCCAGAAAGTCTTCCACTTTTGAATGAGAAATATATATATGTGCAGTATAGGATTGCAAAATTCTGCTTCATTTTCTTGCCCTTTTCAGATATATAAAGAAGGAGGTTTATCTACTTTTGTGAAAGTTGCAGCTGGGGATTATTTTGGCAACTTCTGCTAGATTTCCTATTAGTGTAAGAAATTACCCCTACAATACCTTTCTATAGCATTTCATAAGTAAATATGGAAGAATAAATCCATGTTTGGATTGTACCAGTTCATGGATTGCCTGATTGCAATTTTCTTCCATGACCTCTCTCTCTATATCCTCTATATCAAGATAAATACATTCTAAAGAAAAGCACAACCTTTTCATCCAGGATCCAGGGCTGCATGCAACTTGTGAAACCCTTTAAGGAGGTATCCAAAATTATTACCAAATTGTAATTTCTAATATGATAGAAAAATTAAAACTGTTACATTTATGACTGTAGAATAATCATTTAATTATAAAGGAGTAAAAAAATGAAGTAAAAATGATTTTTGCCTCCTCCCCTCTCTACAATTTACTGCAAATCACTGGCTAAATGGAGACAGATGAGGAAAATAAGCCATTTGTGTTCCATTAATGAGGAGAGGGCAATTGCTTTGTCTTTTTTCCCTTCTCCTGTTATCTTCTATCTTGTCTATGTTTATGAGAGGGCTAGTACACTGACTGAATACATCTAGAAATATCCTTACCAGGATGTTCAAAGGCTGCTGAACACAATGGGACTTAACAAAAGGATAATCTTGTGTAGCTTTCTTTGTGCTTCATCCCAGAACAAACTATTAAATCATTCCTTTTTTACAAACAGGTGGAAAATATAGCTCAACACCCCAAGAATCTCCCCTCCAAACCAATTCAGCTTATATACAGCAAGGTGAGACAAACAGATTCACTTCTAGCATGGCAACCATCAGACGGTATTGAATTTAATTGCGCTTGCATAGATGTATACTTTCCAAACTCAGATTTCCACAACCTCTTTGTGTTGCTGTGTGAGAAATTAGTTTGTGCATGAAAAGAATTGCTTAATGATGAATTAACATTACAGATAATATTAGCTGTTATTAATTCAGTGACTCTACCCTTTTTAAGTATAGCTTCTGACTTCTGGCTAGTATTAATGCACATGTATATATGCACATATACATTCATACAAGTGGCCACATACATAGGTTGGGAGAAGGGTATCTCCAGATTAGTTTTAAGAGGAGATGGCAATCCCAGCTGACAAGATAGTGGAGCTGAATAGGATAAATATATTTTTCTGTATTTATTATTTCTTTTGGGGGAAATGTCTTACATCTAGGATCATCTTCCTTCTGGACAAATACACTACAAAGTATTATTGTAATATTAACTTTCTGTGAACACCTAATGCTATATCCTCACAACATAAATGAGAAAGATTCAGCTGATAGAAAAGTAGGCTTCCAACCCACTTAAGGGGGAATCTTCAAACAATTCTGGATATAAGGGTATAGTTAACATGAACTTTAAAATGAACTGGTGATCTAACATTACATTTTCCAGATGAAAATAGATCCCGGAAGAGCTAAATATGATTAAAGTCTATTCAGTGATAAGCACTAAATAATATCACATTTTCTTTAAAAAATAGTCAAACTGAAATTCTTATTGGCATGGAAGCATGTAGAAACTGCCACCTTGTGTTGAAACCAAGTAGAAACATTCATGTTCTCTCTATAATTTTGTCTTCTTTCAATTAACTTGATAATAGAATTTATCACTGTCTCCTAGACATTATGGTGAAGAGTCTCAAATGATTGGAAGGGCTTCTTTCCATGCAACCATCTATACTCAAGGGATTGAAGTACAGTGAAGTTTTGAAGAGTAATTTGGAGTATAATGAACTCCAGACCAACTCCACTTTGGGGCATGATGTCAGAATTCCTTCCATGTCATTTCACCTGAAGATGTGGAGCTTCCAATAAACATGGAGCTTTATATGGATTATTCATGTTTAGTGGCCTTAGCAGTCTTTCCACTGTGGCACTAAGATTTCAGAAAAGGCCACAAGCATTTAAATCCAGAGGGAAAGCAAGAAGAGTGAAGTTAAAAGATCAGTAACATGCCAGCCTTTTAAAGATCTCTCTTAGTTGGCCAAAGTTTCTTCAGATTCCTAAATGTGTTAAGATTTTAGATGTAATTATCAAATGACAGGCTAAGCATTCCAAGGACTATGCTATGAGATGAAGGCTACTTTAGGATTGCCATAATAGTGCTATGTCAACAATACTGTTTTTCAAAAGATCCCAGATCACTGAACATTCAAATGATAATGCTGTATCTCTAAAGGTTTTGTGAAACTCTGCCCACACATCTATTTCTAACCACAAACACAGCTTAAGAACACTAGATGACAAACCAGCCAAATGAACAACTTTACATGGTCAGTGGAAATAAATGGGAATGGATCAGTCAGCCACAAAACCTCCAAAGCACCATTTCAAGCAAATTACATACCATACGCAGTTCTTTGATTTTAATTCCCAATTCAGTGTCTTTGTTTTCTTTTTCTTTGCCTCTTAATGAAAAGCAGCTGGAGAGAGCTAAATCTGAAATGGTGAGGTAGCAGTTAGAAAAAGTGGTCAGTTCCAGCCTCCTGCCATTTTTCTGTTCAAAACTGGTAAAAGAAAGATGCAGAGATTTATTGTCCATGAAAAGAAGAGTATTTTTGTGGAGGAATGCTTTTAAGTTGCCCCAAGAGTCATTTACTAGTTTCCCACTGAGTGTGAGAAAAAGTACTGATTATTTTGTGTATCAATTGTATTTTGATACAATTTTTAAGTTTCCTTGGAAAAATTTAGCTGTAGAAAAACAGGATATAATTCATCATTAATGGATACATAAGCAAAGAAATGAAACCTACACTTCCTATTAACTGGAAGAGATCCTTTCCATTAGATAACCTCAAAAGTGATCTTGTTAACCAGCACAGGGCCAAAAATCTTGAGAGAGATGGAACTTCTTTAATTATTGTTTTTCATACTAAGCCCTGGCATGATGCTTCTGTGAAATTCCTAATTTCAAGTGTTTCTTGAAATTTGAAGATGGTTACCCACATACAGTTTGACAAGCTCTGTGGCCTCCTGGAGCCATGTGCCAGCAAAAACAGAACCTGGGAGAACCACACGTGGCTCCTTTTTGGCTGGCAGAGGCACCGCATGCCAGTCCTTTGCTGTTTCCAGGGCAGTCCCATGGGCCAGATCTAAGCAACCCATGGGCCACATCAGGCCCACGGGCCTTGAGTTTGACACCTCTGCCTTTCAAAAACAGCAACAGAATTGCTGTTATAGAATTCATGACAGCTTTTATTTCCTCATGCTGCAAGTATTGCCTCTTTCCAAACTTTTATTTATTGCCTGTTAGAGTCTTTTACAATATAGTTGGCATTTTCCTTCTTAAGGGAGGGGAATTATTATTTCTGCAAGATGACTCCTGATCTAAGAACTTATTTGAAACTTATAGCATAGTCAAAAAGATGAACTGTTGGTGAATGAAAGATGCATTTCTCATTTTGTAATTTATGTTCTTAATCATTCTTATTTTTTCTACAGGTACCTTTGTCCTTAATGGCAGAAACATAGAGTTAGGGGAGGTTACTCTATAGGACAAAAAGTCCTCAGCACATAGATTTCATGTATGAGTTATTAGGATATACACTAAATATTTTAAAACCCTATTTTTTATTTGTAATTTCCTGTTCCTTCCTTTGAAAGAAAATGAGATTCATAATATATTATACTATATTATAGTAATCACAATATCATACTTCAATGTACTGAATGATATGGATGCATTTCACTGATGTAACTCTTCATTGTCAGTTCTGTAACACTTTGAGATATTGTTAGCATGTCATTCTTATGACCAATGAAAGCTTACCACATTCATTGAGCATCTCACCTTGCCTCTTAAATCACGTTAGAGTTCACCCATGCTTGGTGGGTTTTGAGCAGGTATGTGCTGTGCTATTAGGTTGTTAGAATAAATCTTATATTAAAAACTGAGGGCTAGGGTTTGTTAATCATCCCTAATTCAAATTAAGTTCAGTATTCAAAGACATCAATATTTGTTTTCATTGATTTGAAATTTGATGTGATAGAAGTATCAACTAAGATTCTGGCAGAATGGGATAAAATATGGTAGATTTCATTGATCCTGCTAAACTTTGGACAGATCAAGGGTTTTTCTGCAAAATATTTAAAACATTCCCTTTCCACTTCCTTTAAGACCAAGATAGCAGAGATGAAGAAGAACAAGAACAAGCAATGCAGAAACTGTCTTATTCCAACCTAAAAGTAGACATATTCAAAAACTGTTTAAAATTAAGTTCTTCTTAAAGATGGGAGAATCTATCTGGTCACTTACTTTTCTGACCTGGCAGACTTCTTGGCAAGATTAACTTTTTCACGTTAAGATGTGCACTGTTTGCCATTTAAAAAGAATATCTGTGTGTGTGCGAGAGAGAGGGGGGGGAGCGGGAGGGAGAGGGAGAGTGGGGAGAGAGGGGGGGGAGAGAGAGAGGGAGAGAGAGAGAGAGAGAGAGAATGAATGAATATACATATTGCCTGGACTTCTATATCTAAGTTTTGCATTTGGATTATTTTAGCTTCACCTAAGGAGCAAGGTTTTTAAGGCTCCCCACCCCTGAGCATGCACATGTGTACACAAAGAGAGAAAGAAAGAGAGATCATGGTTGCTTATGTAATACAGTGCTTACTTTATGCTATATGGAATTATTGAAATATGTTCTGTAATCAAATGGTGGGTATCAGTAACAAACCCACTCATAATGAAAAAGATACTTATTCAGGACAAGACACCAAGGAATTGAAGCTGGTAGTCCGTGGCACGTGGCACTTGCAGATCTGCTTAGAGACAGAGAAATAGCAGAAAGAGAACAAAACAATAAAGGAGAATGTTTGTAGTTCTCTGAGCACAGCAAGGACTCCTCAAAGGAAACCATTTTTATTTGGGGATGTAATGATTGGGGAATAAAAAAGGGAGAATGAAAAGGTTAAAGCACTGCTGCCTAACAGAAGCTATGGCGTGGTTCAGAAAAAAATAATAGTTAAGATTTGAAAATGGGCAAAGGAAATGGGGTAAGACTACATGAGAAAGAATAAATCTGGATTATTTTAAGCAGTAGAAAAAACTAAACTGCTATCTGTATTCCCTCACTTAATTGAATTCTAATGGAAGAATAAGATATAAATGGCAGAACCACTCGCCAAGGCAAGCTTAGTGGAGGTGATAAAACTCATGATCTGAGTGACCATCTGCCTTTCTGTCTAGTATCCACCTACCTCCTTATCTCAGGTACCCCAGATCCCATTATGCAGGTTACTTCTTTCCTCAGCTGTGTCTGCAAAGCTGCAACACTGTTTGAAGCCAGAAAGCAGTAGATAATAAATTCTTTGATTTTCAAATCTCTCTCTGAAGCAGTTCAAAGGCATGCCATTCAATATTAACACCCTCAGTTTCCATTTTAAAAAGCAAAGGCATGATTCAATAAAAACCTTCAAATTAAATTCAATCATCAAAGCTCCACACAAATCTATTTAAGGAGAAGGTGTTTTTAAAGAAAATTTCCCACAAGCTAAGAAATACTTCCAATTTCTTCCACTATGGGGAGCATTTCAGTTTCTAAAATGTCTGGGTGAGGGAAGCTTTAACACTCAGTTAGTTTGAGTGCTTTGGAAAGCAATACTGAAATTGTATTTCAGGCTGTAATCTTAAAGACACTAATCAGAGAAAAAATATATCTTACATCTGACTACTACATTATCATGAGATCACTAAAGTCTTGTTGTTTTAAAATAGGTATATTATAGACTATTAAAACAAAGGCACAAAGCAAGTAAAACATGTTATTGGAAGCATGAAATATATTTTTCCTCAGCAAATTAGAGGCTTGAAGCTAGAGTTATGTGCAATGTTTTGAATTTAGAATGTTTCAAGTTTATTTATATATTTATTAAACTTAACTGCTGCCCATCACATCTAGTGGTGACTCTAGGCAGCTTATAATCAATAAAACAACAATATAAACATTAAAACAATAAATACTAACACTAACAGTGATTAAAAATTAACAAAGATGGAAGGAAGGGAGCAAGATGGACATGGGAATCTTAGTCCATTAATCACTTCCAGAATAGCACACCTCCATTGTGGTCCCAGGTCAGTCAGCAGAGTGATGTTTTGAGGCTCTTATGGAAAGCCAAAAGGGTGGGTGTGGATCTAACTTTGGGGGTAGGCACATTGTTCCAGAGGGTGGGAGCCACAGCAGAAAAGGCTCTTCTCCTGCATCTCATCAGCCAGAATTCTTTGACCGATAGGGTCTTCACGTGCCCTTCTGCTGGCTTGTGGGGGGCAGGCCAATTCTACTGGGATTGAACAAGTTTAATATGAAATGTCCATCCAGAGGGCAAAAATGTGAGGGAGGTTCAGAAGGACCCATTTTTGAACTCAGTATCAAAGTTTCAAACTTCAAACATTTTAGCATTTTGAACATTTTTGCATCTCCTTACATAATCCCATACATGCATGTGTGTGTGTGTGTGTGTGTGTATTCTATTGATCTTAACTCCACTAAATGCAAGGGGGAGAAAGATTGTGTCATTTCTACATATTGTTGTTGTCAAAATCCCTTTCTTCTTCCTCTTCTTCTTCCTCTTCCTCTTCCTCTTCTTCTTCTATAATGAGACTATTTTACACAACAAAAATACATCGTTGAACTTTCTAAAAATAATCAAATATTAGCAATAATTGAGTACAAAATAATAATACATGCTTAGCTCCTTGGGGATAGTGGAAGAGTTTGAGCAAAATGTGGAAAGTGATCACTTATTTGTGCTTTTGTTTTTTAAATCCCAAAGACTAAAGAGCAGTCCCCAGGGAAGGTGCATTGAAGCCAATGGCAATGGATATGAGCATTTTCCTACAAATGGAGAAAACAAGATGCTGTGGGAATTTATTTTCATCTGTATTCCATTAGACTCTCAAACTTTTCTTCTAGATAAGGTTACAAATTAACGAGTTGGCATCTATAAATATGGCTCTGTTGTGATTTTATACTGCTCATTATATTTCAAAGAAAATAAAAATGTCCACTGTATAAACATGTTACATCACAAAAGCTATAGTATGCACGTTCCTGAGTTGTACCACTTCAGACTGTAGATGTCTCCCCATGCAAAACATTACTTCACAAAGAACAGAAAAGAAACATGTTACAGATATGTTTTCCTAGTGAATGATATTTTTTGTGGTGGGGAGCTATTCAGTCATCAGGTTAGCACTAGAGTAAGACCTATATTAAATGTGAATGTTGAGATCTTTGTCTTTTAAGCATGGAATTTGTCTGTTACAACAGCACCTAAATCTTCCTTCCATATTATAGGTCTTCTTCTTACAAGAACTTAGATGGACTGGAGCATTGCACCTCCCAAACAAATTAAGCAACCCATTTAACAGATTAAGATTTAGTCCAGATAAGGGGGTCCTATTGATCAATAAACAAAGTAATCCAAGGTTTGATTGAGAATACAATTTGTTCTTTGGATGGAGCAGTGATCCCTCTGCTGGAAAAGATACAAAGTTGACCATGCATTTGCTTTGGAGCCGTTCTTGTATGTTCAAATGTTGTGAGGATATCATTATCTAGTTTCATCTAATGTTCTTGCTGGAGGTTTTCAGTGAATATACAGTATATCTACCTAGAGTGATTCATATCTTTATCACTTATCCTCTAGATCAGTGGGGGCCCCAACCTTTAGGATGCCAAGGACCGGTTCCATGGAGCACAGTTTTTCAGCAGATGGGGGTGGTGGTGGCATGGTTTCATGTACTGCCTGGATCACATGCATGCACAGATGGGGTTTTGCTCCCTTGTGTGACCAGGTTCCTTGTGGGCACAGACTGGTGCCAGTCTGTGGACCACACGTTAGGGACCCCTGAATCTAGATTATTCTATCATGCTTTGTGTGTACAAGATACCACCTGTCCTCTATTGGGTAGGCAAAGCTTTAAAATTTAATATTATCCAGCTTTCTGAGTAAACTATTTTCATAACATAGTCATTCAAACCTTCAGGAAGTATGACCTTGTAAATGGTTTGCTTGTTTCTTTCCCTTGTCTGTCAACAGACTTGACAGCCCAGACTTATGTTATTTAATTTATTTCCTGATTCCAGCAATCAATTTCAATCCACCCCCCCTCAAATCTATCATCATTGAAGTCTGCAGATTACATAACCTCATATATTTCTCTTTTTTACAATGCTTTGCATTGAAATTTTAGCAGTAATCAAAGATAAAACAAAATTAAATTAGAAAAGAAAGGAGAAGGAGAAGGAGAGCTAGAAAGTGCAGAAAATATAAGAGAAAGAGAAAAAAACAGAAAAAAGATATTTAAAGAAGTAATTTCTGATCACAGTAGTTACAAGCAAATTTAGTATTTTTCCTCCATCTTTGAAGTTATGTCACATTACCCAGAAGACTTCTTCCCATATCTCAAACCTTTTTCATCAGCATATCCAAAAATCATTAAGACTTCCATCCAATTTTAGCAAAAAGTCCATAAAGAGTTTCTAGTATTTTATAAGAATATATATTACCTTATCCCTGATCAAGTAACTCAATGTTACAGTCTTTTCTTTTGTGCAATATTTTGACATTCTTATTCTTTAATTTGACATTAATATACTATTGTAAGACTTGTCTTCATCCATCTTTTCTTCCTCCCATCCTTTTTTTAACTTTAACAGGTCTCTCTTTTAAGACCTATAGTAGGCCATTTGTTCTGTTTTATTTTCTACAACTTCTCTTTTGATTTCTGATTTCTACCTTGACTTTAATTTGGTTTGCCATTTCATTCAGTCAACACAGAAATTATTCCAAATTATTTTCCATCTCATCTTTTGACTCCTTTGAGGTCTCTTTTAAATGATTAATTCACATAAGGAGATATTGATGTTGTTATTGGAGCTGTAAATTTTTTCCCAGTTCCTTGAAGATCCTTTTTAAATGTTTCAAATGTATTAACTTTGTCCACCATTTCATAGATTTCACTGTTTTTCTAGTTAAAAGCCATTCCATCAAACACAAAATAAGAAGACTTTTTTTTATTTTTTTCACCCTTCTTTGCTTCCTTCTGGTACTCCATGTTGCTTTAGAGAGCAAATTCTGGGACTTTATAGGCTCCACTGTGACTGTGAGCTTGTTGTCATTCCTGTGTTTCCTAACACTCATAAATTGGGCACAAGTTGCACATAAACTGACTGCAATCCATGATATCCTTGTAAGGAGTAGCCATCTGGAACACAAGTGGGCAATCTCTCAGTCTCTCCTTGTCTGGAGAGGCTCCATTGGCCTTGGCTTGTCACCCAGCCATCCGTCTTCACCACAGCATAGCATTTACTCCTTCAGAAACATCTTAATCCACCATTGCAGTGCTGGAAAAAAGTATTTCTGTATTCTCTCTCTCTCCCTCTCTCTCCTTCTCTCCTTTTCTCCTTCTCTCCTTCTCTCTCTCTCTTTATGTATATGTACAGTTTTTTGCTGAAATTTTTGTTGCAGATGCCATGAAAATTAAAGTGTGTCCCTCTTTTCCCCATTTGTCCTTCTAGCCAATTATCTTTGTCTTCCTTTGCCTGTCCAGATATCTGGTAATTCTATCTGTGTGGAGCTTATCTTTAAAACTTTAAAACTTATCAAACATTCTAACTCAGAGGTCTTCAAACTTGACAACTTTAAGGCTTGTGGACTTCAACTCCCAGAATTCCTCTTCCAGTCATGTTAGCTCAGGAATTCTGGGAGTTGAAGTCCACAAGTCTTAAACTCGTGGTGATGCAAGTTTGAAGACCCTTGCTCTAACTACATCAAAATGGAGAACTACTGTTGATTATATGCTTATTGCATCACCATGAGTCGAGGTGATGCAGTGGTTAGAATGCAGTATGGTAGGCTAACTCTGTCCACAGTCTGGAGTTCGATCCTGACTGGCTCGAGGTTGACTCAACCTTCCATCCTTCTGAGGTTGGTAAAATGAGGACCCAGATTATTGGGGGCAATATACTGATATTTATAAACTGCTCAGAGAGTGCTGTAAAGCACTATGGGATGATATATAAGTTCAAGTGCTAATGCTAGTGCTGTTGTATATCACCATTCTTGGATAAACTTACCAGTTGTGGGGTTCTTTTACACAAAGGCATTCATTCTTACTTTAAGTGCTTAAATGGTCTGAGGCAAGGTATGTGATGAATCACCATTCCTGGTGTGAAGAAAGGTGCCTGTGATTTGGGATCATTAGCAGATGCCCTAATATTCATCTCATCTTTTAGAAAAATTGGTTTTATCAAGCCAAAACTAAGACCAGGGATCCTTTTTTTCATTACATTTCCAGGTCAGAGAAACTGTCTTGCTTCCTGTTTACCAGACGCTTCTGGCTTAGGACTGTATGGATAACTGCTTATTGCTCCCTTCCCAGACCTACTCAGTAAGGCCAAGGGCCAAAATACTTTAATCAATATAAGTCTCATAAATCCCAGGTAGGCATATTCAGATCAAACAGCAACAAAATGAAGATTCTGTAGCACTTGTAATTTAGCAAGAGATTATGTGGAAGTTGTATCTGAAGATCAGACTGATCTATGATGTCCTTCAGCAACATCTTTTAAACTCTCTCTCTCCTGCTTAACATCAGAAGTTAGCAGCTGCTAATTAGACCCTGTGGGTGGTCAGTACAGCTTGTTACACTTGGAAGTGCAATAGACAAGATAGCGGCAGGACATTGATACACAAAAGAACAAGCAGATTCATATAAATAATAGAACATAGCTGGCTGCAAAAAGCAAATCTTCACAGAGGTAAATATGTTAAAACATCCTATTTATCTTTATACATCACTACCACTCCATGTATTGGAAATAACAATGTATTCATATGGAATTAGCAAGCACTGGCTGAGATCAATACTTGCTGCCAAGTACTGTAAAAAAGGGGTCCACAACCTATGGGCCTTGGCCCACTACCAGGCTGTGGCCTATTCACAACCAGCCCCACTCACACGAGCAGCAGGCGGCGGCGTTTGCAGCCCCATTCATGTGAGCGACAGCTGCGCGCGCCCGCTATTCACACAAATAAAGCTCTGTGCATGCACACATGCACCTGCCCCTTGCATAAAACCATCCCCTCTTCCCCCTCCCCTCCATGCCAGGCTACCAACCTGGGGAAGGTTGCCCTAAAATATATTTCCTGTGTGTCATATTTTTAAGAAAACCAAAAATATAAAACTGGTTACTATCCTAATCAAATCAAAACATGAGACTGTAGGAAAACATTCTGAAACACGTTCCTTCCTGTAAAGCTATCATTCTCTTGCCAAATGGGATCTCTCTCAGTGCTTCCATGTTTGTTTTCACTTACATATTTTACAGATTAATTGGATAGCAGTAGTGAGTCAAGTCTCTCCCTGGCAACAATGTCTTTTCTGTTGTTTGTTTCCCGCAATTATGAGTGGGTGCTTCAATATTATTCCTAATTAATGCAAGTCTAGACCCATTGTTTAAGGAGTGGGATATATGTGACATGAAAAATGAGAGAAGATTCACTTGTTCCAAGGGCATGAAGTGAGGGATTATATCAAATTCTGAATTATTGCTGGAGCAGGTTACCCAAGATGAGCTCCAGGATTTGCTAATATCTGCCCACACAGTGTGCCTACTTTATACTTCTTGAAAATAAGCTCATTCTGAATGTTGAAAGATGTCCCCAAAACAGGACATGACACCTTAAGTAGCAGAAGCATTTTTCACCATCCTTTAGATCAGGGCTGTCAAATTCCTGGCCCACGGGCCAGATGTGTCATGTGCTGGCCAGGCCCATGCCCGGTTTAGAGAAGGGGGGAAAGTCCTGATATGTCATGTGATGCTGCTGTGATGACATGAGTTTGATATCCCTGCTTTAGATTGACCACTGGATACAATCCAGAATGTACAGGATATTTAAATAAACCCTAAAATGTAGGACAAAACATGTGCCAGTCAGGGCCACAATTAAAACTATATGAGACTGGGTACGTTCTCTCTCTCTCTCTCTCTCTCTCTCTCTCTCTCTCTCTCTCTCTCTCTCTCTCTCTCTCCTCCTCCCTCCCTCCCTCCCTCCTCTCCCTTCTTCCCTCCCCCCTCTGCAGAAGACTGCTAGGTAAAGGTTATACTGGACACTAGACTTCCCAGAATAGGAATGGTACTGATGTTACAGATCTGAGAAATTCAAAGAAAGGTAGAGTATCTGTTAAGCCATGGGAAAGGTGGGGGAAGAAAACACAGGGTTTAAATTGCCATGCTTATAAGAAGGAACTGCAGACTTGTATTGACAGAGAGCAATCAACTGTTTACAATGGCTTAATCCTAGTATGCAATAAAGATCCTTATTTAGCTTTGCTGTATCTTTTGTCTGGGTGGTTTCTGCCAAGTTTGAGCCAGGGAAACTGACACGTGATCCCTTACCAGAAGCCTGGATTGGTTGCCAGTCCAAGGACTTTAAGATTCCACCCCATATTAAACAAATAAAAATGTATCTCTGAAACAAAGTAAGTAAATAGGAACTAAGTGAAGGACCCATGTTTTTTTAGGATTAGATGCATTTAAGTGGTAGTTTATGGCATTAGGCTAGAAACTAGGAGACTGTGAGTTCTAGTCCCTCCATGGGGACAGAGCCAGCTGGATGATCTTAGGCCCATCACTTTCTGTCAGCTCTAGGAAGGAGGCAACGGCAAACACTTCTGAAAATCCTTGCCAGGAAAATGACAAGGATTTTTCCAGGTAGTTTCTAAGAATCGAACACAATTGAATGGAAGAAGAAAAAATTAACATCACAATTGACTGGTAACTTGAGTCCTACATTGAAAAGAGGCTCATGGATAATTTGTCTTGAACACAAGATAATTGTTTGTTTAAAGAAAGCTACCTTGCCTATCTTGGAAGAGTTGCCTTGCTTTTATTTTTGTAGGGATCTGGACTTTGCCAACTCTTTACAAAATATGAGTTGCATGCTTGAAGGTCATATATTGTACCCTCATGGTTTCTCATTCTTTAATTATACTAATGGTGAATTGGAAAGGAACCTACTCTCTCATTACAATTTACAGCCAAACCATTTCCAACTGTGCCTCAATTAAATTTGCACTTAAATGAATTTCAAGAGAGCTCTGAGCAATGTTCTCGCCATGGAGCATCGCTAATGAGGTCTCTACTTGGAGCAACCATATCTGGATTGTGAAAATCTGAACAACAAAGGTTTAATGCTACTGGACCTCTTTATTCCCATCTACCACTCACCTGAATGCTTGTAGCTGATATACAGTAGTCCTAATTTATTACTAAATTGGGATTGTATAATTAGTTGCTTTTCTAAATTATCATTTCAAAGGGGCTTCAATCTGTGGCTTGTTCCACCATAGACAAGCAGTGCAAGTACAACTGGAAAGCCAAATGGATCACTGAATGCCCAGACCTAGGAAGACATATAAATGACCCTACAAAAAAGGTGCCAGGCTTTGAACCACTATGTCAGTAATAGACAATCTTAAATAGGATTCGCACCTCACACAGCACCTGCCAGGACTTTCTGTATAAATGGGGCATAGTATCCTCCCCTCAGTGTGAATGCATGGCTCTGTTCTGACTTGACTCCAAAACATGACAAACCTTCTGCAGTTAACTAAATGTTCCCTTTATTAGAAGCACCAGCAGCCCTGGAAAAAGTCTCTCTCTCACACACACACACACAAGCTAACAAGTCTGCCCAGCAGGGAGATAAATAGTTGTCTGCCACACCTACTCATCTCTGCCCCTGCCTTTTATCCCCAGAGCTAGGGTGGGGCTTTGCTAGCAGCGGTGGCTCTTCTGTCCCAAGAACCGGCCCATATATTTCCACTGCTCTCCTCTCCTCTGTCTTCTGCACACCTGCACATCAGGCATTGGGCCCAGCTGTTCCTCCTCTTCCTCATCAGCCACCTCCAGACCTGGGGGCTGTTGATTCTCCATCTGAGGCTGATGGATGGCCTAGTCTTCGCCTTTGTCTCCATTTCTGACAGCTCCATTCCCTCTTTCCCCTCGGAGCTCTTAGATTGCCTTGACGATTGCCCTGACTCCCATGCCTCATCTGATTCAGCTACTGGAGGGTCCAGTGGCCAACAGGCCACAACAGGTCCCATGTCACATGTGTCCTTCTGTAAGATGAAGGCATATACTAGTCCAGTATCTGATTTTTTAAAATATAAACTAGGCCATCTACCATTGTGCTTCAATGGTTAGATGGCCTAGACACTGGCATTTGAACATAGATATTTTTAACATTTATATTTTATTGTGTTTTTCTAATCTAGGTGAAATGTTAATGTACGTTGCTAATCCATGTATGATATGCCATTTGCTAAATAAATAATAAAAGGTACAACACGTTCTTCACAAGAATTAAATCATTGTTCACTAGGAATTCAAGTTTTCTACATTAAAAAAAAGTTGCACTAACCTGAGATTGGCATCATTCCCCTGGGTCCCCATGAGTATGAGGGACTTGCACATGTCTTTGCAAGTTGTACTGGTTTCCTTTTGGCTTAGCTGCTGCTCCAGAGGAAATATAATAAAGACCTTAGTTTGCAAACATTTATTCTGGAGCTACAGGTGAAGCAGTTTCTGGTCTCATTGTACCATTCTGTTCCTCAAAATACCTCCTCTCTCCTTATGTCAGGCAATTTCCCAATTTTTCCAGGCATTCTCAGAGGTAATTCTGCCACTCTGCTAACAGAGGCAGGTTGACTTTTAAAATCCCCTGACAACAAGCAAATTCAGTGCAGAAAGAACAAAGATGGTGGTGGCTGCCCTGGTGTTTGTGTTTTTTTTACATCTTCCCATTGACCAGCTGCAGGGAGTATAAGCACAGCAACCTGGGTCATGCAGCTGCACAAAAAATGCTGGACTCTTCAAGACTTCCATTATTTTGTCTCTTTTAATGGTAACAAGAAAATGTGCAGAATTCTTGTGCATGGGTTTCTTGTGCAAAGGGAAGATAAGAAAAGGGGGTGACTCTTCAGACTATGTCAAGTCTGGGCTTGTGGTTGTAACCTATGGGAGTCTCAGTCTAGGGGTGATTGGCAGCTTTTCCGAAAGTACACAGGAAACAGGGAGGGCTCCTGGGATTTTCAACACACTCCCAAAATAGCCACTACTAAACTACTCCTTGTTGCTCTTCCAGCTGATGGGATCTTGTGGTTTCTTGTATGTCTATTTATATATTTTAAAAAATAAGCTAAACTTTTATAATGTTCAACCCCTGATTTACTAGTATCACAGATGTTCCATGATACTTCTTGTTCACATTATGCACATATAATTAGGAATACTGCTTTTCATACTTCATAGTTTACCCCGAAGTATAAAAAGATTTTTTTTAATAAACACTGTATCAGTAGTAAAAGAATATTGGTATGGGCCATTTACAGCGTTGTGATTTCCCTCCCCTGCTGTTGACAGACCCTTGCACTGGATAGAATTCATCTGCCAGGGAAATAGCATCTACCAGTAGAATTGATTTTCCTGCCCAATTCTGTTCCAGAGGAATAGAAGCTTTTATGACAGATACAAAAGGAAAGTAGCATGAAAGAGAATCAAGACCCATTCTGTTGGAAGTCCAGTTATTCAATATTTAATGCAATTCAATTCATAGGTTGCCAATCTACATATAGGAGAAAATCTCTGAGTCTTAAAAAGAAACCAGACTTTCTACTTGAACTATAGGCATGCATGATACAAAAGAGATTTGCTTGCACAGCATTAAAAGCATGAAAAACATACCGCTGCCAAAAGGGGGAAAAGCCTATACCATTGATTGCTTTCATGATCTACAATGCTGAAATCTATTTGGTTCTTTCATGATGTTACATATTGTTGATTTATGATTCTGAGAAATTACAGTATGAGCTAAGACAGTGAAGAAAAATGTTGCCAAATATAAGACTCATCTTCAAAACTCACTTTATTTATGTATTTATTTATTCCATTTTTAAGACCACCCACTCACTATGATCAGCTCAAACTGAAGACATTATAAAGTTTAAAAAAGAGAGAGAGAGAGAGAGACATAAAGGCTATATTTAGAGAAAGATTTATAAATGAACTACTAACTGATGCTAAAGTCTTGAGGTTACAGTTTGGACTTGCAGCATGCTTAGAACTTTGAATGATTCAGGAGAGGGGATCGGGGTGTCCAAAGAGACAAAGCAATAGATCTTAATTTACTTTGGGAAAAAGAGTAGGCAGGATTGACTGCCCAAGTTTTTTTTATACTAGATCTGAAGAACATAGCGTATGGCAGGGGTCCCCAACCCCCAAGCCACAGCCCATTACCAGGCCTTGAGCCCTTTGGCACATCTCCACTTGCATGAGCAGCAATGAAGCATGTGTACACACACTCCACTTGGGCAAGTGGCGGGCCAAAATGGAGCTGCCCGCTTGCCCACTGCTCATGTGGAATCATCCCCTCAACTAGAAAGATTTTTAAAAATAGATTTGAAAAGAGGATGGCTTTATCTTTGCCAGGCCTGATATATCAATTGGCTTCCTGTTTCCAGAATAAGTAAGCTATTGTAAAGAGATGATATTTCATGGGGATATTGGCTGCCAACTATTTGGACAAGAATGCTTGACTTAAAAAAAACACACAGAATATTGCCTATCATAAACTTTGCACAGCCATTCCAGCACCAGACAATAACTCAGGGCAGGAAGGTGTTTAAGAAGCAACATAGATCTTACAAATAAATGCATGAAACAAAGTCCATATAATTGTCTAATGAAAAGGAGCTCTGAGAGGCTGAATGTGAGAGAAGAACAACAGAAGAGAGAAGAGAGGCTACATTTTCAATTATTTTTCCCAACCCTCTAATTCCTCTGCAATTTGACCCTCGCTGAAAGTCCAATGGAAGGAACTGGTGCTAACCAAACCCCTGTGGTGTAATGTACACTAGGCTAGGCATGATTTTGAGACATCCGATGGTGAAAGTATGAAGAAGGATTATCACCTCCCATGCTTTACTCGACAAGCGGATAGTGTTTTCCACGCTAAAAGAGACACCCCCAACTGGAACTACATTGCTTCCATTGGCATTTAAATGCTGCTTTGCCTCACATTTTCTGTCACATCCATAGTGCACTTTCCTCCCCAAATCATTCCTTATTTCTGATTAGCATCTCCGGGAGCCTAAATTTAGAAAATAAAACAATACTTCAGTCATTCTCAAACAGCAGAATAAACAGAGGGTAAATAATTCTGTTGCTATAATATTTGAGTTAATCCCAAGCATTGCTAGGATATTTTCTACATCAGGAAACAAAGCTAGCCACCAGGAAGCAAAACTAACAGTCTTTATGCTAGGTGACATTCCCCTTTTTTCAGTGAATTCCATTTGAGTGTGGTGTTTGCCTCTCACGCCTTCCTTCATCACATTGACTTTGCTTTATGGAAGTTGCTGAAATGGATTGAGAATAAACAAAAGGAAGTACTAGTTGGCATAACCCATAATTAAGCAAGGGCTCACAGCAGTCTTAATGTGCTCTTGGCCAGTCGTTAAAAAGCATGCCAGTATAAATTGTGCTGCTCCAACCATTGAGCTCTATTCTCCCTCGGTGAAGCCAGTGAGTGTTGCTGCCTCACAGTTTCATGCAAGACAACTTAAGAGAAGTTATAGGTGGAGTCCTCCAGAGTTATTTACATTTCCCAGCACCACCACATCCGAGTGTCAACTGCCAACAGGAAAAACAACCACCAATTGTTCTCTTTTATATGGGAAGGGATGGGTAAATGTAGGCAGGTGCTTGGGATGGATAGATTAGCCATAGGTTGCCTGAGTAACAGGTCACAGGCTGTTCTGGGTCTTTGACCCATATCTCAGGGCTACTTTTTATTGGTATAGGGATAGCACTTTCTGCAGTGCCAATCAAGTATTAGGTAGGTGGATGCATTTGAAAAAGGCAGGTGGCCAATCTCTCTTGAAATGCAAGTCAAAATGGCTATGAAAATAGGCTAATGATTAGAAGGGAGGGATTATGCCTATGGTAGGCCAAATTGCCCAGTAGGAGCAGAGAAGAATGCAGCCTGACCATATTTATTTATTTATTTATTTGTTTGTTTGTTTGTTTGTCAAAAGCTTACAATATGATAGAAACAAGAATAAACCTAAGTTTAAATAAAAGAAATAGGAACTAATAATTGGGGACAATAGGATAGGGATGGTAAGCATGATTGTGCGCTTATGCATGCCCCTTACAGACCTCTTAGGAATGGGGTGAGGTCAATAGAGGTTAGTTTGAGGGTAAAGGAGTGGGGGTTTGAGCAAATGACAACAGAATCAGGTAGTGAGTTCCAGACACTGACCACTCTGTTGCTGAAATCGAACTTCTTGCAATCGAGTTTGGAGTGGTTTACATTTAGTTTATATCTGTTGTGTGCTCTTGTGTTATTGTTGTTAAAGCTGAAATATTCATTAACTGGTAAGAAGTTGTATCATACGATTTTATGTACTATGCTTAAGTCCAATCTTAGTCGGCGTAGTTCAAGGTTCAAGCCTTGGTAGCTCAGGCTGTTAAATGCCTGCTCTTAAGATCCAGCTGCCTACAATTATTGTAGGCTCGAATCCCACCAGGCTCAAGGTTGACTCAGCCTTCCATCCTCTCGGGGTAGGTAAATTGAGGACCCAAGATTGTTGGGGGCAATTAGCTGACCTTGTAAAAATGCCGCTTAGTAATAAGCAGGCATATACAATGGAATGAAGGCTATTGCTGAGCACACTGGGTTGTATCCCAGAAATTGTAAGCCGCCCTGAGTCTTTGGAGAAGGGCGGCATATAAATGTAATTAAAAAAAAAAAAAGGTTGTCTAAGCCTAGAATCTCAAGTCTTGTTATTATTATTAACCAGAGCAACAGCAAAAAAAATATGGCAAGATGCATAGAGATTTTAAAAAGCCATCTCATTTCATTTGTATCCAAGGTGAAATATGTGATTGTATCACTCTAAATCAGGGTTACTAAACTGTTGCCATCACATCTCCTATAGTCTAAACTTAATGTACACATCTCCCCTAAATATCCAACGATTAAAGCGAATAATGAAGACAATATAATTAAACTTTGGGAATGGTGAATTTATTTTAACAATGTAACTAAAAGATTCTTCCCACCTCCCCTGGACTTTGACTGCACCTCGTCAAGGCAAGTACACCTCACAGTTTGGGAAACCCTGCTCCAAATGAATCTCTATCATATGCTGAGAAAGCACTTTACAGGTAGTTCCCGGCTTACAAGCATAACTGATCCCAAAATGTATGTTGTTAAAGTGAGACGTTTGCTAAGTGAATTTTGCCCCATTTTACAACCTTTCTCACCACAGCTGTTAAGTGAATCCCTAGAGTTGTTAAGTTAGTAACAACAAAGTTAAGTGAATCTGGCTTCTCCATTGGTTTTCCTTGTCAGAAGGTCGCAAAAGGGGATCACAAGACCCCGGGACACTGCAACTGGCATCAATACGAGTCAGTTTCCAAGCATTGAAATTTTGATCATGTGACCATGGAGATGCTGCAAGGGTTGTAACTGTGAAAAACAGTCATAAGTCACATTTTTCACTGTCATTGTAACTTTGAACAGTCACTACATGAACTATTGTAAGTCAAGGACTACCTGTATTGGCCACATAACATATTAAAAAGGTACAAGTAAAAAAAATGCACCTTACAGTACAGTATTTCCCAGAGTCAATTATTCAAATTCTTCATTTTACCAATGAAAGGTAAAGCCCATTTATTTGTTCTTCTACTTATTACTGGGATAAATGCATGTGCTGAATGGCCAGCACTTTCATCCACTATCACAGAGCACTATTAAATGTGTCCACACAAAAGTAAACTCCAGGTAGCTGGAAGAACAACTTTATGAAAGAGACCCTCTTCTGTTGGCAGGGCTGTCAAAAGTTAGCATTTAATTTGACATTTTCTTCCTCTTAAAGGGCTGCCCAATCCAAATCCGGTTTAAAGATAAAGGAACCTTAAAAGAGAAAGGTGGTGCCGTAAACTTTGCATTTAAAGAGCAGATGTGGCTTCTGACCACTGTGTCCAACACTAAGGTAAAGTTTATTTTTGCTCTCTGTATAGAACGTTCTTGGAAGCCTAATATCTCTAATATCAATTAGTGCATGCTACTCTCTGCAATGAGATGCCATTTATTTGAGATACATGTATCAGTGGGACCAATTTCAAAATAAGGATTCATAGAAGAGCTTACAGTCTGAAAGGTAGCATCTTTGAACGAAATGAACCTTCACTTTATTCTTATTCAGTCTGTTCTTTGTGCAAACCTCTCTTATCACAGTTTGGGGCTGGAAATCTTCCCACTAGGCATTTGTTCTTTCTTTTCAGGAGACACTACAACTACAGTTTCATCTATATCATTTATCATTTGGCAATCATTTATTGCCAAGGAAAATATCTAACGAACAGCCACCCAGGCAGAAAGAGCACAAGTTATCTCTCACTCTGTACGTCTGTGTGTTTGTGTATATGTGTGTGTGCCTAGAAAAGGGCATTTCCCACCTACACTCTAACGTGCTCAACTGCAGAAAACCAACACCATGTTATTGTTATGAATAATAATAATAAAGATAATATCAAATAATACAAGTAACACTAAAGATTAGTTCACGTCTTCAGGGATATTTCTTCTAAACAAAAGTGCATAAAAATGCACTGGCAATTGTTGCAAGAGAGATTCCTCTCCCTTTACCCTACAGAATATACCAAAGGAAAGAACAATTCTTGCCCCTGGTGTGGGAGAATTTTAATTAAAGAACTCCTACCAAGAAGACAAAGACTTACTGCAGGAATCATCCTTCTTTTCACCGACAAGCCAAGCTGTAAGTGTCGCCTGCCTTTAGACCACTTTAGATATTTTTCCCCACAATCCAACACAGCCTGACAGATGCTGGGGTGGAGAGAATAAAAGTCTGACCCAGTCGTGCTGATGTAAGAAAAAGTGAG
The DNA here is from genome assembly GCA_009733165.1 of Naja naja. Taxonomy (NCBI): domain Eukaryota; kingdom Metazoa; phylum Chordata; class Lepidosauria; order Squamata; family Elapidae; genus Naja; species Naja naja. The sequence continues at coordinate 284,445,108 of CM019148.1, forward strand.
CCACATAGTTGTTCTTGCTTAGCACTTTTACACAAACGGAATGGCTAGCAAAGCAGAATAATTTGGTTGGTTTTGTGGAATCCTTGGTGCTCTCTGAGCTTGGTTGTTCCCTTGTAGACATTCCATTACCCATTATTTTATTTTATTTTTTATTTTATTGGACTTATATGCCGCCCCATCTCCGAAGACTTGGGGCGGCTCACAATACAATACAATAAATATTTTAAAAAGGATTAAACAACTGTAAAGCCCAATAAAACCAAATTAAAATACTTAAAATTATCCTGTACCCCTGGTGAGGTAGTCACAGCCCGATTTGGTCAAACAACCAGGCCTTTAAATCGCAGCAGAAGGTGCGGAGGTCAGGGGCCAGACGGAGGTCCAGAGGCAGTTTGTTCCATAAGTTAGCTAGATAAAATGATGCACTGGGTTGATAGCTCCCTGGGTAATGAAATGACAGCAAACAATCAGGCTCAGAGAGCACCAAGGATTCTACAGTTCAACTCTGAGCTGCAGAAAAAAATCTTCTATTGGAACTGGTTAGTTCAGACTGGGGTACTAGACGGCTACTGCTCATTGTTCCTGATTGGTGTTTTCATTTTGCTTTCAAGCATGGGATTTTTGATGGTTAAGGAAACCAAGGACAATAAACTGCTAGAGTGAGGTATTACCAAATAGGATCTTTCAAAGAACCTCAAGCTTTCCCCTTCCCTCCCTCTAATCACATTCCCATCCTGCGTGCTTGATTTGAAGCAAATCTTAGTTTCCCATTTTCATCGTATTTGCAAGACAAATGCAAGTCATTGTGGTTTGCATGCAATGAGAAGCTTTGAATAGAGAATAGAGAAAATCAGTGTCCATGAAAATAGAGGGAGCGCAAAGCCCCTAAGGTCATGAAGTCCCCAAGGATTATTCTACCTAACACAGGATTTTCTAATGCTTTCCTTTATGAGAGACCACATTTGCAGTCACCAAAAGCTTTTGTTAATCACTACATGTTTTAAAAGGCTGAAGTCTCATGAAATGACCACATTATGTACTATATGTTCTTAAGACCAAAAAAGGGGGGAGAGTAAAATCCTGCCAGATTTCAAGTGAGAACACTAAAAGCTTATAAAATCTGAGGCGTTCTTGGCATCAGGGATCATTGGCATTACTCTAAAAGATTACGAGGGGGAAAAACATTTCTACTAGTACCAATCCCTAAAAGTGATATAACTTGTTAATCAAGGGAAAAAAAATATATCTGTCAATAATAATAAAAAATCAGCCTATGATAAGATCTTCATAGGCTGTTTTCTCCTCCATCATCTTGCATAGCAAGAAAGGGGATGCACTGCAGTCTCTTCAAGAATTTCACATTAAGGACTCCAGAACATGCTGAAAAAGGTTGGCACGTCCTTGCGATTTCCACTTTGCTTTGTAGCATTGCCAGATTCATTTGAGCTGATGCTCAGTTGGGAAGAGTCCAAACTTTGTTTTGAGCTGCTGAGAAGTCAGTTGTTCACTTCCAGCCTCCCTCAGCTGAGAAAATCTACTGCTGAACTGTGCCTTGGCTTTAGGAAGGATGAGGATTTTTCATGCCATCACATACTAAAACCTCTCTTTTAGTAAATAGAATTCCTTTTAAAAAAAATACAAAAAAACCCCGAAAAAACTTACAAGGGTCAGTATTTGTGTGGGGAGGAGGTAGGAAAGTATTTCGATTAGAAAATTTTCTTTGTTTATCAAGTTTCAAGGCTGGACTCTCCCTGCAAATTCTTGCTGAGTATTTGCATTGTATTGAATGTGTCTTAAATATATTGGGAGGAAGGCATGTTACCCTTTTTTATAATATTGCTTGGGTCACCAAGATTAGGATAAGTAAGGTGATTGTGTTGTGCAAGAGGACAGGAACCGCTGCATGGAAGCTGAGGGTGTTTGCTTTATCTCCTAAGGGAAGTTTTATAACACAGCAAGAAACCATGCTTTTCACCAGTTTAGCCTTGAAGTTTGGTTCTATAATTTCAGAGGGCTACAAAGAAAAGAAGTTAATAACCAAATATGGTCCCTGGGCTCTGCAATCTTGGTTTTAAATTACTGCAAGCTTCTCTGCATTGAAAAAGCGCACCAGTGCAATGGTTTAGGCAAACTCGATTTAAATAAACAAATAAACCATGTGAACACTGATTCTCACTTATATCCTTTATTGTACATATAACTAGGCAACAAAATCTTATAATTCTTGGTGAGTTGTATCTCAAATTATGTCTTATTTATGGAGAGGTATTACGTGTACCTTAAGCATACTTACACAGCTGTTTGCCATGTAAACATCCACATAGTCTTTAAAACCAGCCTAACTTGTTTCCTATTCATTACTGTTACCCTGGAGGTAGAACCATCTTTTATACCCTTTTCAATCATAAGTTAAGCTTTATTTTCCCTTTTGATGTGCTATTATTATTTTTTGTCAGAACAGGTAGTCCTCAGCTTAAAAAGAGCCTTGGTGGTGTAGGCTGTTAAACACCTAGCACTTAGTTCCAGCTGCCTGCAAATAGTGCAGGCTCGAATCCCACCAGGCTCAAGGTTGACTCAGCCTTCCATCCTCTCGGGGTAGGTAAAATTGAGGACCCATGATTGTTGGAGGCCATAAACTGACTTTGTAAAAATGCCGCTTGGGGGTGCCAAAAAAGCCCTAGTAATAAGCAGGCATATACAATGGAATGAAGGCTATTGCTAAGTGCATTGGGTTGTGTCCCAAAAATTGTAAGCCGCCTTGAGTCTTCGGAGAAGGGCAGCATATAAATGTAATTTAAAAAAAAAACTTATGACCACAATTGAGCCCAAAATTTCTGTTGCTAAGTCAGATGCTTGTTAAGTGAATTTTGCTCCATGTTACGAGCTATTAAACTATTTCTTCCACAAACTATTGCTGTCGTAATTTTTTTTCTCTTTGTGATAACCTCTTCTAATACAGTTATTAAATAACTATGAATATTCCTAGAAATTCCATTAAATGAGTGTGTGGCAGAAGAATAATGTTTATGAGATTACCAGACACTGCAGCCCCCCAGTAGCACTACTGGATATATAATGTTCTACTGGCTCTAATTTGCTATCATTATCAGTTATAACCATGCCTTTAAAAGATTATTCTGATATAGTGAATGGGGTCTTGGTAGATTTCTGCAGATATCTTTGAACGATATTAGCAATATTTCCTAAGCAAATCAAGCCAATCATAATTTTTCTTAGCATACAGCATATTTTGGAAAGTATGTTATTTACACGACTTCTGTGCTGCTTTAATCAGATTTAAGTCCTATAACACACTATCACTGCATTGTAGAACAAACCAGTACAAACTTACAACAGGTTGAAAATGCAAACATTCCATTATTAAATATCACAACTCTCTTATTTCAACACACATTCTCCTGCAGTTCTTAATCCCCAAAGATTCATTAGAACAAGACCAGTGGTGGGATTCAACATTTTTTACTACCGGTTCTGTGGGCATGGCTTGGTGGGTGTGGCAGGGGAAGGATACTGTAAAATCCCCATTCCCTCCCCCATTAACCTGCATTCCAGCTCTGTTCTCCTGTGCAGGGCAAGAAAAGAAGACCCAGCTGATCAGCTGGGACTAGGAAGGCAGAAAATAGATGGGGGTGGGGCCAGTCAGAGGTGGTATTTGTTGGTTCTCCGAACTACTCAAAATTTCTGCTACCTGTTCTCCAGAACTGGTCAGAGCCTACTGAACACCACCTCTGAAGAAGACCCTGAAATATCAAAAGGAGGGAACTAGTCTCATCTCTAGGGGCTAACTGTTCTTCAAGAGGGATGCCCCATGTAGATAACCAATTCCCCCACCCCACCCTCTGGTAACCTTGCTGCAATCATGAATTTCAATGGGTATGTTATCTATGTAAAATGATGCTGAAATGAGCTGAAAGCCAAACAATTTCTTATCCAGTGTAGGGCTTGTGTTTCTTAAAATGGCCATCAAAATATGAGGGATGAAACTGGCTGCCCATTAAGCCTGCTCAGGATAATTACAACTTTGACCAAACTGCATCCATAATGCTAGTTAGGACAAGCAGTGATTAGGGACAGTGGCAATAGTATTCAAGCAGGATGTCATGTCGTGTACATAAATTAGTGACACTACTCCAAAGGAAAATGTTCCAAATGAAAGCAATTGCTATAAAAGAATGTTGTGCAGATTATTAAGAGAAGCTAATGAGTGATGATTCACCTGGATCTCACCTAATGCAAACACATTGTGCTGTGATTTGCTTAATCATAGCTTAGTGTATATGGCTAGCATCACACTGCATTCTAAGCTATAATGTGTTTTGGAAGACAGAAACAGGTTTGGAACTCTGAAATGACTTCAAATGCAGTTATTATAGATCTTTCTGGGAACTAGTGAATTGCCTGCCTGCTAAGAGCCATTAAGCTGTTTTTACTTCCTCTGTGTTTATTGTCTTTTCAGATGTCATTATAATATTGCTCCCTCTTCCTATAGCTGCATTCATCCACAGGCAATTGTAGCAGGAAGGGGAATCCAAATATAAGGAACTGGAGCCATAATATGCTTGGTTTATTACAGCCACATTTTCCCATTTTTGTATTCATTTCCACTGCAAATTTTTTTTCAACAACATGGGGAGTTCATTGGTGGAAGGATCACGACAGTTTTTATTTATTTATTTATTTATTTATTTATTTGTTTGTTTGTTTGTTTGTTTTATTCATTCATTGATTGATTCATTTAATCATTCATTCATTCATTTATTCATCCAACAAAAATTACAAATTCAAACCAGAGGTGGTATTCAGCAGATTCTGACCAGTTCTGGAGAACCAGTAACGGAAATTTTGAGTAGTTCGGAGAACTGGCAAATACCACCTCTTACTGGAGATTTTATAGAATCCTTCCCCTGCCATGCCTACCAAGCCACGCCCACAGAACCAGTAGTAAAAAAAATTGAATCCCACCACTGATTCAAACAAAGAAAATAAGAAACTCAAATGTGACAGGGGCGATAGGCATGCCAGCGCGCTTATGCATGCCCCCTGATGGACCTCTTAAATATGGGATGAGGTCCACAGAAGTTAAGTTAGAATTAAAACTGTGAAAGGTAATGGCTGAGACAACTGAAGCAGGTAAGATATTCCAAACTTTGACAATTCTGTTACAAAAAATCAAATTTTTTTACAATCGAGTTTAGAGTGGTTTACATTGTGTAAAGCAGAGGTTCACATACATTACATTATGATTAAAATTTTAAAAGTCATTTACAGATAAAGTGTTACTATGTACAATTTTTTATGCAATACCTAAGTCTGACTGCAAGCATCACAGTTCTAAACTATCAAACCAAGAATTCCAAGCCTAGTAGTATAAGGCATTCTATTATGGACAGAAGAATACAACACTTTCCTTGTAAAGTACTTCTAAACTTGCTCAGTTGTATTAAAGAGCCATGGTGATCCAGTGGTTAGAATGCAGTACTGCAGACTAACTCACTGCTCACTCCAGGAGTTTAATCCTCAACGGCTCAAGTTGACTCATCCTTCCATCCTTCCAAGGTCGGTAAAATGAGGACTCAGATTATATGCTGACTCTGTAAACCACTTAGAGAGGGCTGAAAAGCACTGGGAAGTGGTATATAAGTCTAAGTGCTATTGCTATTGCTATTGCTATTAATGGCTGATATGCAGTAAGGATTCCAGACAGTTGAACAATATTCTAGGATTTCTTCTTTAAGTTTACAATTTTCCAAACACTTGAAGAGGATTGGTGAGCATAGGTTGGTATGGGTTGTATTCTTCTGTGGAAAAAGTCCTATCTAACAGAACTGAAAAAGTATATCTTCTCTATTACAAAACCTACCCTTTGGAACAGCTGATCTCTATGAGATTCTGCTACCCTTCTGTAAGGCTTTGAAAACCTATTTTTCCCACAATAATTGGGACAGGATAGTTGATGAATCCTTCCTAAAATATTTGGAAATATTAATATGATCATAGTTGGCATCAATTGTATTATAGTTTGTGGTTTTATAGATTTTATATTCATTGCCTCTCTTGTCTTGTGCTTTATGTCAGTCAACCAGGACTGCAATTAACAAGTTGATAAACTATTGAGGAAGAAAGGAGGGAGGGAGGGAGGGAGGGAGGGAGGGAAGGAAGGAAGGAAGGAAGAAAAGAAGGAAGGAAGGACCTGGGACAGGCAGATGTTGTTTGAGGGTGTTAAAGGTTTTGTCACAGGATGCAATCTATTCCAAGTAAAGGTACCTTTTGCAATTGACTGGTCATTATTATTATTTTATTTAGTATTATTATTATCATTAAGGCATGACTGGGCTTGGTCACGGCTTAAACAGGATGAAATTCTGCACCAGCTTCCACATAATCTTTCTTTGTGTTATGAGAAATTCAATCAACTGCCGCCTCCATTATCACATGGAGCAAGTAATGACTTGTTTACTTTAACACCAGTTATTCGTGTGTGTAATATGATTTTATTTATTTAATACAAAGATTTTATTTAGTTTTCTCACACATTGGATGAGTAGGTGACTTTTTACTGAAATAACAGCTTGATGGAGGTGCACCTTTATTAGGTTGTAGCAGGTTCATCTGAAATGTAGGTAGGAAAATTGAGCTGAATAATATGGAAGTAGGACAAACCAGGCTAGGAAGGACAGGAGGAGGAAAAGATGAAAAGCAATTAAAGATTTGAGGCTCTACCAGCTGGAGAAGAGCTTCAGCCAGTAGTGAACTGATTGTATAACATCCCCTAAAAGGATGTTTGTACAGGAAGTCTTTGACTTACAATCATGTGTTTGGCAATTCTTCAAAGTTACAACAACACTGAAAAAAAAGTTGCTTACAATCAATTCTCACACTTATGATCTCCACAGTACCTTCATGGTCACTTGATCAAAATTCAGACACGTGGCAAGTAGCATGTATCTACAATGAATGTAGCAGGCTGGCTTCATCTGACCACCATTTGCAACTTTCCCAACCAGTTCTGACAAGCAAAGTCAATGAGGGAAGCCAGATTCTCTTAATAATTGCATGGTCCACATAACAAGTGCAGTGATTCACTTAACAGTGGCAACAAAAAGTTTTAAAATCAGGCATGACTGACTTAACAACTTCCTTACTTAGCAATGGGAATTCTGGTCTCAATTGTGGACATAAGTTGAAGACCACCTGTAGTGGGTAGGGGGCTCTCCAGAGTTGATAAAAACAATTTTTTTAAAAAATTAATTACATTTATATGCCGCCCTTCTCCAAAGACTCAGGGCAGCTTACAGTTTTTGGGATACAACCCAAATGCTATGGCAGTCATATTCACCTTGGCAAAAACCTCTATAACCAAAAAATAACCCCCAAAAAGCTGAGGGACAAATGAAAATGTGCTATCTATAATAATGGATTCAGAAGACTGAGTGAAGGCACGGTTGGAGCAGAGATGGTTCCTTGAAAACAAGAAGGATACACCCAGCTGCTTACAGAAATGGTGTTGAAGGGAAAATTTCTCATCCCAAATAACAGTTCAGGGGGACAAAGCATGAACAGTGTCTCTGGAGTGTAGAATCAGAATTGAAAAAGCACACATGGAATGGAGAAATAATGGAACATCTGACTTGGGAATGGCTGGTTTGCTTTGTGGGCTGGTTTCTACTCAGCTTCAAAATCTGAGCCTGGATTCTGAATGTCAAGATGGAAGAAAGTTGTCATTTATAATAGGGACAGAACATAAAGATTCATTTCATGCCTTGGATTTTAGAATTATTATCCAACATTATTGATCCAGAAGGGCAATAGTTCAGGGCTGAAGCACATGTTTTCTTAGCCATATTAAAATTCCATTTTCATTTGTTGGCAGTTCCAGGGAAAAGGAAGAGAAACCTCAGGCAAGCTCAATAGTGTTTTGCCTGAAGGCCAAGCTGTGCATTCTGAGGCATGAAAATCAACTCAATTTTTTTTAAAGAGTGACAGTTGTAGGAAGGAACTGCAATTCTGATCCTGACCACAGCGCATGAGAGAAGAGATCAATATTTCCCTTTGTATAAAAATCTCTACTATATTATCCTTAGTTGGGTGACTATGTGGTTCAGAAAAAGTTTCTATTGATACCAATGGGAATGTATTTCTAAGCATTGCAGCTGCTAGAAGGAGGAGGGAATTGTCTGGTTCATGGCTGAGAGGAAAGAAAACTTCTCCCTGTTTGTGGCAGTCTCGTCAGAAGTAGTATATGCCAATTCCCCCCAACTGCCATCGTCACCCCACACCATTTTTGCAATTAATGAAAGACAATATTTAAAACATTACTGCCTTTGGCCTGATGTTATTTGGTTTGGAAATACTATACAAAAAGGATCTATTGTTTAGATCAACCAGTAGATCAATTACCTTTATAGTTTGTTGACTCACCATGATTTCTTAATTAGACCCATACTTTTAAGCTTGCAGCCATATTTCAGATCATATTATGATGTTCAACCTATGGCAGCAGCTAAAGTAACTAATGATCTACTCATTAAAAATAAAGTATCACCGATACCGAGTTTGGCTTGTGCTGATTACATGGATATATCCATGTCGTTTTCTTGGCAAAAACATGGAATTTATTTGCTGTTGTTTACTTACTGACTTTTCTCTCACTTTCCTAAACTAAACCCATGGGATTTCCTTGGTGTACTCAGCAGCATCCTAGTAAGGATGCCAAAATCTAAAACCCGAGCTATAAGTATTTTCTATTATTTCCTAGTAAGGTTTATTTCATTTTGTCTTGACATCTTGTATGAATCCAGCTCATTCAGTAATAACTCAGGAAATCAGGGATCAACATAATGTGTGAATGTAGTTTTCTATAGGATGTTTGTTTCTGTGCCAAGCTAGCTGCTCTGATCAAAACAATATTCTGCCATTATGCCACAAGACTCACCCCATTAGTATTGGTGTCATGACATTACACACACCTCCAAAAGTGATGGAGCCTGTGACTACATTTGCCATTTTAATTAAAACAACTAGAGCAGTTGATCCCATTATATGAATCCAATTTCCTATTACAGTACTGGCTTCTTTAACTTTTTTTAAACAACATTGGGAGACATATTTCCAGCCACAAAATCTAGTCTTCTACATCTCTTCCTCCAATAAAAGAAAACTCAAAAACATCAGTTTCTGTTGCAGCACTAAGCTTCTGTAATATACTGTATTTGTTCTTTTGGGCCTTAAAATTCATAATCAGAATTTTCTTAACAGGCTTAGCTCCATTCACATACGTATGATCTACTAAATATCAAATAATAAATAAACCCAGTAAATGTAGTGGAGGATTTCAGACAAAGATAGTAGTCAATAAATCTTCAGACATTTCAAAAAACAAAAAAGAACAAAATACTGCTCAATCATGATCACAGTAAGGAGACTTGGGATATAATTAACCTCTTATATATTAACCATGCAAGAAGGTAATTAGCTGTATTTTTCTTTTCAGTTTTTTAGTTCACAGCTTGATGTTGATTTTTATAATGTAGGGTCTAACACATTTAACCTAACCAGGGTTATTTTAAATTTTCCCCTAGAGAAATAGTTTTATTCCCCACCTTTGCTACATATCACCAGCTATTTTTACCATCAAATATATTGTCGATGGAAAACCTGAGTATTCCATTTCATAATTTGTGAAATGACGCTCAAGGATATTTTCAATAAAAAAGTATAAAGAATTATTTATCACATCAAATTAATGTCAAAGAGAAACTCAAAATATTCCATATACAAAACTAAAAAAAATCACTGTTAATGTTGAATTGTCTTAGGAGAAAAGCATTATGTTTCAACATCTTTTGCTAAACATCTGAAGTTTGGGTTATACTGTAAGAAACTCTGTGCCTCTTTTGAAGTAAAACAGAGGTTATGAACTTTATCTCTAAACTAATCCTTTCAATATTTAGTTCCAAAAACCAGTAGCATTACTCTGGTGTGAAAACTAGCGTGAAAACTACTTCTAGTGCAATTAATAAATATTGTGCAGCTGTAACAGAAGAATGGCTGGTAATTCTGTGCTATTTGTTCGTAGTAGGGCTTTTTGTCCAAATAAGGCAATACAGCTTTCCCTTCTGCTTATAATACAGACATGAAATATGATGTTTCAAATGGTTACAAGAAAACACATTTCATTGTTTCTTGTCCATTTCCAAGGTTCTTCCTCTAAGAAGCTGGCTATGATTCTTGGATAGATTTATAGAGATTCTCCCTTGTCTCTATTAAATAATACTTTAATGGAGATCCAAGAGAAAGAATGAAAAATCAACTCAACAATAATTTGTAGTCAGTGATAAAAAGTGGAATTTATTAAAAGCCCTCAAAAATAGCTTCTCTGGGGGAAAAGATAATGATGTCAGTCATGTTTTAGTAGTTATCATTTTGAAGCTCAAATGGAAGAGAACATTTCTTGAGGGGTGTAGCAAAGAAATAAATTCTTATTCAACACATAAGAAGCCTGGATGTATCTGGCTTCCAGTAAGAATTGGGATTAGAACTAGAAATAGGACATTTTGTTCCTGTGTGGAAACAAAAGGGAATATTAAGATTTTGCCTGGAGTTTGTTGCATTCTTTATGGGGCAATTTGAAGATTCAGACATGCACTGGTTGGTTCATTAATCACTGTTCCCACAACTGATTCCTTTCCACTTAATTAAATTCTTGTCCTCAACTAGTTTTCTTTGCAAAGATGCTTGTAGATAAGGGTCAGTATACTAACCTTTAGAGGTAGAAAGCTCTATTTGGTGGACAAGGTAAATTAATAATATTTGTATTTGCCAGTACTCCCATCAAGACCATTGGATATATTAGAAGAGTCTGTTCCTGATTAAACAGATTCAGTGTTAATGACTCTTCTCCCCTAGTTGTGGAAATATATTCAGACTTGCAAAACTCTGTTTCTATAATCTTATAATAAAAACAGTATTAGCTAATGTGTGTTTGGGGTTTCCAAATATGGTTCTGACATCTGGGCTGACATCAGTCTTGCAAATCTGAATGCACTTTCCCAGTCCCTCCTTTATTGACAATTATGGAGAGTCACACGTAAAATACTTTTTCAAAATACATGTTTGCCTTGGATTCAGATTTCTTCAATTAGACTATTGTCTTGGCTGCAGCTCTTCTTCCTGTCCCTCAGTGTTATTCCTTCTGCCCATTAAAGTAGTCTAATGCAGGGCTGTCAAACTCATGTCATCATGGCAGCATCACATGATGCATCGGGACTTTTCCCCCCTTCGCTAAACCAGGCATGGGTGTGGCCAGCATGTGATGCATCCAGCCTGCAGGCTAGGAGTTTAACAGCCCTGATCTAATGCAAGGCTGATTTTAGAACTCTGTCACAGGCCTGAGAAGTAGTAGCATTTTGTCTTTCTTTCTAATGCTCATGAAGTGAGTGCTGCAGTTGTTAAGCAAACCCATTGTTTGCTATGGGACAGTTTTTATCGGAAACCCGGAATAAACGTCGGGTTCTGGCAAAAACATAATAAATCAGAGTCATGGAACTGTGGGGCACCGCAAATAGCTGTACATGTGAGCTGGTTGCTGAGCCCCCAAAATACAGTCATGTGACCATGGTGGGCAGGTCCAAACATTGGAACTTTAAAACCAAGCCATAAATGCTCATTTCAGGGCTTGTCTTAATACTGAACTGATATTAATCAACCAGTCATAAGTTGAGGACTACCTGTAGGCATGTCAGTTATTCATGTCATCACTATATATTAAGTTCTTCCTAATGGGATGAATAGAATCTCTAAAACACAGGTTTTTTTCCCCTAAATGTATCTATCTGGGTGAAAGTGAGCATAGTAGACAATTTCTTTATATGTGGATACATAAAGACTCTGGTTGAAGTTTGACATAAAAATGACTGTTACTGGAAGCAGGAAAAAAAGCAGGGGAAAGGGTCAGTGTCCCATGTTAGGTAGATACTAGATAGTATGAGTGCAGATTTACAATCCGATATGCATTTGTTTTCTGTTTATGAACTAGCTCTCCATGAAGAAAAGACTGATCCATAATATTCTGTCTGGTCGAGGTTTAGTGATGTTTTTAAAAGTAGGCTGAATAAAAACTAGGCTGAATAATTTCGCCTACGTACCTCATGCATTTGTAGGTTTCCTTTTCTTTTTCCCTTCCCTTTGGTTTTTTAAAAAAACTTTTAGGTTTCTTCACTCTTTTTTTATCTAGTAAAGCAATAAAAAGAGGACTTTGAGTGGGTGCATAAGAAGGATTTAAACAATGGCGGATGGTGAAAGTAGACAGGCATTTTTATTCATCTGTCATAATATTAGAATTCAAAGGCAGCTAGTGAGATCAGTTGGCAGCACATTTATGACAGAAGAAAACCCAGTTTGTCACATTGCACATCCTAAACTTTTGGAATTCACTGTCATGAGGGATAACGATGGCCATTTACTTGGGCAGCTTTAACAAGACATGAAACAAATTAATAGTGATACGTGCATAAAAGTATGTGACCACAATAGTCAAAATGTTTCATGTTTCAACTTGATAAGCTAATAAATATTTTCTGGGATTCCTGCCTTCATTACCTGCTTGTGGACAACTTCTAGAAATATCTGCTTAAACCAAACAGGTTGATATTTTCAGCTAAGGACGAACTGGGGTGAACTAAATGCAACAAATGAGGGTTAGGAGACAAAGGGAAACATAATAGGAGACAAAACAGAATGATGTTCCATGTTGTACCTCACTTAATTGCAATGGGGGGCAGGGGAGGCAGGCCCCAAATCTCATTGGGGGAGGAGAGGAACCCATGTGCATTCCATTCTATCATCTTCTAACCATCTTCTCATTGGACCTCCATGCAGTTTGTTTCTTCTGAAATAAGGGTGAGATGGTTTAGAGAATGGATCATAACTAATAGGAATCACTTATATAAAGAGATTATACTCTATAGACCAGGGGTCTGCAAACTTGACTGCTTTAAGACTTGTGGACTTCAACTCCCAGAATTCCTCCAGTCATGTTAGCTCAGGAATTCTGGGAGTTGAAGTCCTCAAGTCTTAAAGTTGCCAAGTTTGAAGAACCTTGCTATAGACAGATGCATGCTATATTGTACACACCATTATTGTACACTACCCAGAGGCCTTCTGTAAGGAAGATAGCCAATTTCAAAAGGTGATAAATAAATATAGTTACAGCACATACAGTGACTTACTACTTCTTTATCAACCTATTTTATTCAGGTGTGATGAAATCTGTTGGGCAGGAGCATCCTAGGATACTTAGAAGTAGAAACAAGAAGTTTGGATATAAATCATTATTTCAGGAGAGTTTCCTGTAAGGCAGTTTGCTAATATAGTTATCTCTTAATTCGATGGGCAAGCAAATAACCCATTTTAGCCAGAAGTGAGCAAGTAAAGGCTTTCCCAATGAAGTTTCCTCAGAGATATTTGCTAAATATCCTAATTATGCTTATCAGTTTTGCTACACTGATTAGGAGTTATTGGAATTATTATCCAACATATATGGAAGATGGCAATTAGTAAAAATGATATATAGGAGTGCACAATGTTACATTGCACAGTAGTCCTCAACTTACAACAGTTCGTATACTGACCGTTCAAAGTTACAAAGGCACTGAAAAAGTGACTAATGACTGTTTTTCACACTCACGACCATTGTAGTATCCCCATAATCATGTGATCAAAATTCAGACGCTTGGCAACTGACTCATATTTATGACAGTTGTAGTGTCCCAGAGTCCCATGATCACCTTTGAGATCTTCTGACAAGCAAAGTCAATGGAGAAGACAGATTCACTTAACAACTGTTTTACTAACTTAACACCACTGCAGTGATTCACTTAATAAATGTGACAAGAAAAGTCACTAATGGGACAAAGCTCACTTAACAAATGTTTCACTTAGCAACATAAATTTGGGGCTCAGTCATGGTCGTAAGTCAAGGACTACCTGTATATGGCTTACAATGTGATATCCTCATTGGGGTTATTTTATGTTTTAAGATTATCACAGTGAGTTTAAAAAAGGAATGGAAAATGGTGAGCATTAAAAAAAACCTAGAAAACTAAAGCAATCAAAATAGAAATTTCAGTGAAATATAAAAGAAGTTCTGAATTACACTTGGACAAGCGGAGCAACGTGTCTCATGAGGAAAGAGATTACAGTAGTTATGGAAGTGATGTCATGTGTGTTACCCAAATTCTATTATTGTCATTTACATAATTACAAGACATCATCATGTTACTACCAGATGCCTTTGCAACTGTGTCCTTATGATTGCAATAATTGACTGACAAACTCAAAATGCAGCTTGTCTCAGCAGATGGGATCTCTGAAGAAGCAGAAGCATGAAGCAAAGAGCTTTCTTGATATTATAATAACATCAGGCCAGGATTTTGGACAGAAATCCTGCTCCCTCACTAAAATAGCCATTGCAATATTGCAATAGCAATAGCACTTAGACTTATATATCACTTTATAGTGCTTTACAGCCCTCTCTAAGAGGTTTACAGAGTCAGAATATTGCCCCCAACAATCTGGGTCCTCATTTTATGGTACCAACCTCAGAAGGATGGAAGGCTGAGTCAACCTTGAGCTGGTGAGAATTGCTACTTCTTTTCTTTTCTCCCAGAATAGCTTCTCCAGGGAGCTTAGTCTATGCATAATGCATCCAAAATAGGATCATTTGATACTGGTGATTTGTACCTCAAGTGAGAACTCTGGATTGATTTCTTCAGTGATCTATTTGTTTGTTTGTTTTCTTGGCTGTCCATGTATTCTCAGGACTTTTCTCCAAAAACAAAGCTCAGAAATGTCAGAATTCTTCCTATCCAATTTCTTCTAGACTTTCTAAAAGTCTAAGTCACAGGTAATATCATTGCCTACATGAATCTGATCTTTGTAGGTACATTGAATATTTTCACAGCATTGAATATTTTTCATCCTTGGTAAAAACAGAGGAGCAGTTTACTACTGCCTTGTCCAAATGACGACCAGGCACTGTATCATGTTCTTTACTCTTTCCAAATTTCCAAAATCCCTCACCACTAGCCCTGTTGCATGAGGTTCAAATCTGGTGCAATCAAAAGACAGAATGAAATAAATGCTTTGAATGGCAGGCAAGACCAGCATAGGGTTAAAAAGTAATTTCTCCATGTAGCCTAGAGTTACCTTTTCAAACTGGGTAAAGCAATCCATTGCTTGCCACCTGTGACTTTAAAGAGAGTCTTCCACAATAAGCCGGTATAGAAAAATCTGTACTTCAACATTGAACGCTAATGTCTTTCTATTTGCAAGGCTAAAAAATTGCTTAGCTTGTAACTGGAACTAAACTTAGGGTTAAAGCAAAGTGAGCTTTCTTTATAAATACTAGCATGTGTCACTGACCAATTATGATTTTAAGTGTCTCTAATGGTACAAAGGTGTGCTGTGTTCAGAATTTTGAGCCACACCTCTCCTTCATTTTTTAAATATTCAACTTCTGGTGTTTCATTTCTGCAATAATCCCATTTCAGAGAGGATTATTTGGAAAGCAACTATTCAGTTTATGATTCTGGAGAATGTATTTTACTCAGTAATAGGTAAGTCAGCAAGACAAGTGACTTATTATGCCTTCTGTGAATGAAAGTTGTACTTTTAAAAAAATCTTGTTTTTGCTTCCTTCTATCGTCAGGTATTTTCCTTTAGTATTACTATCCACTTACAATATTGTCTTTGTAAAATCAGATAGTTTACTAGAGGAAAAGAGTATAATTTGTTTTATGGCAAGAGTTTTTTTTTAAAGTTTCCTTTGGCATTAACAGAATGCCAGTTTAAAGACCTTGCCACAAAACACTTTATTTTATTGGACTTGGACTTTAACATATGTGAGAACTAAATACCATGAAAACTGGAGAACCATACGTGTGGATGGGAACTATTGGTTATGAAACTGTTTGTGCAGAATTTCAGGATGCCTTAATATAAATCACTAATCAGATATTGACGTTTTATTCAATTGCCCATAATGGGGCATGGAGGTGGGGAGATCTCAGTTACAAGCAGAAACAGGTCATTTTCATGAACAGAAAGTATCATAGGTAGGTTTTCATTGCTTTGGTTCTATTGTTTTTATATATATATATATTTATTTATTTATTTCTGTGTTGTGCATTCTACCCAGAGTCCTTTGCAGTTGGGATGGGTTACAATTCTGTTAAATATACATAGATACATACATACAGGTATGTATGTATGCATATATATTTAATTCTCTAAAGCCAGCAGAGTATGTTTCCTCCATGTAAACTTAGCTTTATTAAGCACCAGAGCCTGTAACTGTAGGGACTATTTGAATGCATTCAGATTATTTTAGTAGAAATAACTAACACTATGTAAAAAATAGAAATAATTAAATAACAGGCAACCTTTCCTTCAAAGATATGTATATTGCAGAATAATCAATGCCTGTTTTATTTTACATATGTTGGCCATCTTCAGATTAAATGGAGGCAGCTTTCTTATACAGACTTAGATCTAAATGAAACATAAAAGAAAATAAGGTCACACTAAAAAAGGAAATAACATTTGTTCCATTAAGATCAGAGTGGCAACTCTAAAACAGGCATAGAAATGTTTTTTCCCCCCGAACCTGTGGCAAGTAACTTCTCTTGTAGCATTCTATATCTTTCTTCAAGATGGTTCTGCTGGTTATATAATAGTGTGAGGATCACTTCTATTAAATTTTAAAAACTCTATGCCATTGACATAACTCCCCTCCTCTCAAGGCTACAGATGGAGCATTTTAAACTTGCAAACCACTGGAACTTAAAATACAAAGCATAGGTGCCATCAGCTTCTTTTTATAATTCAAAATTAACAGATGCTTTCTTTTGAAGCGTGTATAGGTAAGTAATGATCCCATATTGCAATAAGGTAACCTAAATAGTACAAATACTCTGATGTATAAAATGATCAGCAGCATTAGATTTCTCCTCTCTCTCTCCACCATCCCAGTAATCAAGAATTAACCTTCATTTTTCCTTTGAAAGCGTTGAAATAAAGAACAAGCATTCCTCTGAGTGAATGACTTGGGATTTGCAATGTGTTCGATCTTTTCAGAATTAAAATAGATTGCTTGGCCACTTTTTAAAAGCTTCCTTTGATTTTTCACACAGTGTCAAAATTTAAAATATTGATTCTGTTAGGAACAGATGTCTTCTTTGATTTAGAGGCAAATCCATCTCTCTTTTAAGTTTAGAGTGTACTTAAAAATACAATCCTGTGTGTGCCTACACAAAATAAGTCTCACATAATTTGGAATAGTGGATAATAAGTGGATAAAATATTGCAGTCATAAGGAATAACCTGTGGCCCAGTAGGGAATAGAATCTGTGACAAAATTTTAACAATGTCAGATAAAAAGTTGCCAATTCCAGACAAATGCAAGGGGAACTGGAAGTAGTTCAATACCTTGCACAGGAGAGCAAAATGTACAAGTAGATGTGTTAAATTTTTATGTATAGAATTAATTGTCCTAAGAGGGAACAAAACCCAACTCTATTTCTTGGTGCAAAATCAATTTGAGGAAATGGATAGATAATCCTTAAGGTAGTCAGACATCTTGCAACTTAAGAAAATAATTGTGGGACCCAGGCAAGAGAGCAAAATAGGGCCACAGCACAACTCCAGAACAATAAATTACAGGATGGCCCTCGGGGTTCATAACAGTACATGTTTTTTTCAAAGGGAATAAACATATTTTATTAGTAACACTGGAAATAATAAACAGATCCTGTGGTCATCGCCATGTGTAGTCTTGCATCCTTTCACAGGATGAGGCAGAACGTCTGGGATGGTTAGGAAATCATCAAAGTACCGCTGGGACGTATGTCATAAGCAGGACTGTGCCTGTTTCAGAGCTAACTCCTTGGTGTTGGTGTGCACATGTGGGAGGTAGAAGTGCTGTTTTCAGTGTGCTGATGTTTAAAGCGATACAGTGAAATCTGCTGCAGGCACTGGACTACACTCCTCCCATAGTACCTGTAGGTCTCCCAAATCTATGCCTATTAAAATAGATTTAGGGAAGGGAAAGGGGAGGTCAAAGTAGCACTCTTGTGGAAACACATGTCTAGCTGTGTAAGACTGGAAGCCACCTAAAGCTGTGCAGGAAGGTTAGCCATTGTGAGAACAAGGAGGAGCCCATGGTTTTTCTTTCTTGCTGATTTTGGAGTATTGGAGGTGCAGTGGTGGGATTCAAATTTTTTTACTACCGGTTCTATGAGCGTGGCTTGGTGGGCCTGGCAGGGGAAGGATACTGTAAAATCTCCAGTCAGAGATGGTATTTGCCGGCTCTCCGAACTATTCAAAATTTCCGCTACCAGTTCTCCAGAACTGGTCAGAACCTGCCGAATACCACCTCTGGTGCATGGGTTATGACAATGAGGCATTGCTAGAAAAAGTGGGCTCGGCATTTTTGGGGATTGGAAGCTTTGTTTTGCTGCAGTTCTTGTTTGAGTCTCTTTAGTGAATAGGTATATTAATCCTATGGAAAATTTAATGCATCTGTGTAATAGCTTCTTAACTCAGGCTGTTATTTTATGGCAGTTTGCCTGAGTTTACTGGCCCATCACGGAAAGTTCCAAGACCTGTAGAAAGAGGGCAGAAATCAAAAGTTTTTTAAAAGGTAGATTGAGATGAGCAAAGAAATGTGGGTTGTGTGAATGAGCTTAATCTGAATTCTCTTTTGTTCTGTCCTTTGTCCATTCCATTCTTATTGTCCCCTGTAGTGATATCAATCTTTCCTTTCCTTTTTTCTGTTTTGTACATTTCAAGAAAGTTGGAGAAAATAAGGCTTGTGGGTGTCTTTGTGAGGAATTGCCTAATTGTGAAATGATCCAGATCCGTCAGCAGGACACACTTATAACTACAACATTTAACATTGAAAAAACTGCAAATGTGCTAATGTGCACTAAGCAAAGCAAGAGAGGCGTCTTACATTATATTTGAAACTGTAATTGCAACTTCCATTCTCTTCCTAAAGCAATTTCAGGATGAGCTTTGTTCATCTAAATTTTAGGGATCTCAAAATATTGAGACGTCCGCACTTTGAGCCAATCAGCGTTTGACTTTTTTTTTCAACAGACCAATAAGAGAGTGCAGGAAAATCCTGTCACACATACACCCCCACCCACTCTGTCTGGTGGGTTACTATAGACCCTGGAGCAACAAAAGTCCTGTCACTTCCACTCCACAATAAAAACAGAAATAAAATAAATTGCTAGGCCCCCTCTGCCTTTGACATTTGTAGCTCACATTGTGCATCACTGGTTGCTTGTAAAAACATGGGGGGAGGGGAAAAGCTGGGTTCTTGCTAAGGAAAAAAACTACACAGCTTACAAAACTGCCTTTTCTTTTAAAATCATCTTGGAAGGTAGGAAGGTGGAATTTATCCATTTATTTCAATTGATATGGCCTCTCATCTTAACTTCATAATTCTGGGTGGTGAGCACTGCTTAAAAAACATTTAAATAAAAATGGCATCCCCATGAAAGCATATCAGCATTTGTACAACCATGGTTGCACACTGTTTGGACAGCTGAAGGGAAGACAGAGAAATACATACAGGCAGTAGAAACAGGACATAAAGCTAAGAGCTAGGAAGCTAGATGAGGCAACAATTGTCCTCATTGGGAAAAGGAAAGAGTCCAAGTTCTACCAAACTTCTGTATTGCAAATGAAAAGACCAGCTGTGCTCTGATGTCACATAAACCAGCAAGGAACTAGAAAAAATAATAGACTTGGCTCTCATTTATAAATAGGAGCTCAAGGGATACTTAACTGATTATGAACTTGATGCAAACAGCTTGCCCAGTAGGGAGGAGCTTTTAGGTACCAAGTCGTGGGTGGATTTTGGACTTATTGCTAGGTCTCAATGATTTCCAGTAGGTCATTATTGGTCTTCTGATTCCCAGTTGTTTAAAAGCAGCAGCAGCAAAATGATTGTACATATAAAGTGATATACCTACCCATCTGCATGCAAACATAATGCTGCTGAAATGAATAAAGCTTGGGAGAACTACAAGTAGATGTTTGTTTGGAAGGAATATAATTTTTTTTTCATTTCTAGAATTCAAAACAAATTCCTGGGCAGTGTCTCATGATTCTTGAATTATAAGTGTATATTGTTTGCACAAGTCTCTCCAGTTGAGTGTTCTCAAGGTTGTAGTACAGTAATAACAACAAGGGTTCTTCAATTAACTGATGGCTTCCGCTAGTTCCTCCTGCCTGGACATAATGAGGAATATGAGTATAAATAGATAAATAAATCTTTGTAGAATATTTATGTAGTATGATAACTTTTGCTTATGCTGTATGCGTAGTTCAATAATTTTGGAAAGTATATCACAAGTAAAATTTTGCCAATATGTTAATAGTATTATATATACAAATACAAATTCTGATCATGCTATGGTATTATCAAGACTATTAGAGTTGGAGATCAGCAGAAGCACTATGATGATTACCTGGTTAGATCCAATGGCCAGTCTAATTCTCCTGCCTAAGATTGCAGTAATCCTTTGCTGTCTACAAGCTGTACTTCAAGATGGGGTTAAAGAAATATATGGCAAATACAGCCCTGAAAAACCTAATTTTGACAAAATCCAATCTAAATGAATAGACAATCCCATTTCAGAGTTTCTTCTTGAAGTGACTGGTTTCTACTAGACTAGGAGAAGCATGTGTGAATTTTGTAGGAGAAATTCATTCCATGTATAGAAATGAACACTTAGCTTCTTATTCTTTCGGTAGTTGTGACTACATACATTCCCCTGCAGACCAATGTGGGTTTGTGTCTATTTGGTTCCAGTGGTTATTGGCTTGAGACTTATTGTGACTTCACTATTTGCTCATATACTTCACATGAAGCATGTAATGTGGATTTTTTTATCAGTTCATATAAAATTAGAGAACAAACCAAGGTCCCCATCACTTTTAATGTTATTGTCTCATTGACCCCTTTAAAGTGGTAGCCTTAGTGGAAGTATTATCTGATGAAGCTGAGAACAATCAGCTTCTCAATAGCTCCCCCTTGTGTTTCATACAATCCAATGTTTAGCAACTTCTTTCTCTCCAAATCTGGCACTAAGACAATGAATATATAAATATGTATTTATATGTTTGTCTTTATTTTTAAAAATGCATATTATAGTCTTTATTAAAGTCTGTTGCAGTAAAGATTCAGTTTCTTTGAGTTCTGAGGTGGGGAGGCGTTTTATAACCCTGCCCTCCACAAAATGGCTAATCTAAATATCTCTCTCACTGACAGTGGCTCTCTCCTCAGCTATTTTCAAATCAAGACAAAAATATCAGGAGATGAAATCATGGGACTCCCACATCATGTGTACTTTGGCACTTAACAATGAATGTGAGAGAAAGTAATTGCATTCTGGCAGGAAGAAAGATCTGCTAGAGATGGTAGAGAGCATAAACTGTTCATTTCACCCTGTCTTTAGAGGATAGATGGATACTCCTTAGAAGGCTCCAGTTATGGGACTCAGATATTTCCAATGTAATTCTAAATGACAGAAAGAGCGGACTTCTTCCACATGTTCCTTCAGAAAATTCTTGGAAGTCTTATTCCAGCTCTTAACTAGTCTGGGCAGGTGGCGGCCAGGCCTTCTCCATGGTGATGTCCTGATTTTGGAAAACTCCCTCTAAAAATATTCATTTGTACCCTCTCTGTTGAATTTGAGAATTCTTACCCTTGATGAATATGAAAGATGTGAATGACTGGAGGAGTTTTCATCTTCCTGAATTATTTGTTGTAGTTCCTGAGTGTTAATTAACATTTATTACAGTTATAGATCAACATCATAAAATGATTCATGTCCCAAAGGAATATATATATACACATACACAGATGTACTGCAGGACATGAAATATAAAGGAGTAAAAGTTATAAAAATTCACAAACACAGGCTATACAGATCAAGTTCTTCCAGGGTACAGGAAAGGTGTGTTTTTTAATTGGGGAGATGAGAAATCTTAACTATTAGCCTCCGTGTAGTGAGCAGCAAAAACACAGAATTTAGCTACATTGTAGAAGCGTCTACATGCTTCTCCATCAAAAGCCACAGCATTTTCTTCTCGTCTGTCAGGTTTTGGGACAGCTGCCTAAAACAGACCTTAATTCCTTGCCCAGCATAATTTTCACAGAGCTCTCTTTAACAAGATTCATCAAAATAAATGAAATGGGATTACAAGAATTTCAACAACTAAATTATTTCCCATCTGGAACCAATGTATCTTAGGGCAAAGACATTCCAATTTTCTTTTTAACAGCCTTTCTATGATCTCATGGGGAGGCAGGTCCCTTCTGTACCAACAGGGAAGCTTGCAGCTGGCTGTTTACATAATGGCAATTCTATCAGTCTGGGAACCAACCCTTACATAACCTGATCTTCCAGAACAGTTTAACAGCAGGGGACTAGTAGCTCTGAACTCTAATCCATGTGGAAAGGGCAGCAGAATAAACCATGGGTGATTCTTAAGGTCACCCAGGCAGCAGGACAAGTTTAATCCTGAATGAAATCTCACTTCCAGTAACTCTGAAGGCAAGTTATTGAGTCTCACCAAGTAGAATGCTATCTGATGTAGCTAGCATAAAGTAATAGTAACATTAATCCCATCCCAAATCTTAAAGGGGAGAAGGGAATGGAACTTGAATAATTCTGAGAACTGCTCCAATTCCAAATTAATTCCCACCTCCAATGAAATAAAATATTCAGTTGATCGACTGTGTCTTCTAAGGTCCAATTCAATACCTTTCATCTAATACTGTATCCAGTTGTGTCAAGAAGATGAGAAATCTCAGGTTAAAGATCATTTTGGACTAGCATTTAAGGTGACAGTCTCAATATGGGACACAGTAGAAGTTATTTCTGGTTCCAATCACACTAAAGAGTTAGAGATGCATATTGAGGAACTCAAAAGTTTTAATTTGATGGCTTTGAGTGTGTCAGTCTTGATAAGTATACGTCATTCTATTTATTTATTTATATCCTGCCTTTATTATTTCTACAAATAACGCAAGACAGTCAATATATCCAACATACATTCCTCCTTTATTTTCCCCACAACAATAGCAACAAACTTGTGAGGTAAGTTGGGCTGAGAGAGAATTACTGGTTCAAGATCAACAGTCAGTTTCTATCCGGCTTTCTTAACCACTAGACCAACTGGACTTGTGAGTGTGAATAGTGATGGGTATATAATTGTTACCGCTCTGCCAGCAGATACAGAATTGTATTAACAATTTTTTGGATCCCATCAATGACATTTTGCTTTGTTTCCCTCCAGGAAGCAGAGGGCTAGAAAATAATTCTCAGGTATTTGAAGGCCTTAGTTTGTTCTCTGAGATCATTGCTTATTTTCCAGGAATGGGTGCTGCTGGCCAGTCTTTTGGTAAAGACAAATACTTTTGTTTTAGTGTATTTCAACTTTAGTTGTTATACCATCAGGGCTTGAGTTAGGGAAAGTGTATAAACAATAAATAGAAGGGACAATTGTTATCATATTGATGTATTCTCATTGTGCTCCTTTTCATTGTTTATTTTATTGTTCTATTATTTTACTTCTGTTCTGTTTACACTCTTTTCATTTCTTCCTTTTTGTTGTTGTAAGCTGCCTAGAGTAGCCCCACAGTCAGATATGTGGCAAATAAATTTAACAAATGAATAAATTGCACATCCTTCCTTCTTTTTTCAGTTGGGATTGATGTAGAAATGTCGCAGAATGCATTTAACCTATATGAGAGTGTTTTTAATTATCCAAAATGGAAGCCTCCAATCAATTACAGGTAGTCCTCACAATTGGGATGGGCAGCTCATTCATTAAGTGAAGTGGTCGCTAAGTGAAATCACAATGATGCTTATGATCTTATTTTAGCTTTCCTTTGCTTTGTAGAACTGCAAGGGTCGTAAATGCAAGATTAGTTGTAAACAGTCATAACTGGGAAAAGTTATGAAAAGCTAAAAGGGGCAGTCACTAAATGAGGACAACCTGTAGAGTGGTTAGCTTTGTTAAGAACCCATCTACCCTGGGAACTGAGTAAAAGCCACCTTTAAATAAAGAAAGATGACAACTTGGTTAGATTTTTTTTTCTCACTAGATGGTATAGTACTAGATCAAGGTCTATAATAGCTCACCCTGTCCTGAGCTCAACTTGGACTTTATTCAGAAACTTGTCCTCATCATGAGTTGGCCCGCTTGCTGAGAGTACTTACAAAACTAACTGGAAACCTGCAGTAGTTCTTGGTTAATGATCACAAATGAGACTGGCAACTCTATCACTAAGCAGTATGGTCTTTAAAGGAAACATCATATGATCATGAAGGACTTATGACTTCATTTCCTTTGTTGTCATTAACATAAACATTTTGCAATAGTTAAGCATGACCTCATGTGACTGCGACTTGATATTTTATTGCCAGCTTCTCCATTGACTCTGCTTGTTGGAAGCCAGCTATGAAGCATGCCAATGGCAACAATGAGTATGAGATGCTGCAACAGTCGTAAACCCTCATTGGTACCCAAGCTCAATCATGTGATCACAGAGATGCTGTGACAGTTATTAATGCGAGAAACAGCTTTCAAGTTACTTTTTCAACACTGCTACAACTTCACATAGTCACAGGGCAATCATTAAGTGCCTATGTTTGCTTGGCCCTTGACCTTTCTGCCATGAATGCCACCTGCTAGTAGCTATTCTATAGCCAGAATAGGCAATGGAATAAGGCTATACTGTCAGGGACATGGCAGGTCTAATATGTTCTACATTCAAAAGCATTCCATAGAAACATTACATAGAAGCATTCCTATGCCTATTTTAGAGTTGCCACAGCCCTTACCTACAGTCATACACAGTCTTCCCTCATTGTCCTAAGCATGTATATATGATGTACATCTGTACACTCTCATGCAGCCTCTTTTCCCTTTTCTAACAAAGTCGATAATATTAGGGGATTGGAACCATGAGAAAAAATTAACTCTCTGCTCCTGTATGCTATCTTCTCACTTCTTGTGCAAACTGTGTTCTCCCATTCCAGCCTGCCAACAGGTTGTGATTTACTTTGATAAGATGGTGCAAAGAACAGGTCACTCCTGTATGTGACCCTACCAAAGAAAACCACACTGCACATAAACACACTGAATAGCTGAGATATGTGTCTGGGTAACTGTGTCACATTTTCACAACTATGCAGAATTGTATATGATTTAGGATTAAAATGCCATGTTTTTTAAGTGAATAAGAAGCATATTTACTTTTTATTTTTGTGGGTTTTTTTAAAGGCTTTAACTTAACCTACCACCAGGTTGAATTGTGATATTATTGTTTCTTAGTTCTGCTATTTTCTCTTAATGCTGCATTTTTTTAAAAAAAAGGTTATTTATGTTACAGCAATTACCCATTTCTGATTTGTCAGAAATGCCATCAAAATCAATGAGAATTAATTTTAATGACTACTTCAAGGTCCGTTACTTAATTATGACCAATTTACTCTGACTCCTACTCAATGAATTTTGGAGGCAACGTGCTAGGAAAGGCAATATAAAACTATATTAAATAAACAATGTGCATGCAACTTGATGAATTTCTAATAAAGGACTATACCTGTTCCTACTCGGTTAATTGGCCATGTTATTAAATCCCAGCAAGTATCTTTATTTAAATGGTAGCAGAATTTACTAGTAAAGAGTTTTGGTAAACAGCTCATCTGAATTCATCATATTAGAGACCTGTGAAGGCCACGCCTAGCTTGTGGGCTACCAACCTATGGCCAATACAGTCTTTCAGATATTGAACCGTGATCTTATTTTATAGCAGCCTTTCATATAGCAACAATTGTTAGGTACATTTACTTATGAAAAACATAACTTTTGATCATCAATTACATTTCTTTGGGATTTTTAATGCAAATTTGATACAACATTGGACATATTGTTGTAATGGTGCATTGTCTTGTGTTCTTAAAGCCAAACTAAAGTACATGTATTTGCTGAACATTCATATATTAAATGGTTCTTACAACTCAAAGGAACTATTAAAGAGAGAAGACAAAAGAATATAGGCATTAAATATTTATTATGCCTGTAAAATCAATAAAACACTAATAGCTGTTTCTCAGCTGAAATACTTTCCTGAAATCCTGCACATATTCTATATCATCTTACAAAATATCCATATGAATTTATTCTGCTGGGGAAGGATGTCAAATGAAGTTTCACCACTATGGTCATGACTATGATATATATATCAGTGAGGTGGGGAGGAAAAGAAAGACATAGAGCTAGTGCAGCTGAGATTATCCCAGAAGACCCTTGTTGTAGCTTTTTAAAATGAGTCTCTCTTAGTGTTATTTTAATTCTAACAGCCAGAAGGGCACCTCAAATATTGCGAGTGGAAGCATCTCAACTGCTATAGATATCAGACATGTCAAGGGAAGTTGGGGATTTACCAGATTAGGTTCTAGAAAGAAAAGTTTTAAAAGTTCATACTGCTGACAAGACAGAGAAGTTAGCCTGCTGAAGATAATATAACCTGACTTGAACCCATACCACAGCCAGGCCATAAAGAAATAAACAAGCAATTACGAATCTTCAGGGTTGAAATTATAAGTGTTCTTCAAAAAGGAAAAGTCCAGCTGATGATTTTGACAATGACACAGACAAGACTGACCACAGAAAACCCATGGAGATTCTCAAACATCCAGGTCATGTTTGTCTCAGAGGTGCTTTTTTCAAAAGGGAACTGGACTTCCTTCACAATAATTTCCTTTCCCTACCACCTCTTTAGCTCCCTCCATGTACTAACACTACCACCAGTGATGGCTTTGGTTTGTTTGTTTTTCTCCTGATTTCCGTATTCAATGCTTCTGGATGGAACACACATTTCAGATCCATGACAAATGCTCCTGTATTAGGTTTAAGCCTATATCAGACGTAGTTCAGTCTAGAGAAGGATCACCTGAAACTGGTTGCTCCATGCATGGAACAGTTTGCCTAGGGAACAGTTTGCATGTTCCCACTTGGTTTTGCAATTAGATTATATCTCTCTGTTCCTCTCATACATTTTACATTATGAGCTGTTCACCTTTGAAGATATTAGTAAAGAATAAGATTGCAAAATGATAAGAAGGTTATTTCTACCTACTTGGCAGGCAGACAGTGTCTTAGGGTAACCATGAAGGAATTAAGGAGGGCTCCTGAAGGACTATGAGTCAGAAATAGTACTTGAGTCACTGTACTTTCTTTGTTACTGCTATGGAGATTTCTTTTTTAAAAAAATTGGGTGTGGATCTGACCAAGACACAGTCCTCATTTATAACTCTATCTAAACCACAGATAACCAGAGCTGATTACTAGTTACCTGTGCCTCACCCACAGAAAAAGCTTCCAGAACATTCTAAAAAAGGACAGCCCTCTGAATATTTTAGGATGACCTCCAAAAATTCTCAGCTGTGTGGTTCCTAAATAATATTTCATTGCTAAGTTGCATTATCATTTTTATTTTTTAGCACCCATTTGTATATATCATTTTATATATAGTGGGTGAAGGAAGGGCCTGGGACCAATACACGCAAGCAATAGTTTAATCCAAGTAATAAGTTCACATCAATATGCTGAATGATGATTCTAGAAATCTAGGTTTAAATCCATATTCAGCTATGAAGTTTCCTGGATGACTATGAGCTGGTCATTTCCACTATTGATGTGTGAAGATAAAAAGAGAGAGGGAAAAGACATGACATATTGTACTTCTATTAGAATACTTGTATTTTGGAATATTTGTATTTTTTGTATTTTCAACGTACAAGTTTATACAATGAAGAAAAATTGATAACTAGGGTAGAAAATGAGAATATAACTTACCAGTTCCCAAATAAGGATTTTTCAAACAATAATACAAATATACAAATAACAACAATTATGACTGAGCATAGGTTTAATGCTTATTTGTCCTAGATAACAATCCAGACAATATTAAGGTAACATTTCCCAGTATTTCCCTATTTTTAAGATCATAAGAGGTAAAATGCTGTAAGAAAATGTAAACTACTTTTCCAGATGGAAAAGCAAACCAGAAATGCATATCTAAAGCTTGGTTTGTTAATGTACTATAAGGCTTACAATGGGTGGCAGTTTTCAATTTATGGACAGTACACATTCTTGATGGAGTTCCTAATAGACTAATTTAAGAAACTCTTTCAAGATACAAGAGATCACAGATGTCTACTGGGTTAAAAAAAAGTCAAGATGGTGACTATGATGGCAAGGTCAAAGCCCTGCCTATTTCTTATGTACATTGTGATGCACAAAACAAAACAAAAAACAGACGGGACTTTGATCACAATGACATGGCTGCCATCTTGATTTTGTTTACCATACCCTTCAGACATCCCTAGAAGATATTAAATGTACTGAACAGCTTATTAAAATTTCATGTCAGTGTAATATGTGCTTGAAAAATAATTAATTGTGACTACTGTATTTGATTTGAATACTTACCCATTCTTGTAACTGTTAATTTTCCAGAACTCTGAACAGAATTATATTAACTCTTCACATTGTACCTTTTAATCACTGTCATTTCTCTTACGGTGATTATTATTATTATTATTTATTTATTTATTTAGACTTGTATGCCGCCCTTCTCCCTAAGGACTCAGGGCGGCAAACATATAAAAAGAGGAATATTTACAATAAAACAATATTAAACAGAACAAGTCTAAGATTGCTAAAAACATTAAAACAATTAAAATTACAATAAAAAACATTACAATTAAAACAACCCACCCCCGGGTCAATCCAGGCGGCCTGCTGAAACAACCAAATCTTCAGGTCTCGACAAAGGCGGAGATCAGGGGCCAAATGAAGATCCAGAGGCTGATTCCATAGGGCTCCCACAGAAAAGGCCCTAGCCCTGGAAACCACCAGCCGACAGTGCCTGACAGTATTCCCAGGAGGCCCTTCCTGTAGGAGCACATGGGGTGATCGGAATGTGATACTGGCAGGAGGCGTTCCCTAAGTACCCTGGACCCAAGCCATTTAGGGCTTTATAAGTTGTTACTAACACCTTGAAGGAGACCCGGAAGGCAACCGGCAACCAGTGCAAGTCGGCGCGGGAGGGGTGTAACATGGGAGTATCGGGATACCCCCATCACTGCCAGCGGCGGCCGCGTTCTGCACCAGCTGCAACCTCCGAGTGATCCGCAAGGTAGCCCCATGTAGAGAGCATTGCAGTAGTCGATTCTGGAAGGACGAGTGCATGAGTGACCGTTCGAAGGGCATCTCGGTTCAGATAAGGCAGGCTGGCGAACCAGTCGAACCTGGGCAAAAGCCCCCTGGCCACAGCCCACCTGCTCCTCAAATTGAGCTGTGCATCCAGGAGGGCCCAGATTCCTCACCTATCCAGGGGGTAACACCTCCCCCCCATGACCAAAGATGGCACTTCCACTGAACCCGAGATGCGGTAAGAACAGCCACGGTCTTGGCCGGATGAGCCAGCCTGTTACTCCCCATCCAGGCCTGCACCGCCTCCAGGCACCGGGACATCACCAAGAGAGCATCACTGATCGGTCTGGGGTGGAGATATAAGCTGGGTATCATCTGCATATTGATGATACCTCAAAAACCACGGATGATCTCACCCAGCGGTTTCATGTAGATATTAAACAGGAGAGGTGGAGAACCGACCCCTGAGGCACCCCACAGTGAGGGGCCACTCCCTGCTCCTGCCAACACCAACTGTGCATCCAAAGGTAAGAGAGAACCACCAGCGGTGCCCCCATCCCAACCCCAGGCAGCTGCAGAAGGATACCAGGTGAAGGTAAGAAAGCGCTGAGAGATCTAAAGGACCAGGACAGAGGCCTGTCCCGAGCCCTCCAAAGATCATCCACCAGTGTGACCAATGATCCGGTCTGGGGTGGAGATAAGCTGGGTATCATCTGCATATGATACCTCACTAAAACCACGGATGATCTCACCCAGCGGTTTCATGTAGATATTAAACAGGAGAGGTGAGAGCTGACCCTGAGGCACCCCACAAGTGAGGGGCCTGGGACGACCTCTGCTCCCCCCAACACCATGTGAGAAAGGTAAGAGGAGAACCACCAAAAACGGTGCCCCCACTCTCAACCCCCAGAGCCGCTGCAGAAGGATACCATGGTCGATGGTATTGAAAGCCAGCTGAGAGATCTAAAGGACCAGGACAGAGGAAAACCCCTGTCCCAGCCCTCCAAAGATCATCCACCAGTGTGACCAATGCTGTCTCCATGCTGTGCCCGGCCTGAAGCCCGATTGGTACAGGTCGAGATAATCAGTTTCCTCCAGGAACAGTGGAAACTGCTGAACCACCACGCTCTCAACAACCTTCTAAAAAGCTAAGGTTGGAGACAGGACGATAGTTGTTTAAAACGGTTGGGTCCAGAGCAGGCTTCTTGAGGAGGGTCTCACCACCGCCTCTTTCAAGGCGGGGAAAACCCCTCACTCAGAGAAGCGTTGACAACTGCCTGGAGCCAACACGTGTAACCTCCCTGGAGGCATAAACCAACCAGGAAGGACACGGGTCCAATAAACACGTGGTGGAAGACAGCCTCCATGATCCTGTCCACTTCATCCAGGGAGACAGGGTCAAACTCAACCCAGATAGGATCCACAAGACTCGCCGCCACTCCATCATCTAAACCCTGCCAATCAGAGTCCAAGCCGGCCCAATCTGAGATCTTATCCGCCAGATGTAAACTAAATTCCTCTGCTCTGCCCGAAGTCCCCCTCTCCCTAAATGTAAGAGGGAGGGGACCCTGAACAGGGCAGCGGGCGTCATCTGCGGGCCGATCAGAGTGGAGAAATAAGAACATCTCGCTGCTCTAATCACTTCCAGATAAGTCCTAATATAGGCTCTTAGCTGGACACGGTCAGACTCGGAACGACTAGTCCTCCATCTGCTCTCCAGGCATCTCCTCCGCCGCTTCATCTCCCGAAGCTCCTCTGAGAACCAAGGAGCCAAGGAAGGTCTGCGGTGAGGAAGAGGCTGCAAGGGGACAACCCGGTTGAGTGCTACCGAGGCGGCCTGTTGCCAAGCGGCCACCAGGGTCTCGGCCGGGCTGTGGTCGAGGGAGGTGGGCAAGGACCCCAGGGCCATCTGAAACCTCTCCGGGTCCATCAGGCCTGGGGAACCATCGTATCGGCTCCTCATCCCAGCAGCGAGGAGCAGCCAGTTGGAAGACCAGCCTCAGGAGATAGTGATCTGACCATGATATGGGTAAAACAACCAGAGATTGGGTGGTTGGGCTTATTATTCTTTGACTCATACAACAAAATTTTAAAATATTAGATGACATGCAAAATGGTTCAAAGATAGTTGCAAAATAATCATCAAAAAGTTTGCTTTAGAAAAGTGGTAAGTGGAGAATATCCAGGAAAGGGTAGGTATTCTATATCTTATTGTTTCAACAACTTATACCCTGCACTCCAATAATGCAGTACTTCATGTATGCATGTATGTATGTTTGCATGTATGTGCGTATTCTTATTTTTCATATATCTGCATATATATGCATTTATCTGAAAACAAATGAAACTTACTTAGATCTTGAAGGTTTTTTTATTCATGAGTCCACTAGGATTCTGTGCCCTAAAAAGGTAATAAGTAGCATCCTAAATATAATTTTGTAAAATATATGTTTGTAGCCCCCTTAGAATCATCAATGTATGCCCAATATTCAGATTAATGAGACTATTTAAGTTAGATTTAACTAATTTTTTAATATTTCCCACTATGTAGAAAGCTCAAAGTGATTTCAGTTTGCAGTGGTGCCATATCAAGGGAAAATTATATTTCCTTTTAATTTGTAGTCCATAACTTACAACAGCTCATTTAGTGACTGTTCAAAGTTACAACAACACTGAAAAAAGTGACTTATGACCAGTTTTCAGTTATGACCTTTGCAGCATTCCCATGATCATGTGATCAAAATTCAGACGTTTGGCAACTGATTCATACTTATGATAGCTGCAGTGTCTTGGGGTCTTGTGATCCCCATTTGCGACCTTCTGACAAGCAAAATCAATGGAGAATCCAGATTCACTTAACAACCATGTTACTATCTTAACAATGCAGGGATTCATTTAACAACTGTGGCAAGAAAGGTTGTAAAAGAGGGAAAACCTCATTTTAACAAATGTCTCACTTAACAGAAATCTTAGGCTCAGTTGTGGTCGCAAGTCAAGGACCACCTGCATTGCGCAAAATGACTAAAGTATGAATTGATTGAGGAGGAAGCCGTGGACCTGGCTTGCATCATGGAGAGCTGGTTGGGGCGGAGGGAGGGGTCCCTCTGTGTGAGTTATGTCCCCAGGTTTCAGGGTGCTTCACCAACCTCGAGCCCAGGGTAGGGGTGGTGGCATGGCCGAGTTATTAGGGAGACCTTGTGTCCAAGGGAGGTCACTATCCCACAGATGGGCGGTGTCTTTCCTCCTGAGGTTGGACCCTGGTGGTCAGTTGGGTCTGTTGCTCATACCTTTCTCCCAGCTCGTGACAATGGCCCTGCCCAAACTGCTTGATGTTCTCTGGGAGTGGCGGTGGATTTCCCCAAACTTTTAGTGTTGGGGGATTTCAACCTGCCCTCTCTGGTGGGATGTCGAGTTTGGGTCGGGAGTTCATGGCTTCCATGGCTGCTATGGACCTGACTCAACTAATTCAGGGCCCAACTCATGGAGGGGAACACACTTGACCTGGTTTTCATCTCTTTATGTTACAGTGACCTGTGTTGAGAAGGCCACCCCAATCTCCAAGGGCAGTTTTCAGAGCCTGAGTTGGCGTAGAATCTTCTGCTTGTGCAGAATTGGTTGGATTAAAAGACCGCCAAGGTCTTTCCAACTCTGTCATTCTGGTTTTTTGTTTTTTGTTATTCTGAAAGGGAAACTGTAAAGGCCATGTTCTGAGAGAGCAGAACTAAATTCAGAAAAGTCTTGGCCACAATTTAGCTTTAGAAGATTAGCAGAGCTTTGGTTTTGAATTAAAACTTTTGTTTTTAAGCACAATGGCTTTTAAAGATTGTTCAGTAAATGATGTAAAATGTTTCTCTAAAGTAACTTCATTTATTGTGTATGATATTTTATTTGCCATGCATTCTGTCAGGCATGGATTTAGGCTGACAAAAGGATCCTTTACTTTGAAAAGGCAGCCTTACTTTTGCCTCAGTTCACTTGTACAAGGAGTGGGGGGAAACCCACACACATACACAAAAGCCAGGATCCAATTTATCACACATCTAGAACATTGCATCCTGTACTCAGGCTCTAATAAAGTAAATAATGAGCATTTTGCAAACTTATCTAAATTCATATTTGCACAGTGAACTACACAATTTATAGTAATTGAATGATGAGTGCTAAAATAAAGCTTAGCTCATTTACCCTTTTGCAAATATTTTGTCCTCATTATTTTATTGAAACAGTTCTTTAGAATACATCTCATGTATATATTCTTAAGAACTGTCTTTTATATACCATTTTACCAATTACTGTTCCCTTTTAAAGAAAAATAACATCTTAAAAAAAACTGGGAACATGAAAAATCAACTATATACAAGTTCAAGTCCCATCTTAGCCATGAAAGCCAGGTGGGTGACTCTGGGCCAGTCACTGTCTCTTAGTCCAACTCAGGGGTGTCCAACTGATGGCATCACAGTGTCTTCACGTGATGTATCATGACATTTTTCCCCTTCACTAAACCAGGCATGACATGGCCAGCTCGTGACACATCTGGCCCGTGGACCGCAAGTTTGACAGCCCTGGCCCAACTCATCTCAAAGAGTTGCTCTTGAAAATAGGTATGTTGGATATGTTCACCACTTGAGTTATTTGTCAAAATAATAAAGGTGGGATACAAACAAACTAATATAAGGACTCAGATTGTTGGGGGCAATATGTTGACTGTAAACCACTTAAAGAGGGCTGTAAAGCACAGTGAAGAGATATATAAGTCTACATGCTGTTGCTATAAATTGTTATCCATATTCAAGCTCTTTTCTTCAGAGAATTAGCCATGTTGTCAAATATTGACAGCCTCAGTAGAAACATCTGCCAAGTATTTCTAATACTAACTCTGGTATCAGCTATTTTAAAGCTTCCTTCTCTGGCTTAGTTCTTGGTGCATGTTTTCTGGGTTGTCTCATTTCAGATTTTAGACGAATTCATAATGGAGTGAAATGCTCCCCCACTTCCCATCCTTATGGAAAAAAAAGGTGTAGTCAGCACTGTATTTCAGATGAAGGTTAAAGCTGAAGTAGCATCTTGTCAAAAGGAAGACCATTCTGATGACCACAAGCTGCACAAGGGGAAAAATACTTGTTATTTACACATCCAGAATTTTAGATGCTGCTTTTCACAGAGGAAGGAAAACAGGAGTTAATTCTATGCTCCTGATCCACTATGGTTAATATTTCTGTTTCTTCTGTCCTTTAATTGGGAAATGTTCATATTCCATTTCATCTCTCTGTGCATGTATGAATACAAAAGAAGTGTTTTTCTAGGTTACAGTCAATATATTATTTTTTCAATTTTATAAACCATAAAACGATGAGTTTCTATGCAGTAATTAAACAAAGCAGGACCTCTCATAACTCATGAGCAGAGTAGGAAAGAAAAGGAGGAAGGCATTATATGCTATTAGAGATGGACTCATTCAGCAATCAAGGACGTCCTTACTCTGATTGTGTGACAAGGCTGTGATCCCTCTTGCACTCAGCTTTGGTACAAGTATTTCCTGGCAGTATCTTTTTTTCTGCGGTTTCCATATAATATCACTTTCATCCCCATGAATCAAAAGTCAAATCCTATGCTAATCCTGCTTGTTCAAACATGGGTGGTGAGGAACAGCCCAACATTTATTTCTCTATTTGTTTGATTTCTGTACCGCCCATCTTGTCTAAAAGATTATTTCTCTTCTTGATATCTAGAGCAAGACTCCATGACATCTGAGTGCTTTTTCCCATCTGAAAATATTACTTGCTTTAGATTTTTCCATTTAATGATCAATCGATTGATTGAATATAGATACTACCACAGTCAAAAAATGATTTCCAATATTGGCTTCTTTCATTTTGGTACTCTTTGATCACTTCTCTTTAAAAAACAAATAGTAATGGTGGTAGTAGAAACTGCATCTATACTAATAATAGTTAAATTATGTCAGACCTATGCATTGTAAGCAATGAACACATTAGAGACACTGGCTGCCAAGATGGGTCCAAGGGAATAGATCACTGAATCTCTGACTTAACAAGAGTTGCTTGGTTTTAGTATGAGTGAATTCTGTGTGTTTGCAGCCCTGTTGACTGTCTGTTTAGACTTTGAGAGGTCAAGAAGTGCCAATGTATTTAACAAGACCACCTCCTGCAGAGCAGCTTAGCCGTTTATGGAAAATGAGAAAAAGAAAAACCAAATTTAAGTCAGGTAAGCAAATAATCACACAACACTCTACAAAAAGAAGCAGGGAGGTGTTTTTTTTTAAAGAACCAAAGTTATTTCCTTTAAATCAATATCAATCAACCATCCACTTCTAACCATCCACTTCACTTTGGAAAGAGCAAGAACTCAACATTTTACGTCGTAGAGCTTCTTAAGAATGTCTTTTAATTACACTTCGCTTGTAACGGTCCTTAATGGTAGAGGAATGGAGCATGATCTTGGCTTCCTAAGTATAGGATGTGGTTCAAAACCCAACCTCTCCTGTCTCCTGGGCTGGCAGCCTGTGGTTTTCCAGTAGCTGATGTCTTTTCTTTTGCAGTCTGCTGGCATCGTACATTGGTGACCTTTAATGCGGAATTCTCCCTGCAGATGTCAGCTGCTGCTATCATTCAGGGGCACCGTTGCTCAAATGCCCAAGGTCAGTTCTCCTGCAATCACTTTGTTTAAGGTAGTCTGGGCTTAATTTATTATATTTATCTGTGGATGTCATTCCTCGAGTTTTATGATACACAAAAAGGCCATCACTGTAAGGATTTCTCTCTCACTCATTCTCTTTTAATGTTGCAGCCAATCTGGAGTGGAGAGACTCCAGGGCATTTGCAGAACAGCCTGACATATTTCAGTTCTTTGAAATTATCAGGTTTTACACAGTGAGGGCAGAGCATGAAGAAAACCAGGACTGGGCTTACTACCAATTTTGAGATAGGGAAGGGAAGCAACGGGAGACGAAGGATTGGATTTAGATTTGGCCATTTAGTTTGTCTGCAGATTTTGGAAAAATCACTCTCTTAATACTTGCCTATCCCACTAGTGATGATGAAAAGGAGAGATGGGTTGGAGAAAACTATGGATACTACCTATAAACCTGGAAGAAAGATGAAATATACCAGTAAGTTAAAAAATAAATTAGAGGCAGGTTTGAAGAGGAAACAATTGTGTAGGAGAAGCCACTCTGTATTGAAATAGAGTTGGAGATATTGCTTTAAAAAAACAAGCAGACAAAAGTTAGGCTCCTTTGCTGTAATTGTAAAAACTGCCTTACTTAATAAGGACAATATCTTGAAATGCACTTTAAATAACGTGTATTATGGGAGTTTTTCTGTTGCTTAAGTGGTTTGTTATTCTTCCCCCCCACTTGTATAGTTTATTCAGCCATCTGATCCACCTTATTGATTAGCTAAAGTAGATTAAGCCTTAAAGACAGAACACAAAACTCCTAAAAAAGAAAATTCTATTGCTTATCCTCTGGTAAAAATAGAGCTTGGGATTCTTCAACTGGATATTCCCATCCCCTTCTTTCCCTGTAGCTCCCACGCACTTCGATCTGCTTGAGGCATCTCCGATTCTCTCCGTGATAGCACTGGAAACCAAAGGAATGTAATCTGCTGTTTAGTTATTTTATTTAGTATACAGGTACAGATAGATATAGATACACACACACATATATATCCCATGTGTATTATTTTTATAAATAACTCAGGGTAACAAACATACCTAATATTCCTTCCTTCTTCCATTTTCCCCATAACAACAACCCTGTAAGGTGAGTTGGGCTGAGAGAGTGGCTGGCCCAAAGTCACCCAATCAGTTTTCATGCCTAAGGCAAGTCTAAAACTCAGCCTCCCAGCTTCTAGCCAGGTGCCTTAATCGCTAGCTGTTCTGTGATCCAACCTAGCTGGATTTCATTTTACTGAATAGCTTTTGCACTAACAAAATATCAGAAGCTGCCAAAGTTGTCCCTTTCTTCCCCTTCCTTCAAGTACTTCAGACTTGGTAAGTTACACCCTAATGAAAATTGCAAATTGATATCAGC
Source organism: Naja naja (assembly GCA_009733165.1). NCBI lineage: Eukaryota > Metazoa > Chordata > Lepidosauria > Squamata > Elapidae > Naja > Naja naja. The sequence goes on from CM019148.1 coordinate 284,482,489, forward strand.
ATGGCTTCTTTTATTATCCCTCAGCCTCTAAATCACGGGTGTCCAACTTGCAGCATCACATGACGCTTCACTATGCTTTTCCCATTCGTGGAGCTGGGTGGGCGTGGCCTGCGTGTGACACATCCTGCCTTTGGACCGCCAGTTTGACACCCTGCTCTAATTAAAATGACCAGGACATTATCATTTTTCTTTACCTAGCTAAGCAAGAGAAAAACAAGTCCAGCTTTTGTGAAAAGCCATATACTTTAAAGTAAAATCCATACTTGAAACTGCTGAGATTCTGAATATCTATGAATATAATAGTTGTCCTGTTAAAATGGTATAGCCTTAACTATATTCAAAAGTCACAAAACAAGTGTTTTTCATCTATTGATCTCTATGGACTGCATGAATGTGAAATGGATGTGAAGTAAGAGCAGGTTTGACCTTCTAGGATTATGATAACCTGAAATTTTAAAAATCATAAACAATAATTTAAAGGCTTATTTTACAAGCATCGCATTTACACCCATTTAGTACAGAGATGTTTTGCAGCATTATCATTAAAGCTCATATAAAAAACTTAGTCAAGCTAAAACTTGCTCAAAGACCTTCCTCAATTTAGCAAAACATTGTATCATATGAAAGTTTATTCAACTTTTTCAGCCCTTCAGAGCTGTTTATGTTGGATTAAACAGCAGTTAAATGCAGATTGGTGTCAAAAAAATTGCACAGGGAAGAAAATATTAAATCCCATTCCTTGTGGGTATATCCAGATCATGCCTTTGGTAGCTTTTTTAAAAGAATAAATTAGTGCTAATTAATATTTTTTTCAAAAAACAGAAGGCTTATTTATACTTTTAACTCACCTTTTTTTTCATATACAGCCCAAAATAGCAAATACACCAATACTCCTTTCACTTCCTATTTTCTCTACAATAACAAGCCTATGAGACAAATTGGGCTGAGGGTTTTTTCTCTTCTTAGGATTCTTTATTTTTTTTGCAAGTGCAGGATCAACTTTCTTCAGATTAATCCAGTGTTGATGCAGGATCAGCTTTCTTCAGATTAATCCAGTGTTGATCCACTGATTGCAATAAGAAGTGACCGACCAGCTTATGGCTGGAGCTAGGGATAGGCTGAATGAGAAAATGACTGTCCCAAAGTCACCCAGCCAATTTTTCATGCCTAAGGCAGAACTAGAACTCATAATCTCCTGATTCTAGTCCAACACCTTAACTGCTACACCTGTCTGAGGTTTAATGTGCAGTTCGGCCATCTCAACAGAAGTCACTTATACTGTGAAACCAAATACTTTAAAACTGACCATATAATACCTATTAGCTTATCCAAGCCACAAAATCGAAGATCCATTATACCCTTTTGAGTTAAGTTTCTCTAAAACTAACAGGTGATTTTTTCTTGGTTCCTCTGCAAACACCCTTGAAGTAATAAATCCTCCTTGAACAGAGGTAATATGCCAACCTTATGCTGTGTGGGTTTCAAGCCCAAGGGATAAAACAAAATGGTGAAATAACATCTGAAAAGAAACACAATGATGACAATTAGGAGTCTGGAAGCACCTTTTCCAACTAACAAATTTTATGAAAAGACATTGAGTTTTGTGAGCTTCAGCCCACTTCACCAGATACAAAGAGTGACTGGACTGATGTTAGATTTAATTGAGGGGTTGGAGAGGAAGACAGGTTAGCTATACAGATACTGGTTATCTGAGAGACAGATTATAAGTACCTTATCAATTAACAACTGCAAACTGGTAAAACCCATTATGTTTGTTAAGACTTTTTGAGATAGCTTAAAATCTTTTGATGCATAATTTAGCAACGGTCTTACTCAATGGTAGAGTTAACGTCCCTGGTCTTCAAAATGTGACTTTGGGGTCTGTTACACAGTGTCCTAGTAGCTTGAATGCTCTGATAACCTTTTGTCCTTATCTTGAGTCT
>CM019148.1:284494224-284755657 GCA_009733165.1 Naja naja
AAAAACTTGGTTGTTTGACCAAACCGGCTGTGACCCTCCTTTGGGAGGGGATGGGTTTTAATATATTTTATTGTATTGTTATGTTCATATTTGGGCTTTGTCAGTTTAATGTCTTTTAAATATTTATTGTTTTGTGTTTTTAGCTGTGAGCCTGAGTCTTCGAGATGGGGCGCATACAAGTTCAAATATAAATAAATAAATAAATAAAATAGCAAATACACCAATACTCCTTTCACTTCCTATTTTCTCTACAATAACAAGCCTATGAGACAAATTGGGCTGAGGGTTTTTCTCTTCTTAGATTCTTTATTTTTTGCAAGTGCAGGATCAACTTTCTTCAGATTAATCCAGTGTTGATGCAGGATCAGCTTTCTTCAGATTAATCCAGTGTTGATCCACTGATTGCAATAAGAAGTGACCGACCAGCTTATGGCTGGAGCTAGGGATAGGCTGAATGAGAAAATGACTGTCCCAAAGTCACCCAGCCAATTTTTCATGCCTAAGGCAGAACTAGAACTCATAATCTCCTGATTCTAGTCCAACACCTTAACTGCTACACCTGTCGCAGGTTTAATGTGCAGTTTCGGCCATCTCAACAGAAGTCACTTATACTGTGAAACCAAATACTTTAAAACACTGACCATATAATACCTATTAGCTTATTCAAGCCACAAAAATACGAAGATCCATTATACCCTTTTTGAGTTAAGTTTCTCTAAAACTAACAGGTGATTCCATTTTCTTCGGTTCCTCTGCAAACACCCCTTGAAGTAATAAATCCTCCTTGAACAGAGGTAATATGCCAACCTTATGCTGTGTGGGTTTCAAGCCCAAGGGATAAAAACAAAATGGTGAAATAACATACGAAAGAAACACAATGATGACAATTAGGAGTCTGGAAGCATCTTTTCCAACTAACAAATTTTATGAAAAGACATTGAGTTTTGTGAGCTTCAGCCCACTTCACCAGATACAAAGAGTGACTGGACTGATGTTAGATTTAATTGAGGGGTTGGAGAGGAAGACAGGTTAGCTATACAGATACTGGTTATCTGAGAGACAAATTATAAGTACCTTATCAATTAACAACTGCAAACTGGTAAAAACCCATTATGTTTGTTAAGACTTTTTGAGATAGCTTAAAATCTTTTGATGCATAATTTAGCAACGGTCTTACTCAATGGTAGAGTTAACGTCCCTGGTCTTCAAAATGTGACTTTGGGGTCTGTTACACAGTGTCCTAGTAGCTTGAATGCTCTGATAACCTTTTGTCCTTATCTTGAGTCTTGTTCCTCCTATAACCGTGATGGTGAACCTATGGCACGGGTGCCAGAAGTGGCACGCAGAGCCCTCTCTGTGGGAAAACGAGCTGTCACCCCAGCTCAGCTCCATTGTGCATGTGTGCACACCTCCCGCTGGCCAGCTAGTCCTTGGGTCTCTACCACACATGCATGGGGGTGGGGTGCATGTGGGGGGTGGGGCGCATGTGCAGAGAACGCACTCGCATTGCACTTTGGGGATACGCACGCTTACGCTTTGGGCACGCTTACGCTTTGGGCACGCTTACGCTTTGGGATGCCAAAAAAGGTTAGCCATCACTGTCCTACAATGTCTGTGATCAAAAGCACTAACCTGTCACTTAGAAAATGTATGGGCGCAATTCCCTCATGTAGAAGATTCAGGATACATTCACACATGTTGAAATAGTCCACACTAGTTCTCCGGGCATTCAAACAGGGCTTATTGTAAGGCCAAAGTGTTCTGTTTCATTCTTCTGCAACAACCTCTTCTTACAAGCCCTAGATTTCTTTCGCTGGCTGAGATTTCCAGGAATTGTTGTATCAATGCATCTAAAGGGGATTATGCTGACAAACATCAAATCTCTATAGTCTTGTTCTGTGCAATGCCATTAGTGCTTTCCTTCAGTTTCTCTCACATCTATGCCAAAATGCCGAGTCTTGAAGAAGCTCTCCTTGGAAATGAGAACCTGCTTATTCTTTGTCCCAGTGAGACAAAAGGAGTTTCCTCTCTTTCCATGTTACTGGATCCCCTGGATGACATTTACTGCACAAGGGAGTAGGAGCAACTCTGAAATAAATAATAGGTGACTGAGGGTAGACGCTGCCATTTTAATTTCCTCAAAGCCAGAATAGCATCCTTTCATCCGGGAGGCTGGAGAAGGATCAAAAATTCCATCAGCTACTGTGTTATGCTCTGTAGCCTCTAGGTATCCATGGAATCTTTTTCAAACACTTTCTCTATTAGCCCAAGGTCCATGCAGCTATCAGTACCTATAGCTGAGATCCTGTAAGCCTATTTATTCAAGGGAGGCAAGGTTGGTACCTGTGGCATAGAAAAAGTCTAACAAAAGAGGTGGGAAAAAAAGGAAACAACTAAAAGCAAGGCAAATGGAAGCTAACTGTGAGAGGGGATTGTAAGTCTAAACTCTAAACCATAGTATTATGGGGACGAGGGGAGGGGAAATAGCAAGGATTCAATATGTTTTTTTTTGTTTTTGGTCAGATGATTAGAGTGTACCTAACTGAAGTGTGCAATCAATAAGGCAAACGTTCCTTCAGGCATTTGCCTTTATAGAGTTTCCTAATACTATCAGCAGAGAATGGGGAAGAGATTTCTTTGGGCACACTTAAAAACAGCCCCACAAATCGGGATTTTGGCATAGGAAGAAAAGGCTGAGTCGGATTCCCCTGTCTCTGGGCCACTCAAAATTTCGTGAGGTCCGAGTCAGCACTTCGAGAGCGTCAAGCGTCTCGGGCGAAACTAAGCAAAGTTTTACCCAAAGGCGTTGTCTCCGAGTCCTCTGAGCCTAAATGGGACCGGCGTGCTTAAAGAACTGGGATTTTTTTTCTTTTCGCGAGACTGTACCAGGAAAACGGGCGGCAGCTCCCCGCCTCCACCCCTCTTTTCCCGCCCTCCTTTAAGCAAAGAGTTCGCAACATTTACATTGGCGGCCGTCCTAGAAGGGCATGGCTTACAACCATGAGGAGGAGGAGGAGGAGGCAGAGGGTCCGACTAAAGCGCTAACAGCTCCAGCTCCTGCTCCCATCTCCCAGTGGAAGGTCGTCCCGTTTCACCGCCGCCGCCGCTGCTTTTCTTCCTCGCCGGCAGAAATCACGTGGAGGGCTGGCTCCTTTCCCAGTCTCCGCGATCGCAGTAGTGGCGTGGCTATTTTAAAATCAATTCCCACCCCACCTCTCTCTACGCCAGGGAGTTCCTCCTATCTCGGGACCCGTCTCAGTTTCAAACCTCCGGCTCCCAGGCAATAAAGGTTATACTCCTATGCGCCTGGTGCGCGCGCACGTGTCCGGGGTAAAGCAGCGGAATCTCGCCTTGCAGAATTTCGCCTTCTGAGGCGGAACGCCCCGTTTTCCCCTTGCCGTTCCCCCCCCAATCCCTACCTAAGGGCTGCCTCGGGGTAATGGATTCCCGAGCATGAACTATTAAACTGCTTCTGGCAAGTTATGCTTGCTGCCTGCCATGCGGTTGTGAGCTGTCTTGAATGAAACGCGCCCGGCGGGAGAAAAGGGAACCAAACTAAGGAGGGTGAAAAAAATATATCCAGGACGTCCAAGTTTTCAGTTCAGCCGCCTCGAGATGGATGAGGATGGGATTCCCCTCCACAGAATGGCCCGCGCATCATGTAAGTGTTACTCGTTTCCTTTGGGAAGGAAGTGCAGAGCTTGGGCTTCAGCGACGGCAGCAACAGCAGGGACCGTACAGTCTCTCTTTTAGCTTTAGTTATTCTTCCCCGGATGCAAGCGATCAAAAACCCTCTCATCGAAAACATCTGGACCATCCTCATAAATGGAATAGGATGGCATTGCGTTGTAGTCATGCCAGTTTTGCTGAAAGAAAGAACGAACGCGGCGGCGTTCTTTAAAAAAATGAATTTGGGGTTTTAATATCGGACAAGCATTAGATGCTCTGCTTATGTTCTTGAGGACGATTCTCTGGGTAATTGGTTTCTATTGCGCCTATGACCCACAAAAGGAATGTGTTGATTCGCGTATGGATGTTATTTGTAGATTGATTTTGAAACGTCACCATGCAAATAACAGCTGTCATAAATATGAATGGCACTAACTATATTTCTGCTTATTTTGCATGGTTGCATATGTATTTACTAATGATTACATAGTCATTATTTGTGTTGTTCAATGTCTGTGTGTGTGTGTGTGTGTGTGTGTGTAAGTAAAGAAATTTTACCTGTACATAGGTAAAATTCTGTGATGGTTATTTGTTAAAGAAGTAAAAAGTAATGAGATCATCATGAATTTCATTCATAATAGGATGGCAAAATACTTCTGGTGAAGCCAAGATGAGGGGCTATTGAGAAGATATTGAATTTTTTAAAGTAAAAGAAAATTGAATCTTAGAAGTGATTCCATATTCCCCATAATTAATTGATAAAGATGACACATTCACATTTTAATCATCATTTGATATCTCTTATGTTTTTCAGAGCTGCACATTTGATAATCATTGTGCAGTTCTAGTTTCTTTCCAGGATTTTTCAAAACTCAGTAGTTAACTTGGAATATGCAGAAACACAACTGGCCAGCTGAACTGTATACAAATGAAATGTAAATTTAGAATGGCACCATTTATAAATTCCTTGCTTTGTAATCAAGAGGCCAAATCTGGCTGTTTGATTCTAAGAATAGAATGGGGAACCCTATTCTTTACTTCCTTCTGTAAAATGAAGTGCCACCAGTATCCTGAAGCTGTTTATTAAAGCAGCCAAATATTAAATTGGAGCTCAGCCCACATCTAAAAGTATCACTGTATGCTCATCAAATCTCTCAGGCTAGAGCAAAGTGCGGACAAGGGGCACTTAAGAAAATTAGCCTGATATGAATCAGCTGTGGTTTGCTCACTGGTACTTTTTGGGATAGTAGGTATAACTCTGATTATCAGTGTGAAAAAGGCCCTTATCAAAATTTAACACAAGAGATAGAGGTTTTGTTGAAAAAGACAAGTCAGCTAGAAGGGCATTAATTATTAATATTTGGTCCAATGGGTACAGTACTATGCTACATTATTATTCATAGGGTATAAAGAGAATTAGTCATATGCATCAACAGATCTGTAGAACACCAAATAAGCAACTAAGTACTTGTAACCAAAACCACATAGAATTATATATTCTGTGTTAAACATGTAGGATATACTCCAAAAGAGAAGAGATGTGTTTTTCCTAGCCAATAGAATATGTACATTTTAAAAGATCTAGATTTAGTTCTACAGAATAGTTGTGTAGCATTCACTATTAGCCAAGTACCATGGCATAAAGACCATTACTGAAAGGTCTGTAGTTATATTTTAAACAACACAAAACAACTTAATTGCTTTCTATGAATAATCATAAATATGGGTTACATAAAAATATTAGGTCCAGAGATAGGCTTGATACTTGCTCTGATAATATGATTATCTTACTCTGTTCCAATCTTTATTATCAATACTTACTGACTTCCCCATGATCCCATCTATATGACTTATGGTTCTTTATCATAGAAAAGAAAATGTTTTCTAATTGCAGAAGGGGGAGGATGTAATGCCTTTCATTATATATAATATTTTGAAAAACCTACAGAGAATATATGATAAAGTGGGAGGTGGGAATGCATTTCATTGAAAGGTCCATTCCATATATATTTTTGTCTCAAATTGAGAATTAGAATGTTTGTTGTTGTTGTTCTAACCTTGTAAATCACCCAACAGCTGCATACTGTGTTTCCCCGAAAATAAGACACTGTCTTATTTTTTTTGGCTCCCAAAAACACACTAGGTCTTATTTTTGGGGTAGGTCTTATATATTTATGGTGCCAAATAGTGGGTGTGAGTGTGTAGGGGGGGTGTTTTGCGGGTGCACGGTTGCTCCCTGAAGTCTTCCTGGAACTGGAGATTTACACTAGGTCTTATTTTTGGGGTAGGTCTTATATTAGGGCAAATTTAGAAAATAGTGCTAGGCTTACTTTCGGGGTAGGTCTTATTTTTGGGGAAACACGGTAATCTGTAAGAATGAAAAAAGGTAATTTTTGTTCATTGAAGAATCAACACAAAATCTTGAAATGAGCATATTTTGTATCATTTTAATCTGCGTAGGACATAGAAAGAACTAATTGCAGATTTTTAGTATTTCTTTTGATAGTGATCACTTATACTTGGTATCTGAAAACAGAGAAATAATGACCTTCCAAAATTTGTTGGAGTATAGGAAATACAGTAATTAATTATGCTAGCTAGTAATGGTAGGTAGCCGGGAGTCTAACAACAACTGGAAGACTACAAATGCCCTGTTTCTTTATTTACTTATTATTAGACTTGTTTGCCACTCATCTTATTTGTTTCTAGTAGTCAGTACTGGCAATGTTCTGGTTTGTGGTGTACAGTGTGTTCTGAAATATAAGACAACATATGGCACAAATGTCTGAATCTGGTACCCTTGAATTCCCATAATTCCCAGCCAGCAATCATTGGTGACCTCTTTTGTAGGACACCAGGTTTGGGAAGGCTAATTTAGTAGGTACTGAGCTATAGCTTTGGTCCTGCCATGGAGACATGAAAAAACATTGCTTTTAGTGGGGTTTTTATAAAGATGTATTAAAGGGTCAGAAAACTGTTCTGGAATATGGTGATTGTGTCCCTCTGAGTCACAGGAATTCTCTTTCATGAGTTTGTGGTTTCACTGAAAGGATAAATGAGATGACTACTTTCCTGCTCTGTCATAATCCTTCAGAGTCATAGGCATGTTATCCTGTGAGACAAACTAGAATGTTATTTCTAGCCCTAGTTTATGTTGATCCTCCTGTTTCCTAGAGAAGTTTGAGAGTATGTGACATACTGGTTGGGAGCAGGCCAGGGAAGCATTAACAAATGTTATCATGTTTCTAAGGAACCTTCATTACTGTATTTGCCCCGTCAGTATATGTGACTTCTAATCCTGAATGATAATTCAGAGCAAGTTAAAGGCCTAATTGTGTTTGATGGGCAGGAATGAGAAATGTGTTGAATTTCATTCTTCTCAAAAACTTCTCAAAATCCACAATTCATTTTTCTACTGTTGAAAAAGAAAGGTTAACCAGCTTGCAAATGTGTTTTATTATAAACTACCATTTTTGGTACCAAAGTACCATTACTGCAGTTGACATTGCAACAATGTTACACTGCTGTTACACTGTAACAGCAGCTCTAGCATGTTGTTTTCTCCATTCTCCCATTAAGTTACCCAGTAGTACAGCATTGTACTCATGAGAATTCGGAGTTTTGAACATGGACGTGTGGCCTGAAATCAAAATAAATCCAATAAATTGAGACAACTACTAAATTGGATTGAATATAGAAGTAAAGCTTACACTTTTCCTCTCATGGCTGCAGGGGGGAACTCTGCAAGGACAGAAAGATGGATTTAAAAAAACCCACATGAGTTTCAATCTATCCCCTTACTGCTGAACTTGGGTTTACAGTATGGGTAGATAATTTTGAACCATAATTCATCATTTCCTTTGGCAATGCTGGCTGGAGTTTATGTGCATTGACATCTAAAATATTAGGAGGGCACAGTGTTGCCTACTATTATTTTAAGGCTGTGTGCAAAAAGACCCAATAATTAATATTCTCATTAGTTGGACAGCTGCTAGAAAAGCTCTGAATTTTTCATAACCGTTATTAAAAGAGTTCCATAAGGGCTTTCTGGTAAGGACCTTTGGCACATAAGTTATCCTTGTGAACAGAACTGGGACAGAACCACTGCAATAGGCAGCCAGGACACAGATTTCTCCAGAGGAAGAAGAGATCAAGGCTGATAGCTGCTCCTTGTGAGGAGATGAAAGGAATTAAGTTTCTTGAATTTTGTGAGTTGAGTGATTTGAGAGACAAGGGAATATCAATGCACTTAGGACTGCTGTGCAGCATTTATGTATATATGACTAGTAAAAAAACCCTCTCACTTTCTTAAACACCACAATATAAAGAGAAGGTAAGAATAAAAACATGTTATGGAATAAAAAAGAGAAAAAGATACTATCTTAAAATTTGTATTTAGAAACAAAAAGTTTAAGAACATTGTGATACGACGAAATTACTATGTCCTTTAAATGGTTAAAGGGCATTGTAATTTTAGAGAACAGAAGCTTTCTTTTATATATATGGAACCGTCTTTCAGAACTGTAAAATTAATTAGACAAACTGAACAGACCTTCATGGGAATGCTGATTGTTTATTAGTAAGGAAAAAGATAATTGGTGAATTTTACAGAACAAGAAGATAAGGGTAATATCAGCCAAACTGTGGGAGTGTAACTATAGAGAGTTAATTGGAACTAAATTGGATGTTAAAGATAGAGAAAAGCAAAATAGAACAAAAAGGAGAAACTTCCCTCTTGCTTTCACCCTAGTAATTAACATACTTTCTCATAGTGGCCACTATTAAAAAAAGTACCAAAACTAGGAGAAGGAAGGTGGGGTTCAGTCGAACAACTTGCAGATAAGGTCATTTTACTAGATTGCAAAAATGTTGAGGAATTTGGCAAGAAGATTACTCTAATGGCTGCCAATAATTTGGATGTTTTAACAAGAAATTGTAGCATTTGCAGAAATAAAATGGGATATAAAAGAAGAAGATGAAGAATCTGTAGAACAATTGGCTGAAGATCTAAAATGAATTAATAACGGTATGAAAGTTTTGGAAGGTAAGAAAAAAGTTATAAATAGAGAAGTGGAGACATAATTGCCAATTTGGCATTACTGGAACTGAGAGGAAAAAAATTTTCTTTTAAAATTTAAAGCAGTTCCAGAAGAACATGGAGAGAATATCAGAGAAAAGATTGTTAAACCTCTGTCTGATTTTCTGGATTGGGAGGAAAATGACAATGAGACAGAGATCAATAAGATTTAGAAGATTAATACAAGAGTTGCAAAATTAGGAAATGTTCCAAGGGATGTCCTTGTGCGGTTTACCAGGAAGAAGACTAAAGATCAATTTTTGTAGCAGCATTTCAATACTAAGCTGAGGTTTGATAACACAGATGGAATTGTACTTAAAGAGATTCCAATTAGAATACTGTGTAAGAGAAAATGTTTTTTTTTCTGAAAGGCAAACTTAAACAGAAGATTCCATTTAGTTGGGACAAGTTGGGAAGGATAATTTTTACTTTTAAACGGCAGAGATTCAGATTGAACTCTGTGCAAAAAGCAAGAGATTTTTTTGAGAAAATTCAAGGAAATTCAGGAACATGCTTCGACTCAATCCAGCCAAGACAGAGGGGTTGTGCATACCGACATCTTGGTCCAGTCTGGAAATTCCATCTTTGGTCATGGGGGAGGAGGTGTTGCCCCCCATGGACAGGGCATGGAATCTGGGGGTCCTCCTGGACTCACGGCTCAAATGGGAGGAGCAGGTGGGGGCCGTGGCCAGGGGGGCCTTTGCCCAGATCTGGCTGGTTCACCAGCTGCGCCCATATCTGGACCGAGATGCCCTGCGCATGATCACTCAGGTGCTCGTCATTTCCCGACTTGACTACTGTAACACTCTCTACTTAGGACTGCCCTTGCATACCACTTGGAGGCTTCAACTGGTGCAGAATGCGGCCGCGTGGGTAGTGGTGGGAGCTTCCCGATACTCCCATATTACACCCCTCCTGCGCGGCTTGCACTGGCTTCCAGTTGCCCTCCGGGTGAGATTCAAGGTTTTGGTGTTAACATTCAAAGTCCTACATGGCATAGGTCCAGGATATTTACGAGAATGACTTTTCCCAGCAACAAATACCAACCGCCCTGAACGGGCACACAGACGGGGTCTCCTCGGGTTGCCATCTGCGACTCAATGTCGCTTGGCGACCGGGAGGGCCTATTCTGTGGCGGCTCCCACTTTATGGAATCTTCTTCTGCCAGAACTCCGGCTGGCCCCGATCTTCGCACCTTCCACCACAATTTAAAGACCTGGCTATTTTTACAGTCTGGGCTGTGCTGACCCTCTGGGGGTTTGATTGTTTTAACTTTGGGGTTTTAATTCTAATTTGGCTTGTAATTGTTTAATATGGTAACTTATTTATTGCTGTATTTTTAGCTGTGAGCCGCCCCGAGTCCTTTCGGAGATGGGGCGGCATACAAGTCGAATAAATAAATAAATAAAGAAAGAAAGAAAGAAAGAAAGAAAGAAAGAATTGGAAGAAATGGAAATGATAATGACAGATGTTACAATAGACACTGAAGATGATACCCAGTTGGGTACTACAAATATTGGTTTAACTGGTTTATAAATGTTTAACATGGAATATAAATGGAGGAAATATTCTTTAAAAGAGAAAAAAAATCTTTATTTGAAAATATTAAAATGAAACGTGATTTGCTTACTGATATACTTTTCCTAAAATACATATTAGGAAAAAAGATATGAAATATTTGGACCACCAGAAATTGCCTGAAAAATTTATATAGAATATTTTCAATTTACGACTGTTCATTCAATAACCTTTCAAAATTACGATGGTACTGAATCTTCTTCTTCCTAGCATATTCCCGCAAGTGTAGGATCTGCAAAATTACGATGGTGCTGAATGAAGAAACTTAAATCTCCTGCCCAAGTTATGGCCACAGCAGCATTCCCGTAGTCAAAATTTGGGCCCTTGGCAATCATCCTGCCTTTATGACTGTTTGCAGGGCTGTTATTTCCCCCTCCCCCAACCCATCCCACTGGGTCTCTGCAGGCCTTGGGCCTACTTCCTATCCTATTGAATCCCATACCCATCTCTACACACACCCCATCATCAATCGGCCCCTTACTTTTTGTGGTACTGTAGATCTCCTGGAAGCAGCTGCTCTGCCACGCAGCCTTTCTACACAGTGGACACTATATAATTCCAACTTGGAAGCAAACACCATTTTGGAGGGGCCTCAGTTCATTGAGGTTGCTCCTAAAATGGTACACACTTCTGTGACAGAGCCACGGGGCCACCAAGGAGGCTGAAATGTAGAGTGGCCTGCTCTGTTTCCCCAATACAATCATTGGAGGTTAATGACTGCATTGGTGACAGCAGGAATAAGTGCAAGTGTGGCAATCATTTGGCTGCCTCACTTAATGAATAGACATCATGATATAAAAAGCAGCTGGGTTGGAATACTGCAGTTAAAAGGTGATAACGGTAGGATCTCCTGAACTATGAATGGTTGTAATTAGCACATAATATGGAAGTTTGAAAGCTACTCTAACATAGCTGCTATTTGACAAAGAAATGAGAGTCCAAGAGGACTCTGAAGTTATGAGTCAACATGGCCCTGTCCAGAACCAAAAATGAAATATAATTGATATCAACTGTTTTCTGAATCTATTGCTATTTTGTCAAGCTGAGAATGCCCCAGAGTCTGTTTTTTCCTAACTATAGCAATAGCACTTAGACTTATATACTGCTTTACAGTGCTTTACAGCCCTCTTTAAGTGGTTTATAGAGTCAGCATATTGCCCCAAAAATTTGGTCCTCATTTTACCCACCTTGGAAGGATGGAAGGCTGAGTCAACCTTGAGCCTGGTAAGATTTGAACTGCCAAATTGCCGGCAGTCCGCAGAAATAGCCTGTAGTACTGCATCTAACCACTGTGCCACCTTGGCTCATTCTGCATAACCTCTGGACACTAACATACATTGATTGCATCTCCTGTTCAGCACATGATCAAGATATATAAGTGAGTATTATCTGAATATTGATGATAGTTCACCCTATTCTGGTGGATAACATCTCTTAGTGACTTTGTGTAGATGTTAATGTATGTTAAAGTGAAAGAGTAGACATGTAACATTCTGTAATAGAGGGCCTTATAGCTTAGACCACATCCCAATCACTATCACTGACTGAAATTGATTTCCAGAGGAAGGATCACTGCAGTATGTCAACTCTCAACCCCAGTGGTAGACCAGAATGGTGTGATGATTTATAGTATTGAAGACCTGACAAGTCAAATAGAACCAAATGGACATACCCCCTTTATCCTGGCCTTACCAAAGGATGTCCACAAAATTAAGCACGCTGGTCTAGTTGTCATATCCAGCCTGAATCCAATTTAAACAGATTCAAATAATATTTTTCTTTGAGGTTCTCCATATCTATGGGCCCACTGCCTTCTTAACAAAATGGAACATTAAAAACAGATTGTTACCCAAAACACCTGGATTGAATGATGTTCTTTTAAAGGATGGGACAAACAATTGGCTCTTTCAAATATGGCAGGACTTTTATGGATGCATTTACCACCATTCTGACCTTGTGACCCGTTATCACTGTAGTGGCTTTTACCAACCAATAGAACCAGAGGTATAGTCCACAGATGGAAAGACTGGTGGTTTGAAGGACTCTGCTTATGTCTTTGAAAGAACAATTTTGCAAAATCATCTTTCTTGGACTTGCCTAGCTGTCATCTAATTCCAAGTCGACTTGAAATATTTTATCCTCAAGATGCACTGAAAATTCTCCACAGTGGCTTGGCACATTCTTCCAGCTTATCCTTTCTCTGTTAGTGTCTGAAGAACTCTAAAAATGGAAAGTCAACAGCAATCAGAGGTTTTCATAAAAGCAGACAAATATTGCTGCTTTATAGTTCTTACCATCACAGTGTAGGCTCTTTCCAAACCCACTTTGTCTTTCACTGCCCACCTTTCCACTTTATGACCTGGATTTTCTCAAGAAATCATTGAGCTTTCCTGAATTAGTAAGCAAGTAAAGGCGGCTCTTGCCAAGTTTTCAAATAACCATGGCCTCAACAAAACTGTATTAGTTCAGAAAATTCCCTTTTGGATCTGTTAGTGGAGTTATTAGAATCCAGATGAATCAATCAAATAGGTTCCTTCCTGCTGTTGAAGAAGGAGGCACAGCTTAGTTCTATAGCGGTGAACAGATGTTAATGTTCCCCATCCTTTGATCACATTGTATCTGCTCTGAGTCAAGAAACAAAACCTATACAGTATAAGGCCAGCCTCATTTGTTGAGCTCTTCACAATCTCTGAACTCGGTCCCAGGAAAGGTACATCGAAGCCATTCAGAGTCCAATACCAATCCAGAAATGAGATCAAGTTAGCTGAGGAAGGACACTGCTGTGCAAGTTGTAAAATGATGCAGAAGTAGCAGCCCCAACTTCTCCCCTGAGTCCAACTTCAGAAACCGGACCTAACAGCCAGTTATTTTCAGAACCATGCCTATGGTAGAGGTTTTTATGATACTGTTAATAGTGAAATGTTCCTTTAGAATATGATGAAAAAGGTATGAATTTAAAATGATATCACATTCATTTTCTCTAACTTTCTTTGTATGAGATGTTTTCTAATATTAAAAATTATCCAGTTCTACCCTGAATTAGAACTTCCAGGATAAGTCTATAGCTTTATTGTCTTTATTCCGATTCTATACTGGGTGTGCAGATAGCTATTTCCAGGACATATTGAGATGATTAAATACCTCATGTTAACCATTAATCAGTACTGACGAAAGATTAATAACTACTTTAATTTAATTAGACCCCTACTTTTGTCCTTGAAGCTGGCAGACAGACATATATATCATTAACTTTATATATTAATTAGAAATTAGAGTCTCTTCCGGAGACTGATATAAATTCTGTAGTTTGCTACATGAAAGTTGATAAGGGGCTTTAAATGTGTTAAGGACCCCATTTCTTGGGGTTACTGTTAATTGACAAACTATCAACTGCTGCATATATTCATTTTTATTTATTTTATTGTTTTAAATGTTATTGTTTTTATAGTTTTAGAACTATAAGTGACACAGAATCACTTGGCTGAAATGGGCCTCTATGGACAATGAATGAATGAATGAATGAATGAATGAATGAATGAATGAATGAATAAAAGAAAGAAAAAGAAAGAAATCTGCCAGTGATTTTCAAACACTTCATAACACTTGCAAGACAGAGCAGATTTTCAGCAGAGATGTTCAGTTAAGATGCCTTGGTTTGCCCAAAAGCTAGATAGATATATAGACGAATGTGTGAATTTTGGTAGAACGTTTACTAAGGTTAGGAAAATAGATGGAGAAATGTTAAGACTTACAAACAATAGTAATAAAGTAAGTGGGTTGCATGTGATCTGTTGCAAGGAGTTGAAAGAAGCTAAAATGTCTATATGTAAAAGAATGGGTTTTGGTTTATTTTGTGAGTGAGAATTGATAATGCCAAATAGAATACCTCTCAGAAGTGCGTGTGTGGTGGAATAAGAAAAGTTAAGGGAAGAATGAAAGTGGGTTTACTTAAAGAGTAGGTGATCAATGCAAAAGAAGTACATAGAGATATTTTGCTCATACAGATCTGCATACCCAGTATAGAAAAGGAAAATTATGAAGGAAGAATGAATGGGTTGAAATGCAGAAGACATCATAATATGTGATTGGAAGGAATTTATGAGATTCTCAAAAAAAAAAAAAGACAAAGGAGAACTTTCAACAACAAAAAACATTTATGAAGTGATGTGGTAGGAGAATGGGTTTTCAATGATAAAACATTATGAAGAGATAGAGTGAATAGTGTTGATGTTTCCCTTTCTTTTTATCTTACTTTTAATTTCTTTGGTTTATTCTTTCTTACTGTCAACTCTCAAAATAACTAGCTGAAGCCATATTTTTCTTGCTTCGTTTGTTAGTTGCCATACCTATGAAGAGGGAGGGGGACTTCTGGAATGTAGGATTTTTTCCTCCGATGTGCAAGACCTAGTAATAATAAGGATCCTGAGAACCAAGGCCAGATCAACGTACCATAGCAATGGCAGGAGGGAGTGCTGGGAAGTTCATCACCTGCTTGGTTGGCTAACATGACCTGTGACACAAGGGGGTTGGACAGTATCTATTCTTTATGCCAAAGCCGCAAAACTTACTCAGCATTAGTTTCACATTTGACCGTGCCAATATGATGTACCCAATAAACAGGATTCTTGAGGAAGCCAAGGCCTTAGAGTCTTGAATTGGTTGAGAGCATTACTCAGAATCATGACACTTATGCTTTTTTTCTGTTTTACATAACATTGCTTGCCCTGAAAGGAAACAGTGTGATTGGGGGGACAATTCATTCAAACATTATATTAAAAACATGCATACATGGGCAGGCACACATGCACACACACACACACACACACACACACACAATATAGTACTTGGTAAAATTTATCTTACCCCATCAGTAGATCAGTAATTATTTGAAAATGCCTCTGCTCTCCATCATCCACCCCACAGTTGTATTCAAGCACCAATCTTACTTGTATTTATTTGACTCAAATAAAATAGAGTTGGGTGTTGTAGTGAGCTGTATGTTGATGATGTTGTTCAAAATCTTAAGACCACACAGTTATTTTTCATATGGATGTTAAACAGCAACCGGAGTAAAGGTGTTTGTGGAATGCCACAGCAAAACTAACAAGGAGCAAAGACACAAGTTCCTAATCTGTTTCTGAAATAATACTTTACATATGTGAACCATTACAACCCAAGATGTATTTCTCCTGTCCCTATACTACACAAACATTTGTATTGGTCTCATTTTACCATTATTACATAACTATCTAGGATGCAAAGTACAATTTTGCACCTCCATGCTGCTCTCAGATACCAACTCTGCTACAACATTCAGTGTTGCCAGGGTTTGCAGCACTTAAAATATGTCAGAAGATGACCTGTGCTACAAATCAGTTTTAATGAGTATTTAGATCATTATTATAGTGTTTTGTATAAGATTTATTATATCATTAAGTAGATTTAGTTGGCCGTGTTTTTTATGTTCATTTATTGTTTTTAGCCCTTCTTTTAGATTTATGTTATATTATTATTGTATTTTTATGTTTTTAAATTTCTTCTTCCCTCACTTCTTTATATTGGTATTTGACTGTAATAAAGGTTGATTTGATTTGATAGATAAGAAATAAAGTAAGACTATTGTAGAAAATTTCAGAACAACATTGCCCAACACTGAGGAGAAACAACCAATCATTGATTCAACAATTAGGGTACCAACTTTACAAGAATAGCCTAGAACAGAATACTTTATTGGACAAGTGTGATTGGATGCAGGAATTCATCTTATGTGCGTAAGCTCTAAGTGTACATACAAACAACAAAGTAATATAATCATAAGATACCAATAAGAGAAGGTAATAGAACAGATTAGAAGGATAAGAGTAATAAATCATACTACATGGGTAATATCCTTAGACAAAAGATAGTAGTGTGGGAATTAAATGTTCAGCAGAGTGATGGTATGAGGGAAAAAGTTTTGGCATGCAGTGTTCTATAGCAGCATCTCAAGAGGAGGAGTTGAAACAGTTTACGTCCAGGATGTGTGGGGTTTAGAGGAAAGAGTTTCCTTGAACAATTGGAAAGCAAAGATTGTTATGGAAGTTGAGGTCTAGAGAATGAGAAATCCTAGGAATTTCATTTGTTGAAACTTGGGGACACTGGACAGGTTGTTCTTGATGTTGATTATCTCTTTAGGCAAAACTGTCCTTTCAGGATGGCAGCAGAGCAGGACACATCCATTGCGAAGAAGATGGATTTTGGGGTGTCCTTTATTAAGGATGGAAGGTTGAGTTTTCACATCTTACCATGTTGCAATTCCTTTATTAGGGCTGTCTTTGAGCTGCGGTCTGAGCAGGTGAGTGAGGTTTATATTCTTTGGTTTAGATCAGGGTTGTCAAACTCTATTTCATTGAGGGCCGCATCATGTTGTGTTTGATCTTGGGAGGCTGGGTGGCCGTGGTCAGGGTGGGCATGGCCAGCTTGACATCACTCATGTTGGGGGAACCTGTGGTGGCCCAGGCGGTGCTGGGGGGATCCACTGTCTCCAGCGAAGGAAGGTGAGACCAGGGACAATGCCAAACCCTTGTCCTCTAGAGGAGCCTTGCCATCGGCTGGTGGCCAAATACTAAGGCAGGACTTCCCTTCCTTCCTTCTTTCCTTCCTTCCTTCCTTCCATCGACCCTGAAGCTGACAGCTGAAGCTTCCTTCCTTTCTTCTTTTTTCTTCCCTCTTCATTCTCCTTTCTTTCTTCTTCCTTCCCCTCTTTCCTTCTTTTTCCTTCCTTTCTCTCTTCCCATCTTTCCTTCTTTTTTCTTTGTCTTCCCTCTTTACCTTTCTCCTTTCCTGTCCCTTGTTGGATGCTCAAAGGCAAAAGGGGAAACATTAAAAATGTCTCCTTCATGTCAGGAGACATTATCTGTGTTTCCAATTATTTTATATCACTTACATTGCACAGGATCTAGTTTAAGGCAATGCCACACATGTCCAAATGAATCTCAAGGGAAGTAGATGTCAAACTGCAGCTTGTTAGCTGAATTAGGTTGAATTTGTAAGAATTGTGAAATTTTATTTATAACTTAAATCCAATTGATTTTAAGCAGGATCAATGAAACTACTGCAATTCCATAAAAACCTGCATTTAGGAACAGGGAAAGAATGAGCAAACCATTAAGAGAGGACTTTCAGCAAAGACCACTCAGTCCTGGGAAAGAGGAAGATATGAGAAAGAACTGCCAAAGAACTCTACCCTTAATTTTATCTAATGTAAGATGGAGCAGAAAAGACCCTAATGAACTTTCAAATTGTGTTACTTTGCCCTATTACAAGTAAGTCAAATAAAATAAATTACAATCAAGGGCTTTCCCAGTGTCTCTACCATGGCTATTTCTTGACCTTGGCTATCTAAAGAACTGACAATAATATTGAAAGCTTCCAGAATTTTTCCCTTCTTTCCCAGAACTGGCTTGCAGCCACCTACTATTTTTATTTTCCAAGAATTATTATGGGGCTTAGTAAGTACAGATTATGCTACAGGCTGGGGCTATTGTGTATGAGGTACAAGCCAGCTACCACTGATAGATCCCAATAGGAAATTGTATAGTGATGCCACTAGAGACACATTACCTTCCATATTCTGTGTTATTTATGATTTGATTGAATATGTGCCATCAAATCATTTTCAGATCCTAGTGACTACAAACATAAATTTTCTCCATAATGATCATCCATAAGTTGTTCTTTCAAGATTTGCAAAGGTATGTGTTCATTGTAACTGAGTCCATCCACTTTACTACTACTCCTTTTCATTCCATCTTTTCCTGCATTAGAGCCTTTTCCAGAGAGCTAGATCTTTGCATATAATATCAGAAGTAGAATAATTTGAGCCTGGTCATTTATGCCTCAAATGAGGACTCTGGGCTGATCTGTTTGATGATCCATCAATTTGATTTCTTGGCTGTCCATGGTACTCTCAGGAGTCTCCTCAAACACCAAATTCAAAAGCATCAATACCTTTCTTCCCTGTTTTTCTTAACTTAGAAGTTGAAAGCAGCTACCTTTACTTGCAAATATGGGGAGGATATTGTTTTGTATTTTAAGGAGGGCTGAAGGGCTCCAGCTGGATCCTGTGTTTGATACCTCACTAATCTTGAGAATAAGCAGAGACTCAGTCTAACTTGGAGTTTGTGATGCCTGTGAAATATAATGAATGTACATCCTGCCTCCTGAAAATATATTAGGTATGTGATGACTGTTACGGGTTTGCTAGCTTATTGTTTTGCTGTAAGGAGTCTTCTTTATATCTGGTTCATGAGGTTCTGCTCAATTTTACTCTCCCAACTGGCATTCACAGTTGAGTTCCTATTGCTGCATTCTTTTAAGAGTAATGCTTCTTCGTTTATCTTTCTGTAAGGGTGCCAGATAACCTGACTTTATATAAAACTCCTCCTTCACCTACTTCATTACTGCCATCCACTCCAATTAGCTGCATGATTTCCAATATTTGTTTTGTTTCTTCAAAATAGAAAATGTTTATTCTAAAATCTGATGAGAAAGAGGTTCATAGCCATTTATAATATTATTTCCAATTTGAAAAAAGGAACATTTAGATTCCATTGACATTTCTAGGGTTTGTATAATAAACTTTTTTATGTTTTATGTTCATCTAATCATGCAACATGTTTCGTTTTAAGGGTTTGAATTTTAGGGTGCTTTGCTCAGAAGATAGACTTTAAAAATAAATTTAATAATGTTGTAATATCTATAATACAAAACTTTTGGAATCCTATGTTTGACTCACACATTATAATAAGCCATTATGTGGTTTCCTTCATATCACATGAAGTTATCCTATGAACCATGATGCTAAACTAAAACCCAGCCAATCACATTATGGCTTACTGTATTTACAGTACTTCTATTTTTTTCTTTAGAAAATTATTTCTAGATTGCTTACATTAAGTTAATATTTAAGTGGTATGCAAAAACATGCAACAAAAAATAGGGCATGTTGTAACCATCTTAGTAAAATCATCATCATCATCATCATCATCATCATCATCATCATCATCATAGCCATTGTCTATCCACTGCAGAATAAAGGCTTCTTCTGCATGTTTCCAACCAATACAGTCTGAGCTTTCTTTTGCCAATCAGGCTCACAATACTTACTGATGTGGTTGATCCATTTTGTTTTAGGTCTCTTTTGTAGACACTATTTATCAAGTGAGATCCATTCTATGACTGCCTTGGTCCACCAGCCATCAATTCTTCTTAGTAATAAAAACATTAATAGGTAAAATGCACAAAAATCATTGACTCATATCAGGGGATGAAAGAAGGATATCTTCAATAGAAATGGAATCCAGGGAATGTTCATATAAAGTGGAAGAAATAATAGTCCAAAAATATGGGTTTCAGATATTATGAACTGTAGTAGCTAACTAGCTGAGAAATCTTATATTATGGTAATAGGTCAAAGAAATAGCTCAGTCTAGGCCAGAAGAGGGAAAGCTGGAAGAAAAACAGTATGTCGTGGGGATATATTATGGGGGAAAGAAGGCTTGCACTCCTGTGATTTCCAGACAGTTCCAGGTGCCTTCTTTTTTCCTTTAGATTAATGGAATACTGTTGGTAAAATGAATGGTAATGGAACATTTTGTGATTATCAGTCTATAAATTTCAGAAGAAGGAGATCCATAAAGGAAAATAGCTCCTAGAACATCCTTTCCAGAACCATAATGCTTATGCTAAGAGAGTTGTCGCCAACCAGTGGGCCAGGGACCACTGGTGGTCCGTGAGAAAATTTTGGTGGTCCGCAGAGAAATGTTCCCCCAAAGCAATTAATCCAGGCTGTGTGGGAACACATGGCTGCACCACCCACATGGCCCACCCACCCGCTGGCCCCCACCCTTTGGCCAAGCACAAACCTTACCTTTAGTAGAGCCATGCGAGCTGGAATTGGAAGGTAAGACTAACGGCGCGGGAGGGAAATCCGCCCCAGGGTGGCTTGGTGACGTTGGTGGGAAAGTCGGTCCCATATTCCAGAGCTTCAGTAGTCACACGACTGGCCCTTTGGTCATCCCAGAGCAGGTCCTGCAGTCCATGGCAGGCCGGTGCATTCGAGTGGAGGAGCAGCTGCTCCGAGATGACCAAGGGCCAGTCCTGTGACTTCTGCAGCTCTGGAATATGGGACTGACTTTCCCACCAATGTCAGCAAGCCACTGTCAGTCAAAATTCATATTAGTGATCTGTGGGATTTAAAATTATAAGTTTGATGGTCCCTGAGGTCCAAAAGGTTGGCAACCCCTGTGCTAAGAGACCTACTGCAACACAATTTGTTTTTGTCATATTCATAACCAGAGACTGTTAATGTGGGAATAATAAATGCTTTGTTTTCCAGTGCTCATGGTTCATGATATACAATACTAAAGAGAACTTGACTCACAAAGAAATTGAAATTAGATGTTCTCCTGGCTTTTCCCCCCCATCCAGATAATCTCTCAATCTCTGTTTACACTGGTAGATTCAGTTGTCTGTAGCATTCTTCTGCTTGTAATGCTTTCATCAGATTCCAAGCTCAAGTCTTTATGCTCCAAAATCATCAAATGTAAAAAAAGAATGGCCAGAATATATTCTAAGTCAGGGATCCCAAACCCCGGGTCCATGGACTGCTATCAGGCCATGGCATGCCAGAAACCAGGCCACACAAACAAATGAAGC
The DNA here is from genome assembly GCA_009733165.1 of Naja naja. Taxonomy (NCBI): domain Eukaryota; kingdom Metazoa; phylum Chordata; class Lepidosauria; order Squamata; family Elapidae; genus Naja; species Naja naja. Next base: position 284,515,247 of record CM019148.1, read on the forward strand.
TCCATCTGTGGACTGCAGGCAGCACGTGAAACCATGTCCGCTCTGGTCTGCGGGAAAAACCTCTCTCCACGGAACCAGTCCCTGGTGCCCAAAAGCTTGGGGGCTTCTGTTCTAAGTTACTAGCATGGGCTTCCTTTTACCCCATACCCACAAAATTCTATTGCTGTCAAAGAAGGAAGATAGCAGATTTTAGCTACTTATTTTCATGGAGAATCGGAAAAGGTTAAAAGATAAATTTACCCTCTAGCCCTTCATGACCCCATGAGGTTTTTGAAAAAAATAAATTACTTTTAAAAATTAATGTATCTAATAACAGCCCTGATTCTGTTTGAATATTAGTTGGATGACTGTTGACTAGGACTGAAATAAACATGTTTCTTGTAAAAATATTTTGTATTTAATAGAAATAAAGGGAGCAATTTTTTTCAAACTCCAGTAAAGAAGGAAGGAGGAATGCCTCTCTTCCTAGCTATGATTCTAAATAAAAACTCATCCTTTTGTAGCTGTAACCTTAAGAAATAAGTTCAGATGGTGCCAATAGGACATCCCTTTTACTATGTCCAAGTATTGTAAAATTGCCACAGTGGATAACTGACTTAAACCCTGCCTCTGTCCACCCCTCAGCCTTATGTTTGTGATTCCATTAAAAATAAAGCTGATGTTGTTTTTAATAGTGTGTTCAGCATCATGTCTATTTTGCTCTTTTTTCATTAGTGAAATGTGCTTAATATAGCCATTGGCACAGGACTTTCTCTTTGACCTAAACAAAGTGAAGGAGTTTCTGTAGTCTGTATTTCAGTGTGCAGCCAAAAAAATACAACACTAATTAATGGCAATAAATGTTTCTCTGAAAGGCTTTTCCCTAACTTATGCCCTCCTTATGCCTGAGTTGGACTAGGGGCTTTAGAGTTCCCAGCCAGAAGGACCAAGGTATGGGAATGTCAAAAGTTGGAGTTCACAACTGGAGGATGCCAAATTAGGGAACTTTATTTTATTTTATTTTGTTAGGTCAAATAGAATAAGCATACCAGTTCTGTAGACTAGGGGTTCTCAAAATGAGAGTTGCAACTCCCTCTAGAGAGTTGCAAGCAGCTGAGAAGGCTGCTCAAATATTCATGTATTTGTTTGTTGAATTTATATGGCTGCCCACCTCACATACATGACTGAGTAGATCGCAGCATAAAAAACATAAAATCAGGATAAACATAAACAAAATTGTAACAACAAAAAAATAATAAAACAGTAAAACCTATTTAAAGGCATGTTAAAAAATCTGCAATCCAACATGCTGACAATACAACAACTGCAGGATCCTGGGCAAGCCATCTTCAAGCCTTTCCAGATGGCCAAATAAGGACAGGACCAGAGTGGATACTGTGGCAAAAAGGCCCTCCTCTTGGGAGATGTCATTCCTTACTGGATGGGACACCTAGCACACCCCTTCTCATGGACCTGATGGCTTTGTCCTATGTTGGAAATATTCGTATGACTTTGACATTTCTGTTCCATAATGTATAGTGGTATATCTTTCTTACATCCCTGGAGTGTCTGGTACAGGATGTGTGTTAGTGATGATAGTGAATTTGTTTATTGCTAAATTCATATTTGCCATATGTATTTCTACCAGTTGTATTTGTAATATCCTGATTATGTAAGATTAGAGTTCCCATTGTACTATGGTGAAATGATTCAGATTTGTTCTTTATCTTCCATTCTTTAAATTGAAATAAAAATCAAAGCATACATGTATCAGTGCTAATTAGACCAGATTATAGAGTCAGTAAATAAGAATGTAGCTTATTCTCACATTCTATGCTTTGCTAAATTTTAAACCGAGGCTATCATTCATTTTTGACCAGCAGGAAAAATGGAAACTTAATGGCATTCTCTTAGAGTAATAACCTGAAATCTAATTACATTAACAATTTTATCCAGTAGATCAGGGGTGTCAAACTTGTGGTGACAGTATGACCTATCGCAACTTTTTTCCCTTTTGCTAAATTGAGGGTGGGTGTGGCCAGTGCATGATGCACCCAGACCGCTGCCTGTGAGTTTGACACCCCTGCAATAAATGCACAATAGAATGCAAAGGTACACAAAAGGCAATAAAATCACTACAAATTAGAAACAAATATAATTAATACAGTGTATAATTTTAATGTGCTTAATGAATAGGTCATTAAGACAAATAAATTGTGAAGGATATATCAAATGTGACATATCTTTCTAAAACAATACATGCTATACTTTACTTCTGGGGTAATTAAATAGTAATTATTTCTACAGGAGAAAAGTGAATTATAAATAAAATAGTAATGTAGAATAAATGAAGGCCTGGTATAACTAATTGTTTTAGAAGTTATATTCTTAATGATAATTCTAGGAAATCAATCTTAAATACTCATATAGCAGTTTGATTTTTTTTCTTATGAGCTATTTCATATGATGCAGAATCCAAAGGTCTAGGTAACCACCAGGCTTACAACTGCTGTTTCCCTACTTGTTTTATGAGCTCCAGCAAAGAATATAATTGACTCCAGTTGGTCATGCTCGCAGTAAGACTTTTTTTCAGTTTAAGAAAACTCATGTATCACAATACATAACTGGTGACATGAAGTATGTAATAGGGAACAGGTTTCTCATTAAATTAATAAAAACTGCTTTCTCATTTTCACTTTTCTCATGTAACAGTTGCTGCTCTGAAGGAAGGAAGTATGATTCTCCAATCAGTCTGCAACCCATAGGGAAGTGGGGGAAATGCTCATACAGTCAAGGAAGTTGGCAGGTCCTTAAAAAGATCATAACTAGGTTGGCAGGTCTCTGAACCAGTGCTGGGATTCAAAAAAATTTACTACCAGTTCTGTGGGCATGGCTTGGTGGGCATGCCATGGCTTGGTGGGAATGGCTTGGTGGCCATGGTAGGGGAAGTTTACTGCAAAATCCCCTTCCCTTGCCACCCCATTAACCTGCTTTCCAGCTCCGTTCTCCTGTGCAGGGCAACAAAAGAAGACGCAGCCAATCAGCTGGGACTCAGGAGGCAGAGAATAGATGGGGGCGGGGCCAGTCAGAGGTGGTATTTGCCAGTTCTCTGAACTACTCAAAATTTCCGCTACCGGTTCTCCAGAACTGCTCAGTACCTGCTGAATACCACCTCTGCTCTGAACCCAAGTATAACTGTTTCAGATGAAATATCCATAGCAATAGCACTTAGACGTATATATCATCTCATGGTGCTTTACAGCACCCTCTGAGCAGTTTACAGAGTCAGCATATTGCTCCCAACAATCTGCATCCTCATTTTACCGACCTCGGAAGAATAGTAGGCTGGGTGAACTGGAACCAGTCAGGTTCTAACTCCAGATTGTGGGCAGAGTTAGCCTGTAATACTGTATTCTAACCACTGCGCCACCATAGCTCTTTGTGTCTGTGCTTGAATAAAGGCATTTTTCAAGTTTCTGCACATCTCTCCTAATTTTTGCCTTATATATAGGGTTAGTGTTAGGGTTTAGGAGAAAAGGCTCTTGTTATAATGCCCTTCCCTGTCCTGTTTCATTTCACCCAAAAGCAATATTTGGAATGCTTTTATTGAAGCTCAGCTATTTAGAGAACACATAATTGCTGGAGAACCTCTGATAACCATAAAACTATAATATAAATGGAAATGGATTATCTTGTATATGGTTTTGCTTTTAAAGATAGGATGTGTCTACACTGATACAGTTTTAACTATTCTTTTGAGTAGAATAGTTTAGATAGAATCTCAGAATAAGACACTGATGGAAAATATAGTGATTGAATTGTCCGAAGAAATAACTTCCATAGCTTTGATTATCATGTTAATATTATAGAGAACTCAGGAATCTCCTGTATGCAATCAAGGGATTAAAGAATTTTTGCCCATCTCTCCTAGAAGTATATACAGCTTTCCTGTGCTCTTTCTGACCTTGTGTGTCTTATAAGATAAATAAGAATTCTTATCCTTTCCATCCATGCATTCCTTTATGGACTGTCTGCAATACAGACCCTTCAGGTTATCTGGTACGAATGGTACGCACCGTGTCTGTGCACTTTGATCTGTTAAAATCTCTATTTAGGAATCTGTTTCCTATGAAATAATTATGTTAACATTTTCTTTGCAGAACCATAACATTGGCCATGGCCTTATAGCTGGGTTATCTTATTTTCTAAATAATATAATCTGTTTCTCTTCTCTGCAGAGAAACAGATTATTTAATTAAGAATAATTTTGGGGAATACTAATGGACTGGAAAAGTAACTCATTGAAGAAAATTGAGAAAATTTCAGTGTGAATTAACTCTGGCTATACTGATTATTCTGTCTTCTGAATCTGTTTTGTTTTGCTACTTTCCCTTTCTATGACAAGTTCCAGGCCAATGCTTCATTGTTTTTTGTTTTCTTTGGGAGGAAGAAAGCCTGAGGATTATGACTTATTTTTAGTTTATGTTATTTATTTAACTCTTTATATTCCAAACCTCTGTCCCACAAAATAGAGTAGCTAATGAGATATAATTTTATTTATATCAAGCTTAAAATGAATGCTATGAAACCAGCATATAGCACCAAGTTTCACAATGTGTGACAAGAAGCAACACCACTTAGTAAATGACAAGTATTTTAAAGCAATACATCTGTGTATCTACTTTACTAATTTTCCCTTTCACCCTAAAGCCAATATCTGAAAAGTTGCTGCCCACACAAGATAATCCTTGCTGCACGGTTGGAATGAGTTTCTGCTCAAATGCTTCCAGAAAGTTTTAGCATATTTTAAGAGTGATGATTGGTGGTTCCCTCAGTAAAAATCCAGTTCCATCCAGATCCTATCCAGCATATGAAAAACCTCCTTCAATTGCCATGCACAGTTCCTTGATTACAGACTGCATTTTTATTTTTCTTTGAAAAAAAGAATTGAGTTTTCTGTAGGGTCAATCAGTGAACTTTTTAAAAAAAACCAAACTTAAAACTGTTGATTGATTGGTCAGTTGTTCTACCTACTGATTTCAGGGGGGCAGCAATGAGTTCATTTTTTTAATTGCTTGACTGCCATTTGGTGGTTAGTCAGGATCTGACTAGCCAAGATGCAGGCCCTGGGTAAGTCCTGCTGAAGAATTGGAACTTGGAGAAGTTCTGTGGGTTGATGTGGGGCTGAAGACTACCCTAAGAATGTAATGTGAGGAGAAGTAATAATCAGGTAGCTCCTTTATGGGAACTATAGGAATGGAAAGGAATTCTACCTAGCAGGTTACATAAATACAAGAACTAAGTACAATTATACTTTCAGTTGCACACATTAAATGAGGCATGGACTAGTCAATTTCAAGGCTTTAAACCATTCAAAAAGAAAAAGATGGCTGTGGAGACTGGAATTTCTGTGTCCTGAACAAGACAGAAGTGGACTAAGAAATAGGTGAAGAGATGAGCAATCAGATTGAAGGCTGAAACCCACAAGAAATCAGCAAAATTGGAATCACAAAGTTGCCGGCACAAAGGACATCATTTCAGGCTGTCCATCAATGTGCTTTCTGTTTCCCGCCACATTTTGAGACAGAATATTAAAGATAAACATCACTTCCCTGGGTCTAGCTTTTTTACCCATCCTTGGGCGGTCTTAGTTGTAGAAGGACACTGAAATTTAGATAGAGATATGCAGACATATGTTCAGGAAGCAGAAGCCTGGGTGGGTTTTCCCTTAACTAGATGTTGAAATACTACCAGAAAGGAAGTGAACTTAGCCTTCGGGAGAAGTGGGTAGTTTCAGAGTATGAACATCACACTTGAGAAAGTGCTGAACTGTATGACTTGTGTATGCATTTCTGTGGATTTTAGAATTCCCCAGAAGAAATGAGTGTCCTGCTAGAATCAGATAGGATTTAGGTCTTTAAAGCACTCTTATGTTTTTGCAGTTCTTAAAATGTGCTTGAATGAAAATATATTCAAAGCTACAAGTCCACATTTAGTCTTTACTGAGACTCTGTTCCTCTTCAAGGTGTTCTTACTTTTTTCTGCTCTGTTCAAGTAACAAACTACTTTCTCTTTTTTCTTTCTGTGAAAGATTTTTAAATTGAAGGCAGGGATGACACAGTAAATCCCCAGGTTTTCTTAGGTGTAGAGGAATATTTTCAACCAACTCCTAGTTATTAATTCTTAACAGACCACGCAGTGTTAAGAACCAACAGTCTTCCTAATGAAAGCAGGTTAGCATACCTATTTCAGGTTTCACCCAAATTTGAAAAAAAAATATTTCAGGATTTCCTTTCTTTTAGGTTCACAATTTTAAAAAGAGAAATACTTTCTAGAAATTGTCACATTTCCATTAACTAAATAACATTATATATGTTGGAGGTATGGAAGTATGAATGTAAAAGGTATGAACTAATCTTTCAAAACATGTTCTGTGAACCTTTGAGTTCAACACTAAGTAATAGTTATGCAGAAATAAACTCTAGGCCTTAACACTTAATAATGTGGCAACCTGCAACAGCATTTTAATGTAGAAAAGAGATGTGGCTTATTAACAGGCAAGCAGAATGTCTAACCTGTTTTCCAGCAATTTGTGCTGATGTCAGCATGGGAGAAGATTTATGCATTACTTTACTTTACATTTGTTACTCTTATCAATAATGATATTTGGCAAGTGGTTGGGCCTGAGCTTAATGCATTTTACCATGAGAGGTGAGTCAAAGCACTTCATTTGGAAGATGATGTAAGCCCTCTCCCTCTCTCCCTCTCTCCCTCTCTCTCTCAAAAATATATTTCAAAAACTTGCATCAAAAGATGTTAGCACAGCACAATAGCAGAAATAATATTGTGTGCATGTTGAATTGTGGGAATACAAGACAACCTGGAACTCTTATGTATTCACCAATAGAAAAAGTGTAAGCATCCATCATATAGTTGTCATGATTTAAATCTGTCCATTTTTCAAATTTTTTATGTGAAAAATACATTTTCAGTAATAAATTATAGAGCATTTGAGGCATGTGCAAGGGACTGTTACTTTCTGTAGCTGTCTCCTGCTGTCTAGTGTTTGTACAGATTTCTGCAAACGCAGGTTTGTCAGCTTTATTAATGCAGATGTCATTCTTCAAGTAGGATAGGCATATTGGTGAAAACAAGCAACTGCTACATTGCCAGGGGAAAAGCAATGTTTTAGATATTCAAAAAGTGTTGAGGATAAAAAAAAATACCAGCTCATTTTAAGGCCTGATTCCAAGTAACAACTCTTTTAATGACAGACAGTGCTTAATAGGAGATGGCAGTAGTTTTGAAGTTGTCTTTTAAAAGCAATCCCATTTAGCATTCATTATTTCTTGCAAAATATGAGGACTGTTCTGGCAAGAAAAATCTCCTTTGTTTGAAAAGGGAACAGTTTATACAAAAGAATAGGTTGCAGATAAAATTAGAAAAATGCTTTTAAGCCAACCCACCCACATTTTTTGCATTATTGATTCCTGCTTATTCGGGAGAAAACTGGTGGCTAGAAGCCCGCTGAAGTTCTTGATATGATCAGAAAAAGATGTTCCCCTTCCATCTGTCTTGGAAAGCACCATTCTCAGAGCACTGCTGTCCCCTTTTCATCTTCAATGTCAACTCTTTACTTTCAACTCAACTTTGCTACAGTTCAGGAGTTAAGGATGTTAGATGAAACTAGCAGGAGCTTTAGAAAATATTTTTTAATAGTGTCCTTTCCTATTTTTTACCTTGACTAGGTTTTTAAGAAGCTAATATGTTTGATACTTTTTTCTCTTTGCAACTAAGTTTTAGAACTTTTGAAGAGGATGATCATCTGAATAATACAGAAAAGAAAGCACCTAAATACTCACACTCTGCCATAACCTCTCATCTTTGAAATACAGGTAGTCCTCAACTTATGATAACAATTAAGTCCAAAATTTATATTGCTGAGAAATTTGTTAAGTGAGTTTTGACCCGTTTTATGACTTTCCTTGCCATATTTGTTAAGTGAATCACTGCAGTTCCTAAATTAGTAACACGGTTCTTAAGTGAATTCGGTTTCCCCATTGACTTTGCTTGTGAGAAGATTGCAAACAGTGATCACGTGACCATAGGACCCTGCAACTGTCATAAACACAAATCAATTGTCAAGCATTTGAATGTAAATCACAGGACCATGGGGATGCTGCAAGGGTCATAAGTTTGAAAAATGGTTATAAATCACTTTTTTCAGTGTCATTGTACCTTTGAACGGTCACTAAGTGACCTGTTGTAAGCCAAGGACTACCTGTAGTTATTCATTTCCTTCACAATTCTTCATTATTTGTTCAGTCCTTCTGTTACTTAATTCCATCAAGGATATAAGTCATAGGCCCATGAAATCCAGGATTCTATGTCTCACCATGGCCAACCGAAGGCATTTGGTCTCTTTTAAAGCCACAACTATTTAGAAGAAAATTCCAGGGTTTAAATCTATGCTGAGTTAAAACATTTCCTGAATCTATCTGCATTTAATTTTAAAGAATGATTACAAATTCTAACACTGTGAATGAGGAAATTTCCTCCCCATTATCAATGCCTTCTGTTATGTCTTCCATTTCCTCCTTAATTTCAAGCTAAATTGTTCTAATTGTTGTAGTATTTTTAATGGGGCAGTTGTTCCAAGAACCTAATAATGTTGATTTCGTCTTTATTATTATTTTTATTTGCACAATATGTATAACTTTTTAAAGATGTGGTGACCAGAACTTACACAATATTCCAAATACAGTTGGACCATAGATTTATATAAGGGTATCATATCAACAATTATATTTCCAGTCCCTGTTAATTCCAAATATGCAAATTGCATTTTAAAAAAACCTATATACTATATTGGCATTTTCATAAATCTGTCTACCATGGCTCCAAGTTCCTTTCTTGGTCAACCACTGCCAATTTGCACTAATGTTATACACTGCCATATTCTTACAGAAAAATCAAGGCAGGTACAATTCAACCTGGAGGCTTTTCTTTTTTTAATCTCAAAGGTATAAGATAAAACTCAGGAAAGGAGGTTGTCTCATTTTTCCAGTTGCAGGTATTGAAATTCATATTAGTTTTTCAACTGAGCCTTGATTTTTTTAAACTCAGCTGTGAATTAAAACTCTGTTGCTAACATACAACCATCTTGGCAGTACATTGAATATTGTGTATCCTCTACACTGTTTTCTTCACTGACTTAGTTTCTTGGCATAACTTAATGATTTATTTATTCTACAGTATTAAAATGCATTTATCTTCTCCTTGTATCTAAGTCCCACAAAGTGATAAATGGATTTTTTTTAAATAGGCATTTTTAAAATAACCAATGCAACAGAAAATTAAAAGTAGTTTCATTTGGCAGTAAATGTAAAATTTTAACGAGGTGCATCTTGAATTGCTGGGGGCAGGAGATTCAAATGTAAGATGTCATCATTGAAATGGCTAAGCTAAATGTTGCCAACCACTATATTTCTGAAGATAACAATCCTTTCATCTGTCATGAAATTTCAGTTTTCATACCCTGAGTTCACAAGACTCAGTAAAAGCAAAAAAAGAACCTGAATTTTCTTGTTTAGTCTTTCCCAAGCTTGGGTCTCCAGATATGTTGGACTACAATTTGCAGAATTCTCTGATAACATGACTGATATGCCTGCAGGATATTACTTTGGAGAGATCTGTCCATATCAGGCTAAATTTAGTTGAAATCATATTCTGGCATTTTTTCTCCTAAATAACAGGTTTATTAATTAATTGATTTATTCTTTGATTTAGACATGCATGCTTTCAAGCTTTCTTTTTGACATCATGTAAAAGTACAGCTATTTCCGTGTTTTCTATCCTTTCCTTACCACTACTTTGGAAGACTTCATATTTTATTTTTAACAGAAATGGAGATAAAACAGTGACACACGCTCAAAAAGGATATGCATGTTTGTATAAACAGGGGAATGGAAGTTTGTAGTCTATCCGGAACATGAATAAGATTTGGAGCAGTTTCATTATTTTAGTGCATCTGCTTCCCTGCTTGGCTGGAATGAACTTTTCTAAAGGAAACTAAAAAGCCAGACATTAAAATGATAGAATACAGTACTATATACAATTTATATGTGTTGATTGTGTGCGCCTGCCATGTAGAGTTAAAGAAAGAAAACATTGTAAAATAGTCTGCCCTGGCTGAAGGTGCCAGCTAATGTGTTAAGCCAATTTTTAGTCAATATATGCCATTACCTTACTTATCCTGATTTTCAGGATCTCTGCTGAAAAATCAATATTCTGCAAATTCAAATTTGCTTTTAAAATTAAGGTGTAGCTCAATATGCATTAATATTGTGAATAGTGAATCTAGATATGTGAAAATGATTGTGAACAATGTAGACATGAAGATTTGTAAATCTCTTTAGGCAATATAGTAAGCGGAGAAGTACATACTACTAGGTGTACCTAATATTAGTTATGGTATGTCTGATTCACAAGAACTGCACTTGTTTAAAAAGTGCTTAAAAATACGGCAATTACATCAGGCAGTTTTGTGGTGGCAAGCTGTTGTGGCACAGTGGTTAGAATTCAGTATTGCAGGCTAATTCTGCTGACTGCCAGCAGTTCAATCCTGACTGGCACAACATTATCTCAGCCTTCCATTTTTCCAAGGTCGGTAAAATGAGGACCCAGATTGTTAGGGGCAATGTGCTACCTCTGTAAACAGCTTAGAGAAGTCTGTAAAGCACTATGAAGTGGTATATAAGTCTAAGTGCTATTGCTATTGTTGTGCAAATGAATAATGTTTGGGATCAATCATTTCATTGATTTTTTATAATGATTATGCATAATTTTGTTGGATAATGTTGTAAGATGGGCATACTTATTTAAAATAATAATATGCAGTGTAATATTTGGATTTGAACAGTCAGCTGGCTTTTCTGTTCTGCTTTTATTCTGATATACTGTATACTTTAACCCAAGTTTTAGCTCAAAGTCAAATACATAGATCTAGCTTAGAACATAATATCAAATTAACACTTGTATATGAATGAGTCTTAAGAATCCTTGAGCTTGCATTTCCCTTTTCCGCGCCTTGGTTTCTATCAAACATAATTTATCCATTTATATGAATATATTGATTTTCATTTCATGGGGGAAGAGGTGTTACCCCCTGTTGAAAGGGTGCGCAATCTAGGCGTCCTCCAGGATGCATGGCTGGGTTTGGAAGATCATGTAGGTACCGTGGCCAGGGCGGCATTTGCCCAGGTTTGCCTGGTGCGCCAGTTGCGCCCCTATCTGGATGAAGATGCCTTACATACGGTTACTCATGCGCTCGTTACCTCTCGTATGGACTACTGCAATGCTCTCTACATGGGGCTGCCCTTGAGGACCACTCGGAGGCTTCAGCTGGTACAGAATGCAGCCGCGCGGGTTGTGATGGGAGTGTCCCAATACTCCCATATTACACCCCTCCTGCATGAGCTGCATTGGTTGCTGGTTGCCCTCCGGGTGAGATTCAAGGTGCTGGTAATTACCTATAAAGCCTTGCATGGCTTAGGGCAGGGGTATTTGTGGGAGCATCTGCTGCCAGCAACAACTGCCCATCGCCCCGTGCACTCCCACAGACAGGGCTTTCTCAGGGTGCCGTCAGCCAGACAGTGACTGGTGACCCCCAGGGTGTGGGTGCACCCGCCCTTTGGAATCAGCTGCCTCTGGAGCTTCAGATGGCTCCTGACCTTTGATCCTTCTGTCGTGACATGAAAACACGGCTTTTTCAACTTACCGACCTGGACTTATGTGGGGGGGTGTTTAGTGGTTGTTTGTTCGTTTTAATTAGCTTATTGCGATGTTTATTTAATACTTTTTAAAAATTTTATATTGTATGTTTTTATTGTTGTGAGTCGCGCTGAGTCCTTCGGGAGATAGGGCGGCACAGAACTCCTAATAATAATAATAATAATAATAATAATAATAATAATAATAATGCATTGTGAATCAGGATTAGAAGGCAGTTTTTTTCTGTTTATAATCCAGGTTTTTAAGGAAATCAGAATTTGCTTGTTCCTATAAAATTGTGAACTGTGGTTTGTTTTAGAGCTAGAATGAAGAGGGGGGAAATAATGAACTACTTGTAATGAAATGAGTTAAAAAAGGGAAAGCACAAATTTAAGAATTTGTTTACATATCATCAAAATGGGATTTTGGTGGGAGATTTGAATTCAACTCTCAGAGTTCCCTGATCTATTTATTATATAAGAACTGAACGAATAGCTACTTTTTATCTTTTCTTTACTGTGCCATAACAGTGGCTTAGCTTAGTATCTGATTAGCAGATACTACTGTAGATATTAAAAATAAATTTACTTATGTGTTTCTTGAGATAGTTCTCAGTATTGTGAGGAAAGTTAATTCGTGAAATGAGGGAAAAAGAAAACAGTTTGCCATATTCAAATATTTTGCAAATTTTAGTAAAGCACACCTTTTTTTTTGCAAACTGCAAAAAAATAGGTTTTACTAAAATTTCTGTCCCTGATGGCATTGATAGCAAAATCCTGTGGTTTTTAGAAAAGCCTTTCTCTGTTAATTCACATGAATTCTTTTGAAATGGGATAGATATGATTATACCAAGTTCTTTGATTATTCTAACAATTGTATTCAGATATTATTTTTCCTCTCTTTATAAAATTTGGATTCTTAAAAACTTTATGCTTAGGTACCCAATTGTAGGAGCTTTGCGAAAGAATATTCACAATTGAGATCAGTCCCATGAGGAATTTCAAAAACATTTTTTTTCCAGTAAACTTTTCATTTGGCACAATTTCCTTTTTAATTATAGTACAGAACAACTTCATCTCAGTCTTCCCATGTTCAGATATTTTCACTTTACCAGATATGTTATATGTTTAGCTTTTTTTCTTCTTCCGCTTAATCGTGTCCAGTTCTTAGAGACTGCCTGGACAAGTCCCTGCAGTTTTGCTGGCAAGGTTTTTCAGGAGCAATTTGTCTCATTCCTAAGAGTGATTGGACCAAGGTTACACAGCTGGCTTTGTGCCTAAAGTAGGATTAGAATTCACATACTGCCAGTTTATGGCCTGGTGCCTTAACTATTGTACAAACTGGCTAGACCAGGGCTGTCAAACTCCCAGCCCAGGGGCTGGATGTGTCACGTGCTGGCCACGCCCACTCCCACAAACTGCAAAATTATTAGGACTTTGAGTAATTTGACTGTTAGAAATTTTAGAGCAAACAAAGCGCACTTGCAGGGGAGTGTTTATTCACTGTGGTAAGAATTTTGTGCTTTCAAAATCAACCAAATTTTGATTACACAGTTGATGGTACAATCAAAAGAGAACCTCCATCATGCCTTGCTAGACTAGCTAGCTGCTGTTAGAAACAAAATGCTGGAATTTCTGCCCCCTGATTTCCTGGAGATGTGGTGGGTTTCAACTAATACAATTCCCAGCCAATATGAGAGCAGACAGGTAACAAAATGGAGAAGGTTGATCTAATTAACGAATAGTGGTTCTTAGATGGTTCAGTGCCATGGAAGAGGTAAAATACTAGTTTATCTTTTGCAGGATTGGTTTATATTGGAAAACTTGAGATTTTTTCCTTTACCACCAATATTTTATGGCTGTCTTCACTGTCACATGGATGCAATTGTTTGATCAGTAGTGTTACTTAGGTTCGTTAACTACTTTAGACATATCAATCAATCAAACATTTTATTTTTAGGTGAAACAATCCTATTTTTGTATACACTGATTTGCAAAGCCTTATTGACTGTAGTTCAATAAGGAAGAAAAATACAAGGAGAGTGATTTTAGTTTAAGACCTTGCTCTTTTATAATCTCAGTAAACAAAAGATTGTAATGTGCAGGGGTTCAAATTTAGGTACTGGAAAGCCTTGTTATTTCCTTCAGCAAATAAATCACTGTTCTGTACAATGCACTAGATTAATTCAAATATAAAAGGATGTGTATATTAAGAATAAGCAGGCCTATCAACAGAGGAAAATCACTGACAGGCCTTAAATATGTCCTATGTACAAGTGATGTCTTTTTGCAGACAAGTCTGTCACACTTGTTCCCTAATAACTTTTGACAAGAGGCAGGCCTTATTACAGTTTTCCTGGTAGTTTATCTTAAGGAGGTTGTTTAATTTCTTTTTATGGTTACTTTATCATTTTTTAAACAAAGAAAAATTTGCATTTGTGGGTAAAGTTGCATTTAAATGATGCAAGTTGCTGGTTACATTAGAAAAGTAAGCAAAGGACAAAGAGGACATCTGGATTATATATATATAAGTCCATAGTTTACGTGTTCACTACCATTGAAATGAAGCAATCTACTCTGCCTGCCATAGCTGTTCGTCCTAATTGTATATCCTGGATTGTTTATTGTTCTCTCCTATGTGTTTCTATTTGTTTGTTGGAAGGTACCAAAATACACATTTACTTTGATGCTTTTAATGAACATTTTTTCATCCATCTTTGAAATCCAGAATTCTCTTCAGATTTTGTAACAGACCTACATTCCCATGCTCAGTTTAGTGCAGTCTTCCAGATGTTTAGAATTATAATTTTTAGACTACCTGCCAATACAGTTGATGGCTATTCTGGCATGGATTTCTAGAGAGATGCAAATTGGGAAAGACTGTTCAATGAAAATGGAACATTTCAGGGACCACAACTTTATATAAGAAGTTAATTAGAGCAACTAACGAGCTATATAATGTGAACTAGAAAAAGGAAATTGGAAAAGGCATGTGATGGACAAAATAGGAAGACACATATTCTCTCAAGAAGGAAAAGTTTAGAGCTTAATATTTTAGGCCAATTGGATACAATTGGAATTTTGGAGATTGTGTGGTCAAGAGAAGGATTTTTATTGTAGATGAGTTGGTGCAAAGAGCACCCAGTTCAGACCATGGTAGATAACCTGATACTTTTATGTCTCCCCATTTGTTAAGAATGAAAAATGTATGTGTGTGTGTGTGTCTGTGTCTGTGTGTCTGTGTATACTGCACTGCAACTCTAAGACTCATTGTTTTTTGTTTTTTTTAATTACATTTATATGCCGCCCTTCTCTGAAGACTCAGGGCAGCTTACAATTTTTGGGATACAACCCAATGCGCTCAGCAATAGCCTTCATTCCATTGTATATGCCTGCTTATAACTAAGCGGCATTTTTACAAAGTCAGCTTATTGCCCCTAACAATCATGGGTCCTCAATTTACCTACCCCGAGAGGATGGAAGGCTGAGTCAACCTTGAGCCTGGTGGGATTCGAGCCTGCAGTAATTGCAGACAGCTGGAACTAAGTGCTAGGCATTTAACAGCCTGCACCACCAAGGCTCTATAATTGAGTGAATAAACTTCTATAATCCATAAATGTTAATTTTGTTATTTGGACAGATACGTTCCAATCTGATGGACATCAGGTTGGCAACCTTCAATTTAGATATTAGCATATTAGTGAAGAAGTGAAACAAAATCTTCTGGAAGTCTAAACAAATAACATGCATAGGAATAACTTAATAGGAAACAGCAATTATTCTGCATCATCTGTTTTTTATTCCCTGATGTTTAAATTGAAGGTGCATCATAGTCTTAAGCATCAAAGTATTTCCAAGCATATGCATGAAGAAATCTTATAATCTCTTACGTGCTTCAGGGAGAATGCCTGGGGTTAAAGGTCTAGTTATTTATTTATAGAGTTTAGAGGCCACCTTACTAAAAAGCAGTTTTCTTTAAAAGCAAAGAACAATAAAAATTATGGAACACATCATATTTGTCCAGAAGGGAAAGCCATATATAACAACAAAAACAATCTATAGGAGCTCAACAACTACCTTATCCAAAGCCTGGAGCAACAGCAAGGTTTTCAAACATTTTCGAAACATCATTATGGTGGGTGTTCTATAAATCTCTGAGGAAATATTATCCTACTTCCAACTTAATTTAATAGCTCTTGTTTCTTCAGAGCATACTTAAAAATATAGTATTTGCAAATACTTATAAATAATGTATTATTAATACATTTGTACATACAGTTTATATTCAATAGACAATATGATTGGCTTTCTATCAGCTTTCTGCAGCCAAACTGATTGAGGAGAGCTATTCTAATCTCTATTTTATCTCTCTAATCTCTAATTTCTATGTCTTATCCACATACCATCTTAATGAGGAGGACATTTATAAAATGGTTACCACTACAGAGATCATATATCTTTGCTATTTTACTTTCACATGCTTGCTTAGGACTTCCTACTTTTAATTATATAAAAAATTTAAGATGTTCAATCATGAATTATAATCCAAAAGTGACTATTGTTGCTGAGTGATCTCTGAGAAGGATGCTATGCCAACTGTCATTTAATATTAGTAAATGTTATTCCCTGTGTTAGGACTCACAGTAGTAATTTCTTGCTGCTGTTCTCACTACGTAGTGAGCTACACTTATTGAAGTTGTGAAACAAAAGCTAAACTTGTCCTTCACAGTTTCCAGGGCTGCCCTGCGGGCCAGATCTAAACACCCCGGGGCCCAGATCCGGCCTGTGGGCCTTGAGTTTGATACCTCTGCTCTAGCCTGTAGGCTTAATCAGGCTCACCAGGTTAGCTATCTTTCCTTCAGGGCCTCTTTCTTCCTCTTCTTTCTCTTTCTCTGTCTCATCAATCTCAAAACTTCTTTCTCTTTGTCATCAATCATATACTTTGTTCTACTGAAACACTTGTGAGAACCAATTCCTATCAGAAAAATTGAATGAAAACTGAATTACTTTGTTCAGAGCAAGAATAATGTCTCTTCATTTTGTCATGTACAGATGATGAGTAACAAAAGGATTTTTGCTGAAGGTAAAATAACCCTTCTTTAAGGCCTACTTTCTGAGTAATGTGACTCAGGCTATTTCAATAAGCATAGGAAGGATCACTTCAATATCACTTCAATATCACGGCTTTCCAACGTCCTGTGCACTCTCACAGACAGGGTCTCCTTGGGGTGCAGTCGGCCAGACAATGTCGGCTGGCGACCCCCAGGGGTAGGGCTTTCTCTGTGGGAGCACCCACCCTATGGAACCTGCTGCCCCTGGAGCTTCTGGTGGCTCCCAACCTCTGGTCCTTCTGGCGGGACCTGAAAACATGGTTGTTCCAACTTGCTGACCTGGACTGAGGAGGGGGATGGGGGTTTAATTGAATAGTGTTATTTTAATTCAGATTATTGGGTTTCATGTTTAATCTCTTTTTAAAATTGTATAGTATTTATATTTATATTGTTTTTATGATTGTACACCGCCCCGAGTCCTTCAGGATATGGGGCGGCATAGAAATCCAATAAAACTAAACTAAACTAAACTAAACTTGAAACTAAGATTACCAAACAGAGGCTGTCCTACTTTGATCATGTCATGCAAGCTGACTCATTCGAAAAGTCATTCATGCTGAGAGTGATCAGCGGAAAAATGGGGCCACTTTAGTACCTATTGTCTGGATACTATAAAGAATGACACCAGGATGACCATGGCAGAGAATCATGGAGAGTGCTGATCCATTGAGTGGCCACGGGTTTGATATGACTGAATGGCTGACAACAATGAGGAAGGATCAGCCATGAGCAACTTTAGTTGGTTTTGATGGAACAAGCACATATGAAGTCCAAACTACATTATTTATTTTACAATATTTGTGATATTTATGGAACATAAAGTAAGTGAGAAAAGGGGAAGTAGAGATATTAAAATGATGGATTTAGTGTTCATGGATTGACCAAATACTTGACTCTAACAAAAATTTCCTGTGTGGTTCCAGAAATTCACTTAATCTTACAATGTTTCAGTATATAATAATTGAATGAAAGGTTTATAGTTTACTTCCTTGCATCTACTCTTTGTACAATTTTACCAATTAAGAATACTACAGAATGTTAAGAATCTATATATAGTATGTGTGTGTTTGTGTGTGTGCATTTGTAGCAGACAACTACTGGTCATTATCTCTTTGGCACTGCTGTATTCTAAAGTAACACATTATTATCAAAATTTGATTGAGAAAACAAAATGATTAAACTAGATGTTTTAGAAAGACATTTTATACATAAAATAATTGTGTTTAATTGTGAATTAAGTAACATGTCCCATTTAAAAAGTTACTGTAACATTGAAATTAACATTTAATTTATTCAAAATGCAATACAATGTTCCCCAAACAGATCACAATTCTTGTTAATTCCAGTCAATTTAACTGTAGCTTCTGGAATAAGCTCAGGCACAAAGAATTTACAGGTAAGATTTCTCAAGTCTTCAGTAGTAGATCTTTCTACATACATAGTGAAGCAACAATGAAAACACTTCTTAGTTATCATAATGTCTGAACTTTCAGTACACATGGTCTTATTATCTTCTCTTCAAGTATCTCTAGGATAGCAGTCAAGCAATCCGCTTCTACATTCTTATTCCCAAATGAGTTTATTCACAAAAATTTGTATATGCAGCTTTTTTGAGTTGATTCTGAAAGGATTTGATTGGGATGATACTTTATTTGGGTTAACCCACATAATCTTGTTATGATTAAAAATTTCTTCATATTACTACAAATATGATTTATTTCACCCAAATACAATACCAAGGTGGAGGTTATACATGTTCCCCTGGCCATTATTTCTGTGATATATTTAAATTAACAATGAACAACTAAATATGCACCTGGATCATGATCCATCATGTTGTTTGCATGTTCATTGGAATTAGGGACAACTGTAGACCTCGAGTTTAACCCAATAATAATGCACCAATATTACACTAGATAAAGTTCGGAAGCAAGTATGTGCAAGCGTAGCGGTCTCTTTACGTCTTTCCAACAGGAGTCACAGGTCAGCTTTTACATTCATTTTATGGAACCAATCCACAAAGCATTTGTAGTTGATTCTTTTCTGTTGCTGATAGGAGAGGGGGGGCGGGGACGGAGGGAGAGCTGTCACAGTCAGAAATACCTCCTGGAAATAAGGAGAAACTTTCTGACAGTGAGAACAATCAACCAATGGAACACCTTGCCCTCAGAAGTTGTGGGAGCGCCATCACTTGAGACTTTCAAGAAGAGATTGGACTGCCATTTGTCAGAAATGGTGTAGGGTCTCCCGCTTGGGTGGGGGGGTTGGACTAGATGACCTACAAGGTCCCTTCCAACTCTGATTATCTGTTATCTGTTACCTGTTACTTTCAAGCCAAAGTATAATAGATCTAGAAGAAGAAATGGTTTGGTTTCTCTGCCAGAGGGTGAATTGCTTTGGTTCACAGTTTAGTTTCAGAGTTATCTAAACAAATTACCAGTAGGGAAAATTTGTATATTTTATTATCAGTTTGTTTAAATATAGTATTGTTCTAGTGTAAAATAATTTTGGATACAAACTATGGATTAATAGCTTCCTGCACCAATTATGTACCTATGAAACTACAAATTATTCAGTTAATTTGTTTTATGTATTCATATTATATTAAAAGTATGAACTCAAGGAAACAAGTTGATTACTTCTGCAGACCTGGTGTCATGCCCCTGGTGGAGACTGACTCTGAGGGAGAGAAGGAACATCCGACAGGGAGTGGAAGCATTGCTCTGGAAGTTTTGGAGGAGACTGGGGAAGGGCAGAGGCCGGCTGAGCAGTCGGAGGAGGACTCAGGCCCATCCCCTATCTCTAGGGCACGTAGGAAGGAAAGGATAAGGGAGAGACATGGTCTACTCAGGAGGAGAGGGCCTTGATCCTCTTCATGGGCTGCAGGTGTGAAAACTGAATAAGAGTTTGGACCTGCGTACTGGCAAACGCTGGAAACAAATCGTGTAAATATTTCTAGTTTATAGTTCCTCTCTGAGTTTGGCATCCTTCCCAGTGTGTGTTATCTGTGGACATCCTCCAGCCCTTATCTTGCCTGGTTTGTGTTCCTTTTTTCCTTCTTCGTGTAACTGTGTGGGAGTTTTTTGTCTTCTGTCAAAGATATTCGGAGCTTGGAAGCAAACTGAAGGAATAAAAGGGGCTTCACCTGTTTCCTGTGACTATGTTTGTTTTGTATCCCACCCTGGGTCATCACACCTGGGGATATTTAGAATAAATGTTATTCTCTTTCAAGAATTCCACAAACATCCTTCTTATAAAATTGTATAAATCTCCTGCATTTAATTAATCAGACTAGTGCATAAAAAGGAGCATTCCTTGAGCTATTTTGGCCATAAGCCACTCAGTTCTTTAAAAATTTGCACTACAGTCTTAAATTGGGCCTGGGGAAAAAGGGAGCGAGAAAGCCAATGCAATTGGCAGAGCACTGACTTAATATCATAATATGGATTAGACCAGCTCCAGTTAATAATATTACAATTCTATTTTAGACTATCTGAAGTTTCCAAAACTTCCAAAATAGCCCCACATATAACACATGGCAGAAATCCAGCCAAGAGGTCACTAGAGTACAGAGAACTGATGTCAGGCTATCCCTGCCAGAAAGTTTTGCAACTAGCCTCAGTATCCAACTTTTAGGAGGTTGGTCCTACCTACTTTTTCAAAGTGGGTTTTGATACAGCACACAGAGATTTACCCTTTCCAGCTAGAAGGGGAAAAAACTTATTCTTGACCCAATCATCTCAATTTTATTAATTGTTGAGCCATTACTATCAAGCTTCGCAAGATCTCTGAGATAGTTGGGAACGGCTCAACACAGCTGACTGTGTTTTATGTAATATTTTGCTCAAGCAATATTTTTTCCAGAATTTCAAAACTGTAAGTGCTGATTCAAAAATAGACATCAGCTCCAGTTACAGTCTCAATTTTTAAAAAGTTTCAATTAGTGTTCTAGTCATAATTTTTTATTTGTGGCAGATTGGATTCATAGGTTGTGATGAATTTTTTTGATGCTGTATCAATTCAACAGGTGTTAGAATGACGATTGCCCACTGTTGCAGAGCATTCTATCATGTGCCTACAAGAAGGTCCCAAATATAGTTCCTCATAGTATATCATAAAGGAAAGTTGGAGATGTGCTGCCAATAGTTTGCCTGGCAGTGATCCAAACGTTGTACTTCATGGGGAAAAATAATTTGAGAAGCAAGTTATGCATGTCTAATCTTCTCTGGATCTTTTAAAATAGCATCTTCATTAGACCATCTCATTCTTAATGTAAGATTCAGGATTATAGATTACTTGAGGTGTGAAGAGCTTTGAATCACCCTGTTACCCTCATATAGTCAGAGGTGGTATTTAGCAGGTTCTGAACAGTTCTGTAGAACCAGTAGTGGGAATTTTGAGTAGTTCAGAGAACTAGCAAATACCACCTCTGACTGGCCCCATCCCCATCTATTCTCTGCCTCCCGAGTCCCAGCTGATTGGCTGGGTCTTCTTTTGTTGCTGTGCACAGGAGAACGGAGCTGAAAGCAGGTTAGTGGGATGGGGAGGGAATGGGATTTTACAGTATCCTTCCCCTGAAGTGGAGTGGAATGGAGATTTTACAGTATCCTTCCCCTGCCATGCCCACCAGGCCACGCCCACCAAGCATGCCCATGGCCACGAAGCCACACCCACCAAGCCAAGCCCACCAAGCCATGCCCACAGAACCACTAATAATTTTTTTTGAATCCCACCACTGCATATAGTGACTAAAGGAGTGATGGCAATCTCAAAAAAAAAATCACAATAGAGGTATTGTTTTAGTGCAACATACTGACAATTGAAAAAATGTGCTGCATTATAATGCATCCCTATTACATTTTTGTAGGTAAACCATATCATAAATAAATACATATCATATTTTTATGATTTCCTGTTCTTTATGTTTGTTCTGCCTTACATCTTACATTGTTAACACTTGTAACAGAAGGGGCTCAGGTGTATACACTGGCAGATTGTCATTGTTTCAAATTTCATAATTCTTTACAATTGACAGAATTGACTCAATTCATGTTCTGACTATAACATTATTTATACAGTACGGCTCTGTAGGTAAGTTAGCATGCAGCATATTCCGTGTGGG
This sequence comes from Naja naja, assembly GCA_009733165.1. Lineage (NCBI taxonomy): Eukaryota > Metazoa > Chordata > Lepidosauria > Squamata > Elapidae > Naja > Naja naja. The sequence continues at coordinate 284,537,230 of CM019148.1, forward strand.
TCTCTATTTTGTTCTGCTTATATGCTACTATTATTTGTTTGTGTGTTGAGGACAATGAATTTGTAATGGCTGTTTGTGAAACAATTAATTAGACATTCAATTCATTCAGCTGCTACTGCAGTCTAAAGAGTCTGGCAGCATCTATATTGTGACACAGAATCTTTTCTACAGTGCTGATTAGCTGAGCCAATGCCAAGAAGGAACCTGGGCAAAGCATACAAGTGTTCAGAGTAGAGCCGGGGAGCATAAGGGAGAGAAGATAGGGGAGGTCCTTTCAGAAAACAAAAGACAGGGGAAGAGGCAGACCTGGACATGTTCCAGCTGGAAAAGAGATGTCATGAAAAGCTCTAAGCTAAACTGTTTCTCTTTTCTTTAGACCCTGACGGTTCATTTCATGGGGTGGAGTTTCTCCCTGAAAATTTCAGAGATGCTTCTAATGAAACAACAATGAGGATGAATGAGAAATACTCCACATTACCTGCTGAGGAGAAGGGAATCCATATCATCAACATCAGAGCTATTGAAGACATCGGCTATGTTCGCACAGAAAGTACGGTGAGTAGAAGAGCCGCTTGCTCACCTGGTCTGTGTGTTCAGGAGCCACCTAGGTGATGCAGCTTAATTTCCCTAGTGCCATACAATTTTGTGGCTGATGGTGTACAGCTCGCAGGATTCTCTTTCTTCCAAAGGCAGGACTTTGGTGTTAGTGGCATAGCTTTTTGGTCATTTATAAAAAAATAAGAATGAAAAGTTTCTCTTTGGAACAGCATCATTCTGAAGAACCATATGGGGAAAAAGACAGACATCTGTGTGTGTGTGTTTGTGTGTGTGTGTGTGTTTACAATTGTTCTATGTATACACATATACAAACACATACATATGCATAAACATAAAATATTTAGGTAAGTATTTTGCATCTAAATTGCAATACAGAAATAATATAGTTTCTGATTTTTTCCCTGATCTCAGTTGTATCTTTAAGTACCCACATTGTATAACTTTTCAAAGTAAGGTTAATCTTATTGATTTTTTTATATTTACATTAGTGCAATCCTCAAAAATATGTGACTGTTTATGAGAATTAAATTGTTAGTCGTATTTACACATGCAAAGTGGTCTAATTTGAATTTTTAAATTAAGCTATGTTGCTTTAAAGATTGAGAATATCAAAGGCAATAATGTTTATTGGCACATATATTTTGTGATAGTAATGGTGGTAAGTTATGAACCTGTGAACTTCTGCTTATTTTGCAACTTATGATTAGAAACAAAGTGACAATCTTAATATAATCATGAGCCAATTTTGTATATATAATCAATTTTCAAAGTTCATTGTTTAAAAATCAGATTTTAACATATCAAATAGAATGGCAAAGCTTTCAAGAAATAGCACTTAAAGTATTGGAGCAAGCCAGAGGGACCAAGGTCCAAATCTATGGATAACTGCTGAATTTTGAGGGATGATTTTTAATTGCACAAGATTGTTGTGGAAAACACTGGAGAAAGGAGTGTTATGTAGTCCTGGAAAAAAAATGGAGACATAAATCAAACAAATACAAATAAAAGAATGAAATTAATTGGCTTAGAAATCCATATATGCAGGGAAGACAAAGTTATAACAGTACAAATGGCGTGGTTAAAAAAACCTTGCTGTTAAATAGGATAAGGTCTTGTGATTGGGTGAACTAATAAAATTAAGAATACAAAAGATAGTAGGTTAAGAAAATTTGAACACAATGTTTTGTTTCTTGATGGAGCATCTAAATATCCCATTAAGAGAAGAACTTAGAAGAACTATGACTTGCAAAGTCATAGAACTTGAATTGCCTTTCAGGAATGGTGGAGAGAAAATATTTGTACCCTTTCCATTAATAATTACTTATCAGTTAGTGAATTTACATGGCATTTGGCATATGCATTCAGGCTTTATATGTTCTTTTTAAGGACAAAGGTTTTGTTACAAAATTTTAACTCTGGGGTTTCCAATAAAATTTTGAAATCAGTGTAACAATAACATAATGTAATAATCTGGAAAAAATACTTTTAGAGGCACATGTTGCAATTAGGGTGTATAATTGCACCCTTCCATGTCTCTCTCCCATGATGCAAACATTAAAGGGAAAAGAATATATTCCTCTATCTTCATGATTTAGTCAGAATGGGCAGTATATGTAAGCATTGGAAATTGTGGATGCCATGGTAATTCATAACTAACAGTGTAGGGAGCAGCTCTTTGAAAGGATTACATGAAGGATTCATTGAGCCAAATATGGGAGCAACATTTTTATATTGATTCAAAGTATTTGAAAGTCCAAATTGTACTGTGGTACACTAGTTAGGGACATAAAAAGTTATTAAAAACTAATCAGTATACTCCAATTGTGGCTGGAGTACAATGATTGTTAGATTTGATATTGTTATACCCCTAGACAATTCTTACAAGCAATAGGGAATTGGATGAAGCAATGTAGCTGAAAAGGAACCAATTTGCATTCAATAGTCTTGTGCCCTTATTTAATTTCTTATAAATTGCACACCTATGAACTGAACGCAAGTTTGATTCACTGCTTTGAAGGAGTATTAGACAACTTGAAACAACCATGATTTTCTAGTGGAGAAATCTGCCTGGGTTTCTTACTGCCATAAATAAATAAGTAAACATGACATGAAAGCAATACAAACACATGTAACAAAAAACTAATTAGACATTGTCAGTGATAATGAATGGAAAAGTAAATTGTATTTATGTGGTGTGTGTGTGTGTGTGTGAGTGTGTGTATGTGTATGTATGGAGAGAGAGAGAGAGAGGGAGAGAGGGAGAGCGGGAGAGGCAGGCACACACCCTGAATAAAAAGATTAAAAATCTTTAAAAACTGTTCTATATGATCCCTACAGTACAAAAACAGAAGAAATAAATAGCAAAGAAACAGAGTTGAAATCTATAATAGATCACTAAAAAATTTAATTGTCTATATGCAGTCTTCCATCGTGAACCATCATAATCTTAAAAACCCAACTAATTCTGTTACTCTAGATTTTAAAGGCATTTTAGTCACTTTAGCTAAAATTTGTATACTAAAACTTACTAAAGTTCTTAAACAAAAACACTTCACAGACTCAAAAGGTCAGGGTATCTTTGTCAAAAAGTATAAAAAAAAGATGGATTAAACTTTTTTCCCTTAAAAAGGAAGCATCTGTTTTTTATGCCTCAGTCCAATTTATAGAAAATGGTCTCTGGAGAAAGACCACACATGCAAACTTGGAAGCACTGATGGTTTTCTTTTTTCTTACAGTCTAATAAAGTAATGATTTGAAATACTTAGTTTAATTAAGGATAAGTAGGTTTATAAGTGGCAATCCCAATCTGAAACATCAGCATGAGTTTTCACTGCCCAAAGTAACTCAATCTTTTTAGTCACATGGTGATTCTAAGGTATCAAATTTTCCTAATGTAGTGAGTTGCAAAAGTCTTTACAGGTGCATCAATTTATGTAGCACTTGATACCTCAGCATTGTGAAAGCTATCTTCTGTTTAGACGTTCTATCCTGTGACCTACATTTTAGTTTGAGAGTTTGAAGGGATAAAATAACAATCCTAAGTGTCATAATTGTTTTAGGGATTGTAAATCAGATGCACATCCTGCTGTACATCTCTGAGTAAACTTGGTTTATCCACATTAAATGTGCCCATACATTACACTAAGCCATGGCTTCCTTAATCATGATCTACAAATAAGCAACAAATACTTTTAATGGAAGATAAATTGGGATTCATAACCCTTACATGTTTTTTACTCAGAAACCTATTTTTAAGGAGAACGTATCTTTTGAAAAATGCAAACTTTAATTGCAATACTACTTCCAGTTATCACGAAACTGCAGGGGGTAGGATGACAGTTGTATTTCCATTTTAATTTTCCATGAGAAAGAATCATGAATAAAGCAAAAACTGAACCTTGGTCTCTTACTGGCCGAAGTCCATGGATCTTTTTGGCTGAGCTGTATGACCAGCTGGTTTCTTTCAGTCTCTATTAAAACTGATCTCTTTTTCAGATGATGAAGAAAAGTGACAAGTATTTGAATGTAATATTAATGTATTTGTCAGTAGTAAAAAGACAAATATCCTTTGTAGAGTAAAGCATGTGATCTCAACACATGTTTAAGACATTATTAAACAAAAAACCCAAAGCGCTTAACCCAATCTGTATCTCTAGTTGAAAATCAGCTAATGATTTTCAGGATGCAGTATCTTGAGATCTTAACATACAGAGATTTCACAAAGCCAGTGTACTGTGCAAAACAAATGAGTGAAGTCATCTGTTACCTCAGATGGCTTATTATTTGTTTGTTCTTTGTTTACCATTTCAGGCCCCTGACCCATCAACAAAGTTTTAAATATTAAAGAGCAGTGTTTTGTAAGTTTATAGTCTGGTAAGATTACCCATTGGTGATCTTTGCTGTGTCCGAAAATAACTATTTAATCCTTAAGTATTTTCATGTCTAATGCCAATGTTTATTTCAATCTCTTTTATTTCATTTACAGCTATTAAATTCATTCTCACAAGATCCAGATGCCAACTGCAAATATGGACTTTTTTTTAGAGATGGTAAAAGAAAAGTGGATTATATTCTCGTTTACCACTACAAGAAATCCTCATTTAGTAGGACACTCACTCGGCGAATCCATTTCAATGATTTGGGGCCTCGAAGCGTTAAGCAAGATAAACCACTTCCTGGAGAAGGAGGGCAGCTTAGCATGGATGAAAGTGCACCTCATATAGATTATCATGAAGATGACAAGAGATTCCGTAGAGAAGAATATGAAAGCAACCTTATGCAGGCTGGCCTTGAGCTGGAAAGAGATGAAGATGTAAGTACTCTTTTTTCTTTTCTTTTACTATGCATATAAAAATTATTAGTATATTGATTGATTGCTGAAAAGTTCATGAGAATCTCAAAGCCTTCATAGGTTCCCATGCAATTAAGCATATTTTTTTCTAACATACTTGAAAACTAGTCTTTAATATATTTTTTTCATGTGGCCTTCGGCATCTATATTTTATATTTACCAAGATACATGGCTTACTTTTGGGATATGTCTTATTTACATGGAAACACAGTATATAATGGATTTCCTCTTAAAACTGATTGCACAAAAATGCAAATTGAACACCACTGTATATTATTAGAGCCATTATATTTAACAAACCTGTATAAGAGCACATGGCTTTCATTTCAAATAATCTCATCTTAAGTGATCATTTTATAAAATGAGAAACTGATTAGTTACCTTAAGCTTTTTCAAGTCTTCTATCAAAATATAATGGAAGAATATATACTGTCCAGCTATTGAATGTTATTAGCATTCAGCCAACAATGAACCAGGTAGGAGCCATTAGGTAACTGTGATTGATCTAGAAAACAGGGCCAAGCTGGCTGAAGTTTGATGGAAAAATCCCAACAGAAGCAGGAAAAAGTTCCTGACTATTTGTATTTTATTGTCCAAATATGTACATAGACTTGTCCATGTAGTTACCAGGAATTACTCTCAATATCTTTTAGGACGCCTAGCATTGCAGCATGTAGACATGCAAGTTTTTAGAGTTTGAGTAAAGAACAATGAATTCAGAAATTTTAAAGGTATCTCCTAACTCATCAAAGAAATTAGTCAAAATGTGGTATATCCGTTAAAAGAAGAAAAAAACTAAATAATGGTAATTAAGCTGTTTTTCTCAGAAATGGCAGGAATTTCTGGTGGTACAACTAAATCCATGTGTTATGGGAAAGAGATTAAATTATGAAATGAGGCATAATCTATTTATATCTGGGACAACTAATTTGGGCACTTGGGCAGATGGTGGTTATAATTTTTTTTACCAAATATATAAATCAAATATAATACTTCATAATGTTGAGGAGAACTGTACTGCTTTTCATTTGAAACCTATATTAACTCCAATATATAAGAAGACAGAATATAATCACTTTATTCATTTACAATATTTTATTCTCCCAATTATGATATGCATATCCCCACATTGTACAATATTAACATTTCTTATATAGAATTTAAAATGCAATATATGATCTAAAGCAATACAAAAAGATATCAAAACATATGCATACAAATGAAGATGGTTAGTTCACCACAGTGTCATTGCCAAAATAAACAACAATGTTTTCGGCTTGCTTACAAAAAGAAGTAGAAGGAAGTAGAAACAATACATATGGTCCATATCCAGATGGGACAATAGTAGTGATAGAGCCTTGTGTATCATTCATGGTATGTAATACTATATACCTTTCATAATATATTAATAAGCTTGGAAAAGAGACAATACTAAATTTACTGAATGCAGATTCTCATATTCCCCTCATATTCAGGTTCTCCAACAGTTCACAGGGTATAAAATATAAAAGGTTCTAAGTAGGCTATAAAAAGTTATTTTTTAAAATGTTTGTTATATTAAATATTCTAAGTTCCAAATTTAAAGAGATAAGAACATAGGAAAACACTTGTAGATCAAATCATAAGCCCGGCTAGTCTAATGTTTCATGGCCAACTAGATGCAATTGGAAAATTCATAAGGCTGGACTGGAGTATAGAGATCCCCATCATTTGTCAACCACCATTGCATATAGTAAACGATCTATAATTCATAAGGTAGTAAAGAGTCCATCAATGTTAGTAGCCACAGCCTATTCTTCCATCAACCTCTTCTGTCGTCTTTTAAAATGGCAGAAATTGGCTACCATTATACCTACTGGTAACCAATTCCACAGTTTGTGCTGTGGTGTTTTCCTTTGTTGGTTCTGAAACTGCTTGTATTTAATTTTGGTGGATACCTTAAACTTCTAAAATTGTAATAATGAGGAAAGTTTCTTCTCTTCCTATTATCTATGGACATGAATGAATTTATATATAACTATCATGTTCTTACTTTCTTTTACCTTTTTTCTTTCTTTCTGTTGAATTATGTCTAATTCACAGAGATTGCCTGGACAAATCCCTGTAGTTTTCTTGGCAAGGTTTTTCAGAAGTGGTTTCCCATTGCCTTCTTCCTAGGGCTGAAGAAAGTGACTGGACCAAGATCACTCAGTTGGCTTTGTGCCTAAGGCTGGACTAGAACTCACAGTCTCTTGGTTTCTAGCCTGGAACCATTATACCAACTGGCTCTTACTCAAAGCTATGGAGGCTCGGTTAGTGTAGTCTTTCTTCATAGGAGGGCAGTTTAATTACATTCAGAAAAAAGTATTTCTTTGTTGGTCTTGAATATCTGTGCATTAGTTTCCCTGGATAACTTTGAATTTGGGGACAAAGCCACAACTTACAGTGATATCATGATATAATATTTTAAGATAGGTACCCATTTCCATGGAACTACTATTCTATCTGTACAAAGATTTTAGTTCTGAAAGAATAACACAAATAAAGGGCAATATTGCAGGCTTCTAATGTTGTATTCAGAAGAATTCACCTTAGTTCATAGTTGTTTCAGCCCATGTATGAATCTGTACAATAGAAAGATAAATAGGTGGGAGAATATGCTTGTCTTCAAGGGGCAGGGTTCCAAAATAAACAAGCAGAGAGATTCCCACGGAAGTATATTTTGATTTGACAGTATTATTTCCCAAAGGGATGTGTCCCTCTCTGCCAGTGGCCTTTTGCAAGGATAGTCACGCAAGGGTGAAGATGAGTAACTAAAAAACAAGAGTCATATTGACTAAAATAAGACCAAGGCCTAGGGTTTTGTAGAAATATCCCAGTACACTCTAATCCCAGTAGAATGCCTGAAGAAATACACACTTTTACAAGTTGTCTCTGAAAATCTGCCTAATCTTGCCAAATTTGTTTCCTTTCCTTTACGACTCCAACTAATTTAGATTACTATAAATTCTTTCTTATAATAAACTATTATACTATTCCTATAGGATTTCCCTATTTTATACAAGCCTTGATATCCAATACAACTAGTCCATTCATGTGGCCATATGTATACTGTGATAATGCCCTGTTAAAAGTTTGGGGTGTGTGGAAGAGGGAGGGAGAGAGAGAGCGGGAGAGAGAGTCATTCCATCATTGATAGAAATGCCTTTACATTAAATAAAAGTTTTTGTCATTTCATGACAAAAGCTGTGTCTTTGAGAGCTGTGTTACTAGCAAGCGTTCAAACACATTTTGATGATTAAGTCCTATGTTCTTAGGCTTACTCAAACCATATCCCCAAATTATTGATTTTGATCATATGATCTGGCCTTATATGGAAGATATAAAATGAACCTCATTGTTTTGTTCTGTATATCACTGAATTAAATCTTATGGACTGAAAAGAAATATTGTAGTTTTAAACATGAACAGCTCTAAGAATGATTTAAGTGTTACAGGTAAACAAATTAATTAAACACACTTTCTTTCAAATATAGTTTAAAAGGCTAATGCTGTTGTAGATATAAATCTATCCTATGCAGGTTACTTGAGGGACGGTCTCACCCCATTCGGATTGATCCGTCCCACTCGTGCTAGTAGAAGAGCATGCTGTGGATCCTGTCAGCCCGATTATTCTGGCCGGTCGAGTCCAGGAGGAGAGCCTTCTCTGCTGTGGCTGCTGCCCTCTGGAACATTTCCCCTCTTCATGTGAAGTTGGCCCCAACCCACTTATCCTTTCATAAGGGCCTAAAAATGTAGCTCTGCCAATTTGCTTGTGGCCCCAATGGGGGAACAGAGCACAATAAGGTGGTTGATCAAATAACAACAGATCCCACATCCTCCCACTCTGTTCCCACTCTTCCCACAAGTTTGATTTTAATTTATTTATATTTTAATGTATATATATAGACATATTTTAATGGCTGTAAGCCTTCCAGAGTTACCTTATGGTAAAATAGGCAGCTAATAAATGTTATAAATAAATATAAAATATAAATGACCCTAGAAGTATGACAAGAACTCCAAAGGCATTTAGAATCACATCTTAAATTCCACAAATTTAGAAAAAGTTTGTCCTACTGTGAAGGCAGAGAATGAAGAAATGTAAGTTATATATTCCAACCCAAACCAATAAGTGATTGGTTTGGTAACATACTGTATCTGTTCAACAGTGTAAGTTTTCACAGACGAAAGATGCTGATGGACATTCTGCTTCCTTTTAAGCAACACATTAGCATCACATTGCATACAGGAATAGGGCAGACAATTTTAAACAAAAAGATTCATCTGTATTTAGAATTGTGTAGTAATACTTTCCTATGTTTAAGGAAAACTGTGTTCAAAAGGACCAAAGACTACTCATGTCATTGTTTTTAAAGATTATAGGAATTCCAAGTCTCTGTGAAAAAAAAAATTGATACCACTATTGTAGCTTCTCTTTATTGATAGGAACCTTTTAGCAAATATTCTAAATTAAATGCTGGGTTCCAAAATGGAATTGGGTTGTGATTAGAAATTGGTAGTATGGTGTAGCTGTTAAATAAAACATCTTGAATAATAATTGAGATATAAATGAAATAGTGCCAGGGTAATAAAAATAGAAAAACTAGGCATATGTATTTCAATGGGAGTGACTCTAATTTATCTGACATCAGAATAATTATCATGTCAGACCTCCTATGTACTAAGGGAAAAGTGAGTAGTAAAAATGTTTTCATTTTATATTGGTTGAAAGTTATATGAATCTTTGATTATTCAGTGTGATACATCTGTTTCAGGAAAAAGCTGTATTTGGAACACAGTATTTTGCTGGCCTAATATATCTGCTAGCTAAATTAAAACATTAATTAATCAATAATCAGTTATCTATTTTGGTCTAGCTGACTATAAGCAGCAAGACTTTCAAATATATTAGCAGGTTGTTGGTGTAGCTAAGAGATTCCCTCTACATTAGTTCAAATAGCTTGCTCTTGAGCAGACAAAATCAAGCCTTCCGTTTCTTTTCTTGACTGTTTCAGTTGTCAGCCATTGCCAGGGATTATCTTAATTCACTTTCCCCTTAATCTTTTGTACAAATGGACCGTGTAATATTTTTCCATGCCAGTATTCTCTTTGTGTTTTCATATTTTTTTGGTATTCATGTTTGGTTTCCTGCGCATTCAATGAGTTCCAATTTTTAACTTGCATCAATGCTCATTCTTGCCTGTTTTTTATGTAATTAGTGTAGTGCATGCTTTTCTTCTTCAGAAGTTTATTTGACTTGAAGTAAACCTTGCTTCCATTTTTGTAGGCAGCTGTAATGTGTCAATATCACTATGGGGATTTAATGTATAATGAATAGTGATCAGTTTTCTTGTTTTTCACTTCAAACTATCTAGTTCAACTTGCAACTAGTTAATAATTCCAGCACTGTATCGTATCACAGGTGTGACCTGGGTATTGGTAACTACATGTTGGTATTGGTAGCTTGTCTTGATGCCAGGTTTTTGTTTTTAATGTTTATGGTTTTAATAGTTTCAACATATGGTTTTTATGTTGTTTTAATTCTTGATTGGGAGCCTCCCAGAGTTTGATATAAAATGGGCAGCTATATAAATGTTTTAAATTAATTAATTAATTAAAAGCTTTGAAGGTGTCTCCATCATTTAATTTTGTCTTTAGCAAAGTTCTTATTCTTTGGATGTATCCTTTACTAATCACATTTTTAACTCGTGCATGCTTGATGTTATCCAACTGTAAATGGCCTAGATACTTGTAGTCTCCATCCTGATGTCTCCTGATGATTTAGCCATTCAGTATTTAATTTATATTAGTATTTGTGATTTTACCTCTATTTATTGCTACTGCACATTTCTCTAGGCCAATACCATTGTGCTAAAAAGTCTTATAATGTTCATTAATAACTGTATTTCAGTTTCTGCTTTTCCATAAAGTTTCAGATCATCTATGTAAAACAAATGTGAGATTTTATTGGCATTTTTGACCAATATTTATTTTTCTCAAAATCAGTGAAAGTGGGATCATACCAAGTAACAAGGGTGGTAATATATCACCATAGAAGATGCTTCTTCTAATGTTGAGAAGCCTATCTTTTTCACTTCCAACCACCAATTCTGACTTTCACTTCCATTACTTTTTCTATAAACATTCTAATTTTTTATTGATATCAGTTGTTTCTAAACATATGATGGCCCAACAGTATAACAATGAATCAATGAATCAAAACCTTTTTTATAATCAATCCAGACCCTATGTAAATCACTCTCACAGCCCAGGAATGTGAAAAACCACTTTTGTAAAAACTTGTTAAGAAAAATGCAGGGATTTATCCAGGCAGTCACTAGGTGTCAAAACTTGACTTGAAGGCAATACTAATAATATTTAATAAATAAATAATTATATGAATAGTTTAAAAAGAAATAACCTACTTCTTTGAATATAATATTAAGAGATTATTTATAAAGTTGCATTATTTTATAAATGCTTACATAGAAAGAAGCTTCAGTGAATTCAGTGTGACGTATGAGCAGTCATCTTTAGTAATACATTATGACTTTTTTTAGTTTCGGTGTATAATTGGAACTGCACAGTGTTAATTGTGTAGTTAACTACAATTTATATGAGTTAAATAGTTTATTTCAAGGCATTTTGATATACCAGTTGTACAATTCAATACATATTTGGATGTAAGTCCTACTGTATTCCATAGGACCTAATCCCAGGAAAAACTTAGAGCATTTAGAGTTTAGTACTATAATCCTTTAGTAACTTCTTGAGTATAAGTCTGAATCTATAAGATTGAATTGAGCCATTGAATTCAGTGAGACTGTCTTCCAAGTAAGCATGAATCAAATTATATGATAAGACACTACTCAGCAACATGTGACATCAAAAACATAAACAAATGTCTGGTGAAGTTTACAGGAAAATAAAATGGCATATGTGACAAAATAATTTCTTGCAATTGTGTGGTTGGCTGTCACTGAAACTTTATTGCTGACCTTAATATTGGATAAAAGTAAAAGCTTGTTTCAAGGAAAGCATATATTAAATTGATTAAATTCTCCTCCATGAAGTAAGCTAATACCATACATGTTTTTGAAGCTCTGCCATATTGAGATTGGCAGCTGCTTATGTCTCTTGAGTAATGTATTTCTTGTAAGCAGGTGTTCAGAGCAGCAATATGAAAACAAGCTTTTATGCTTGTATAAACTAGCACAGCAATAATGGCAATTAAATCAAAGACAGAAGAGATCTCAGCTCTGGAAATTTTCTTTTTGGAAGGGTTAAACTTGCACAGACTTTGGAAAATTGTCTTAAAAACGAAAATCTGGATGGCCCAGGAAATCCATTAGCACTAATACTTTGAATGATAAGAGGATCTGATGTATCTGAAATAATTAATATTAAAACAATGATCTTGTCAATTAGAAAAGGAATTTGAAGATGTTAATTAATTTAAGCATAAACAAAGTGAAATTTCAATTACAGTGAGTGGGACCTCTGAAAAGGGTAAATGAGTAATAAATTGTAGCCAAATGTTTCTGATGAATTGTCATATTGCCATGTTCCAACTGATAGATTTAGGTCAGTAACTTTTTATAGTAGCAGTATTTCATTTGAAAAGAGTACCATTTAAGTGTTGATTTCTAGAGCTTTATTTAAGGCATATTATTTAAACTGAGCTGTGTTTACAAAATGTTTTAACTGGTCTATATATCTTCCATCAGCCTTCTTTTATTTGCCCTATAATCATTATGTTCTCCTTTTAAAGAAGAAAAAATTGCAGGGCAATATAAATGAAATTGAACAAATGGCATTTTGTGTTTATTTGGTTTAAATGTTTATTTTTCTGTCTGTTTTTTAAAGACAAAAATTCATGGTCTTGGATTTATAAAAATTCATGCTCCTTGGAATGTTTTATGCCGCGAAGCAGAGTTTATGAAACTAAAGATGCCTACAAAAAAGGTTAGTTTTAGTATTCTTTAACATCAGGAGGTCTAAACAATTAAATGACATGACATTAACTTCTTTTCATAGTCTCATCATAAATTAAAATTGTCTGCCTGTAAGAGAAGCAGGATATTTAACTAAACCTCTTGGTACAGTTTGTGACACAATTTATAGAGCAATGTATGAATTGTAATGCTGCAAGATATAAATGTTTATGCATGTTCATTGCACTGCACTGCAGAAATGTGTTCCTTAAAAGATATGTAGACATAGGTGGTGCCATTTTGTAGTTAATCTTATAAATATTTATCACATGTCTTTCCAAAAATCATGCATAAGACAGGCTGCCTGTGTTTGCTTTTGATTCAGTTACAGGTTTTTTTCTATTGCCATCAGCCCATCCTAGAATGCTAATTTCACTGATATTAACAATGTGCAACCTGATGCTCTTCAGTCAGAACCAGAATTTTCTCTGACTATTAACCATATTGGATATGATTTATAGAATAATAGTCTAAAATATTTGGGAAGTACAAGGTAGCCAAGGGTCTTCCATAATTAAATGAGTGTTATCATTTTTTTCTGGTCTTACACCACAGATTAAAGCACTAAAAGCATGTTGAGGTCTAAAATGTTAAATTTTATGTCAGATGCTCAGCAAGACAGTCTTTAGAATGGCAATTCGACATGCATTACATAAAAATACAGCACTGCTTGAGAAAAATCTCAAGACAAAGAATTATCTACATGCTAAATAAAGTAGATTTAAAAAATATGTCTAAACAAAAGCAAACAAGGCCATTAGCTGTTCTACAGACATAAATCTGTGTATGGCTTAACTTTGCTAAATTTCTTCTTTCCTATACATGGTTTATGAGACTACAATTCTAAGGATCCTTTGAGAGGATAGGATGGATCATCATAGTAATAATAAATTTACTGAATTCATGACTAACATATCATTACTTAAATCCCATTGATTTCAGTGAGTTTACTTAACTCTGGTTCAAACCTAATAGTTTTGGGGTTTAGTGTAATGAGTGAAACTGTCTATTATAGCTTTGTGTTACTTTAAATTTGGAAATATAATTAAAATAAATAACATGATAAATAGAACTTGATCATATACTGTTACAAAATTCAAGCCTAATGTTTAATTTTAGTTTTACTTAAAATAAATTACTTTGTTCTCTAATGCTGTTTCTTCCTCCATTAGAGACATTTTCCTGTGAGTCTGGGTTACATCTGAGTCTGAGCAGTAGGCGCAACAAACGTTTGTTTAAAACATTCTAGTCTATGTCTCTACTGTGGAAATTTTAATGTATGTCTATATAAATGAGATTATTTCTGTGTTTTCAGTCAAATACTTCTCTTGCTACAGAAAGTTTGAAAATTCGAATTATTTTAATGGCTATATTATGGTGAAATTATGATTTTATATATAGACATGGATATGTGAATTACAAGCATAAAAGAACTAGCAGAATCTAGTTTTAATTTCTAATGAATATTTGAAATACAATTCTAAAAGCCCATTGTCACCATGGAATATTATATGATTGAACATTAAGCTTTTGAAAGATGTGTCTGTACCTGTTCAGGGTGCAAAATTGAGAACTGGATCAATATTTAATGACATACTAAGTGCAGAACCCAGACTCTGCAGGGAAATATCTCTAATGGAAGAAGAGACAGCCTTATAGTACAAAGTAATTTATTTTAAGTAAAACTAAAATTAAACATTAGGCTTGAATTTTGTAACAGTATCTGATCAAGTTCTATTTATCATGTTATTTATTTTAATTATATTTCCAAATTTAAAGTAACCCATCCATCATTTTTAGAAAATCTGAATTAAGGAGATCAGAAGGAATTGAGTCTCCTTGGCCAGAAAAATGAAAGTAATATGATCCAAATTAGCAATGACAAGGTGCTGGAAATAGAATTTTGCATAATGTAATGGGGGATACATTATAAACAAAAATTTGCTTTTCTTTTTTTTTCTTTGCTTACAGAAAGTTTATGTAATATGGAAATTACCATCCAATTTCTGTTATTGAAGCCTATTCTGTTATTATTAGAGCCGTGATTGCATAAGATTCATATTCCTATGGTCCTACCTTTATTTGACCTTTCATTTCAACATTTCGACACCACTACCCATAATTTTAATTATCCTGAGTAAAAGATTTACTTTTTTTAAGACATGATATGTTCTACAAATGATTTAAATGAAGTAGTTTTTTTAAAAAAAATCTTTTCAATCTGTAGGTGTATCAAATTCATCAACCTCATGGACTTTTGAAAAAGATCAATTCTGTAATCCAAAAAATAACAGAACCCATTCAACCTAAAGTGGCAGAACACAAGCATCAGACAGTGAAACGACTTTCCTATCCTTTCTCAAGGGAGAAGCAACACTTGTAAGTTAAAGTTCATTGGTTTTAGTTAATGTCATTTACAACAGAATTGACCCTGGGAATAGCACTAGGCTCAAATATGTGAATATTAATAGAAATGTGTAGGCTTGTGTTTGAATACAATTTGCACTAAATTTATGTTTTTTTCCAAATAAACAGGATCTTGCCTAACTCATGGAAGATTTTTGTCATGATTAATTTCCTTAAGGACTTACAGAATAATCTTATACCCATGTGCAAGTTAAATCCCACTGAGTTCAAGCAATGCCCCCAAGTACACAGATACAGGATTCCAGTTTCAGGCTGTAGTTCTGTCCTGGCTGATTGGGAAATAAGCCAACTGAACCTAATCAGGCTTACTTCTAAAGACATAAAAAGCTTGATACAACAAATAGTTGGATTCCTAAAGCTAAGACTAATAAAAGAATGGTAGATATCTTATTTGGCTACTTTTTCTTTATTAAAAATCCATTGGGATGTATGCCATATTTTCCCAAAAGTGGTTCAGGAGAGAAAGCATCTAAGCAGCATCACATTCTATGGCCAAGTCTGCCTTGTAATCTATTTACTACAAGCAGGATACAATACAAGCTATGAGAAAAGCAATCTGTTAAAAGTTCATAAAAGTTGCATTACAAGGAAAAACAGCATGCAGTCAATTAAAGTATATGGACTTCCACTAGGAGAGTGGGCTTCCTTGTGCAGATGTTGGGCATTGACTGCTGGATTAGATGGATCAGTGATTTGATCCAGCAGGACATTTTTTATATTCTAATTCAGTCTCCATGTGACAGTATTCAGTTTAGCAATCATTACATGTTATTTCTCAGTTGAATAAAGAATATGACTTTTAGTTAATAGGAATGTAGTTACATGGTACCCCCTTATGATTCTACTGTACATTTTTTCTTGAAAAGCAATGTTTTGGTATGATCATCAGCAGAGAGCCGTTTCAGAATTGTAGGCTCAAGCCACAGGTCTATATATTATGTGGAAAGCAGCAAGAATAGTTGAGATACATTCTACACGCAATGTGTTGGGTATATGTTAACAGCTGAACTCTTCTTCAAAAGACGAGTAGCAACTTTCTGAAGACTTGTTGAAGTAAAGTTTTGACCAAACAATATGATTCTGTTGTATATTGCTTTACATTTATTTATTTTTTTAATTTTTTCTTTCCCTTCTCTACTATTATCACAGGTTTGACCTCTCTGATAAAGACTCCTTTTTTGATAGCAAAACTAGAAGTACCATAGTAAGTACCATAATATTTATAAAATATTAGGGTAAGATAGTATTCTTCTTTAGCTGCTTTCATGATTTCTATATAATTCACTATATGAAAAATCTACATCAGAAGTGAATAATCTGACCCATGCATCTCTCATCATATCTTAATTTTAAATGTGGTAGAAGAGGAAACTCATTAAATATGTGAGTGTAGAGTATAAACTGTTTAATGTTAATTAAATGTAAATGAAATAAAATAAAATTGAGTGCTTGTCCCAGGCCAATATTCTTTTGCATCTTGATTCTAGATTCAGAAAAAGTTCTGCATATCTACTAGTCAATCTAAAAATGCATGTTTTATTTTTTTAATCTTAAAAAAAGAAAAATAATCAATTCAAACATAAATGATAATACAAAAACTAAAACAAAATAAACAAAAAACATAATTAAACAAAAATATTAAACAAATATTTTTCTTAGAAACCAAACAAAATGAAGAAAAGGTAATGGTGAATAACTGATTTTTATTGCTCACTTTTAAGACTTTTTGTTAATATATAAACATACAACATATCATTGGGAAATGTTGCAAAACATGTTGATGTCATAAAGCAGGATAAATATCTAGGACTAAAGTATGCCTGAATGCATAGCTGCTCACGCAGGAAAGCTTTCTTTTCCACTTTTCCCATTGTAGGTGCCACCAAAGTCAGTTCTAGAGAATTGGGAGGACTTTGGGAATAGATTCTGAGGACATCTGAAGGAACTTCAAGATAGTAGGAAAGTGTCTACTAGTTCTGCTAATACAAACAATTCCCACAACTGAAAAACTTAGTTTTCTTCACAAAAAATCCTGTAACATAAGTGAAGGCTGTTCCAATTAAGAGCTTATGGTTCCCAACCGAATAGGAAGGTAAAGGAGAGTGGTCTTCCCTGCTTTCTGGTCTCTTAAAGTTGTATATAGAAATATTGTTAGTTCAATGTAATAGAGCTCTTTTGCATTTTGCCTGATATGATGTCACAGTATGTTGCAGAAAAATAGTTCAGTACACTGTACATACTAAACAAAATCAACTTGAACTATATTCCATTTCTCTAGATTGAATTAGTGTGAAATATAAAGTAACAAATGCTATCAAACACATCATCATATAATTCACTCTCTGAAAGTTTTCACTCCCTGAAAAAGGAATAATTCAATGGGATAATTTTCTATGCATAGCAAAATAGTTCCAAGCAGAATTTGTAATGTAATCAGTAACAAACTTAGATAGTCATGGAGCTGGCTATATAGAAATTCTCCTCTCGCTGATATAGATATGGATTGCTGCCATTGGCTGTCGTTCAATGACACAAATTATGTAAAGGTTTGTTAATTAATAGCTTTGTATAATGGCTGAAGATACAGTGGCAACTAAAAAAATGACTAGCTAGAATCTAACTTTGGTTTGAGCTTGCCTCTTAAGGTTGTAGTTAAGCATTATCTATGAAGGCAGGCTTCTGATTAGCTCATGATGACAGTCCTCTAGGGGAAAACAAGATTGCTGAAAAGGATTTCATAAACAGCTTCAACAGTAACTCTTACCAAAAATAATTTTTCAGAACCCAGATATATATATTTTTTTTCTGAAGAAGATACAAGAAAAAATTAGGAATGCTTGTCTCATATGTTGACTTCTCTGCACTTGTTGAGAACCAAAAAATATTTGACAGTTCCTACTCTGGTATAGGCCAACATCAACTTTTAAATGCCCTGGAGAATAGCTCTGAGGGGATGCCAGATTTAATAGCAGTCTGACTCTTTCTCAGCATGTGGGGTGTCTTGCTTTAAAGTGATATAGTTTATGTTTAACTGGAACATTTGCATTATGAAGAAGCTCCAATACCCAGAGCTAAGTTACTATGGATTAGTATTCAGCTTGTAGTAGATTCCTTTTGTCAGTTTTATGGCACTGAGGAGTCTGTATAAATTGCATGAGGAATGTTACTGCCTTCTGTACTTCCTGCATCTTCCTCCATATGCTAAACTGTCATCAGTAATCCTATACCAAATACCATAATAAATTCTGCTTCCAACTCTCACTTTTCTTATCTGAAGAACAGAATATTCTATGGCTGGTTTGTTTTGTCCCCTGTTTTCCCCCCATTTATTTTGACTAAACAAGCCAGCTAATACTATTAACAAATGTATTTTATTAAAACCTAGGTTTAAAAAGTTTTTTTTAGTTTAGCTATGAAGAGTTTAAATTGCTAATGAATGACTGTTGCTATCATATAGAATGTATGAGAATTGATTTTTCCATAAATCTTTCCACTTTGGGGAAGACACAATTATTTCTACATAGATGTTATTTCATTTAACTCAGAAAACCTTCTGAGATACATCAAGGGGTAGCTTATAAATTTCAGGAATGGAAGGAAAAGGAAAGAAATTGTGAATGTGTTATTTTAATTTCTTAAGAAAAAGAAAGTTGAGGATGGACACAGGGTTGCCATTCAGATTTTTTGAAGTACAATCACAGGTTGTACAACTGTGCAGTTAATCTACAATTGACAATCATACTCACAGCCCAGAAGAATATAAGAGAGATAGCTTGCAAATGACCCAATAAGAATATACTTTCCCCACTGTCTAATGCCACATGTTAACATATATAAAGTTGTTCCTAATTATTCAATTTCATACAATTTTTTACAACTCTGCATTCCAAAAAAATCTCTGTGAACTGCAATCCTATCCATTGTTTTCTGAACTATTTGAGAATTGTTAAACATAAATTAGTTGGATTATTCTGTCAGTATTTTTTTTAGTCCAGAATGCTCCCCCCCCAGCAAATTAGAAAAGTGAGGAAAGGTGGTAAGTTTTTTTAATTGGCTTCCATGACTTGGGAACACAGCTGTGTACCATCCATTTAACAAATAAGACTTAATTAAGGAAAACAAAATAGAAAAAAGATATGACATTGTTTCTAAGCCCTGGAGATTATATACGCCACTTTGTAACTCATTAGATTGGAAAGGTTTTGATGTTTTATAATAATTTTAATCTTCATTTCAGAAGGGTTGCAATCACAAATATATGAATGAATTATATATGTTATGTGGGGCTTGTACCAATTGTATCTTATTAGTCAATACTTTCATTTATATTGAAAATAGTTATTACAGACACTTGACCAATGCATATTTGATTCAATTTGCTGTGCCTAGTAAACATGACATTTCCTGGTTATATTATCTACATTTATACAGAACAAAATGAGGTGATACTGATATAAATGTAAATGATGGATATTCCCCATGTTAGAATTTTAAAAATGCCCCCTTTTAAAGTCACTTTTTATATTCCACTATATCTTCTTGAATGCTAGTTTGGAGATATATGAATTTATATAAGTTGATTCGTTGATGACTAATTTCCATATTAAGACCAACGATGTATTTTTCAACATCATTTGCGCCCACTTCACTGGAAAGAGCAATGATTTTATAAATGGAAAATTGGTAATAAACCACAATAAATAATTTAATATTTTGAAATATCTATACTAATAAACACAAGTTTACTAACCAACTCTGGTTTTTAAAAATATAAGAAAAATGTTTTTATTTGATCTTAATCTTGCTGAAGGCATTTGCTTTGTTGTAATCATGTATTACAAAGATGCTAATGAATGTGGCAGACTTTCTGCAGGACAGACTTCACTGCTGATGCAAAAGCTAGCGACTTGGATTGTCTAACCTCCCCCAAAATAGATATTTCTGAAATTATTTCAATTTTCCTTGGAAATAATTTTTCTACTGTCCCATATATTTAACTAACAATGTCTGCAAAGAAGGGGAGCAAAATGTAGTTGCAGAAATGCAGCCGTTGGGCTGCAAAAATCTGAACTACCATAGTTAGAGTTTTCTAAATCTCTTTGATTATTTTGATTTTTGTAGCCCAACTGAATGAATACAAATGAATGAAGGAAACATCTCCATCCAACATTAGCATTAAATCTAATTGATAAATGGGTGATGTTTGCTTTATGTGTTGAGACAAGCACTATTAGCCCCTGAAACCTATAGTCAGATATAAAAGTTACAGCAATGTTTAAAATTATTTCAAATGTTAATAGGATGCTTCCGCAATATGAGCAAGTAATCAAATAATAATTAAATAGCAACCCATTTAATTATTCATTGATACTGTGGAAACATTGTAACATTCTAACCCTAGGAAAAAAGGAGTAGCTTATAATAATGGTATTTCTCAAAGTTGTATAAATAATAATAGGAATTTTACATTTTTAATATTTTGCTTGCTTCAGAATTGCGTTTGTTCAGTATTATTTTATTTCTCATTTCCAAAGCAGCTACTTGTTCTCTAATGTTTATGAAACATTTTCCCTATAGGTTTATGAAATACTGAAAAGAACTACATGCACCAAAGCCAAATACAGCATGGGTAGGAAAATTTATTTACATTTCAAATTAGTCTAGCTTTCAGAATGTTTTTCGGTTATACTTTAAGAGATTGTAAGTTTTGCACCTTTCCATAAAAAGCTGGATGCAATATGCAGTAGATGACCTGCTTAAAGATGTTTTGTGAAATGATTTTTAGCTCATAACATATAAACAAAATGTTGATAAATAAAGCAATTTCTTACAGATACAATCATTGCTTACAGATGCCTGTTAATATAGATTTTATTTATGAGAATCAATGCCAAAGATTGTTGGATTTGGTTCTGTCATATAAATACATGTATTGTATTCCTTTCCATGTTTACTTAGAAGCAAATGTCATTTGACTTCCCTAACCCTAGAAAGTATGGGGAAAGCTTCTAGATCTAACCTATAAAAAATCTACCTGATGGAAGCAAAGAGGCATTTATTCTAATATATTGGCTTTTTGGATTTTTGCAACCCAGATTTGGGGACTGTAATTTAGTTTCAGTATGTGACTTTTCTTTTTAAATTTCAGTATTACATTATTTTAATTTGCACTATGTAAACGAGCTCTTTATCAGTAAAGAATTTACTTCAAAAAGGGAAATTAAATTAATGCTATTCGTATATAAATACATGTATTGGCAAAAAAACCTCAGTGATTCACTGTTTTTTGAAAACTAAAGGCAAATCAAGTTGATTGTATCAATTCTGATGTAAAGTATGTCATGTCATCAACATATCACTGCTACTTGTGTATTTGGATATAAATGGACTGATCCTTAAAATATATTTTGGAACAGTTTATTGTTTATCATAAAAAGAACTATAATTTAAAAAAATCTTTTAAACTAAGGGCATAATGAATTAGCAAAGAAAAATCTTAAATCTGATATCACACATGCTGAATTTAATCATATATTTACATCTCATTCGAGAACATTGTGTCAGCTCTATTCCTTGCATTCTAAAGAGTTCATTAATTATGTGGCCCCATTAAACAGTGTTTTTAATTCAATGTACTGTTGTGAAAATGAAGACTATGCAACACTTCAGATTCAAAGCAAAAGGCATTTAAGAACTTGTGGAACCTGTCTGTAGCTCCTTAAAAGAGATTCAACTTTTCCTGAGGCTGGGTGACTGCCCCTTCAGCTTTAGTGTGATCCCAGTGGACGTTATTTTTGGTTTAAACAGTTGTAAAAAGATGCTGCATTTGTACTCATGCATGCCGAAAGGCATTTTTCTCTTTGAATGCAAAGCTTTTCATAAACATAATTTTCACAACAATATTTTTTTAAAAATAAGGTCAGGATGGCTATATCATTTACCCCACATCTGAAGCACTAATCAGCCCTAGCACGAACCATTATTTACATTTGCTGAGTAGCTTTCATAACTTCAAGGCATTGCATTCTGATTTTCTGTGTGTATGGCAGCTTTTCTTCCATAGTAAGCTGCTGTGAACACTTTGCAGGAAATACCTAGAGACATGTCTGTGCATAAATGCATATGACATTAGATATGTCATTAAGGGAAGCTGTAGAGTTGATTTTTTAAAAATTGTATTTATTTGTATCCCTTCCTTATTATTTTGACAAATAACTAAAAGCGGCAAATATATCCAACACACCTTTTGCCTCCTGTTTTCCCCACAATAACTTTGTGAGGTGGGTTAGCTGAGAGAGAGTGGCCCAAAGTCACCCAACATGGCTTTTATAGCTAAGATGGGACTTGAACTCACAATTTCCTTCTTTCTAGAGCCTGGTGGTTTAACACTAGATCAGGGTTGTCAAACTGGCAGCCGACAGGACAGATGCATCACATGCAAGCCACACACATCCCACTCCATGAAGGGGAAAAAACATTGCGAAGCATCACATGGTGGCAATGTGATGCTGCGAGTTTGATACCCATACACTAGATCAACTAGGCTCTCTATTGTGGTGTTGATTTATTGCAATAAAATTATAAAGTTGTTAATGAATTGGAGGCAAAGGGCTGTACAGCAATTTAGATTCAAAGAACCAAATGTGTGTACTTGTTGAGAGCACCTTAAGCCAAACAGTTTTTCTACCATGCAGTTAAAGAAAAGGAGATTGCTCCTCTATTTTCTGACAGGTGTGTCTACATATGTTCCAAATTACATTTTACACATAGGATGGATTGCTACAGGCATGTGTTGAGTAGTTTGGTTCATCTAGGATACCATTTCTCAACTGGTTGCTCTCCAGATTTTTTGGATTATATCCAAATACTACACAGACCAGGAAGTGTGGCAGTCATAATTTTGAGTTATGGAGTGTAGTAGATCACTTTCTAATATCATTGCAGTCATTTACTGAACCTGTTGAATATGGGAATCAACCCACACTTTTTTAACCTTGGATGGTATCTTTGAAAAAGGATATTTTTTGCAGCATGAAAATCAAGAGTTCTTAGCACAAAGCTGTTTCCTAACATTTACCAAGCAGTTTGTGCTTATGATTATAACTTATAAGCTAAGTTAATAGGCATGGTTACATTAATAAAGGACCTCCCTTCATCAGATATGTATATAGGAAAAACCCTAATTTTAAAAAAGTAGACTGCATGTAAATGGATCTTTCATCTCCTGGGATGTATTTATATAAAAAACTGTGAATGCTTGCAGTCTGTTAACATAAATAATAATAGGAATTATTAGTTAGAAAAAATGATAAGTTACTTTGAATGCATCAAGATACTGATGAAATGTACGGATATGAAATGTGGTCTCTCAAGCTCATTACCTCCAAACTGACCTAAGACACCTCCAGGATTCTGTTTTCAAATAATTAGTATTTTACCCTCAAATGAATGAACCAGCAGCTTCAGTATTGGAAGAGGAAGATTATACTATACCAACAAATGTTTCCTGCCATTTGTTTGGACTGTTGTTGGTACTTGGCCAATCTCTAGTCAAAATGTAGGTGTATAGTGTCAAGCTTTTAAGGCTCAATGGAAGAATTTAGTTACAGCCTCTGGGTGCTGCAGGTAAGATTGTTACACTCATGATGTTTAACAAATGAGCAGGGTGGCTTTTCTATTTTTTTTTACAACAGGATCTGGGGTTCTGAGAATTACCCCATTTAAAAGTGAAGCAGCTAATCTTTGTCATTTTAGAGAACCAGTTTTAAGTTTGCTACTTAGAGCCACAAATAGAAGAATATACTAAAATGCTTGAGAAAATAAAACTCATTATCTCCTGACCAGGGAGTTCTGTTTGACTTTGCCATTTTAAATATTATAACTGTATATTGGCAGATGATTTAGAGAGGGAAATTCATCAAGGTTGCTGCTAATATTGATAATAGACTAACTTGTGCATGCATAAGTCCTCCTTTTTATATTGCAGTTCTGTAAATAATATCAAAATCAGTTGCACCAATCATTTCACTTTTTTAAAAAGCAAAGGCAAAGTTTTGGTATTCCTAGTAAACTTTTTGTGGAATATCCCAATTGTTAGATTATTATCAGGAGAAAACCAAGCATTGCACATAAATGCCTTCCAGAACATTTGGCAACAATAATCAATGGGAAACTAGCACAAAATACAACTGGAAATGTTATAATGTTGCATTAAGAAGAAATAATTATAATTATAGTGAAGTAACCTGTTTGTTAAGATAAATTTTGGTTTTTAAGGAAACTGAAAACATTTTCTCAAAATACTATTTAACAAACAATGGTATACCCTTTTGTATTCCTGTCCAGTTCTTTAATTTTTAAAATTTTTTTGTCAGTGTTCAAAATAGTATATCAGGAACCTCAAGCATATATTCTTAGGTAACATAATCCCTTCAAAGTTTGTTAGGATTCCCATATTAGAAAGCTGCTACTTTAATGTTGGCTGCTGTAATGAAAAAAAACACATTTAGGAATAAAGTATAGGTTTCAAAAATGTATAGACAGCTGAACTATGATCAGCTTTATCAAAGTACATTCTACATTCACTACAAAATCTCACCATCTCCCAGTGTGTCTAATCAATATACTCTGACATTATTTAATTCCAAACTAAAGATGATTCCTCTGAAGGAATTATATACGTTTCCCAGAGTCTCCCGTTGCACAAGCATTGTAACTGCTCAATTATATAACTAATAGACAAATGTGTAAACAGGGAAAGGAGAGGGAAGAAAGAAGGACACTACCCTTTTAAATAAAAGACGAAAATGTGATAAATATGGTAAGTATGATGCCAAGGCCTTTCCAAAGGCTTTCCAAATAGCTTCTCTAATCAAGCTTAAATCTGATTTTAAAACTTTCTGTATGAGTGTGTGCGTATGATTTGCATGAGGATGTGTGTGGGGATGTGTCCTGCCCCCAATGATCAATCCAAGCTTTCTCTTTCTTACAATCTCGCCTTTTGCTACCCTTCCAAATCTGTGGGCTTGCTTTTCAAATCCAATTTAAAGATTCAAGGTAGGTAAGTTATTATACTGATTAATTTGAAGTTCATTGGCTTCCTCTCTTGATTTGAAAATCATGATTTCTGATTCTCTATAGATCTCCTTTTCTTGATATCAATCCACTTTATAGTCCATACAGTTAAAAGATATGGGATCAAATGAAATGGGCCAAGATTCATTCTTTAATAAAATTATTGAAGTTTTGAGAGGAAATCTCCACAGATGGAAAGTGAGGGAATTACTTGAGAGAATTCAGTTGTGGTAATATAAGTAGGCATTTCTTCTTGTTTTTTCAGGGATCACCAGTCTACTTGCCAATAGTGTTTACAGTGCTGCATATCCCTTGCATGATGTAAGTAGTCTTGAAATATATTTTGTGTTTCTAGAAGACGATACCAAGAATCCCTAATGCATTAGGTATGAATGACACTATGCTAAACATCTTCAGTATTTCATGAGCCAGCCAGCTGTACATTTAGATTAAAAATTAGCAGTTTGTTTAAGAATCTGCCAACTTGTTATGGGTTTAGTCCCAAACTGAATTTCTTTTCATTTTACATGAAATAGAACTATACAAGCAAATAACCAACTCAGCAAATACTCACTTTGATTTTCTGCCTTCAGAAGTATATATTCTACGTACCTATCTTCTGATTTAACTATATCTAATATCTTTTTATGCTTATAAAGATTTGGATGATGGATAGAATAGAAAATATATTAACCATTCAATTTATTTTTTATTCTAGCTACATATTAAATGATGTTTATATTTTTGCATGCATGGCATTCTTTGGTGACTTTTTATATACAAAGTACAATATAAAAGTGCAGGTAGTTCTCAATTCTGGTAGATTCTTAGTCATGAATAATATACATTTCTATGATGGATGTTTATGATCATAATATTAAAATCCAGAGTCACCCTATAAGGGAGATGGGCAGTATTATAACTGAAATAAATAAATAAGCAAATAAATAAAATGTTTTGTTTAAAAGTGACAATTTAGTCAATGTCAAGCTTGAAAAATGAATATTAACACAAATTTTAAAAAATAACTTACATTTTAATAACACAACTCTTATGTTCTTAGGTTACAGTATATCTACTCAATCAGAAAATTTAGAATGAAATATTCTGAAGGGATTATATTTTTCACTGATTCTGGACCTTTGGATCATTATTACCTTTTTGTGGGAAGGACTGCTAGATGCAAATAAAATATATTCTAGATTTGGGTATTCCTTGTGGAATAACATCATTTTTTCTTTTCTTAAAGGGAGATTATGAAGGTGAATATGTTGAGCCTAATGACAGAAAAGTAAGTTAATATAGGGGAACAGAAGCATGTTCAAGTGTCAACTTTAAGAATCATGTATTGTGATATAGACAATTGCCAATATTTTACAGAAAGGCAGAGGTATTTAGAAGTGCTCTTTTAAACTCTAGTAGTAGCTGTGACAGGACATCCTCTGGGATAGAGGCAGATATTATTTACTGAAGAATTTACAATCGCAGACCAAAAAGACAAAAAAGGAAAATCAATATGCAGTCTATCCCATGTATAAACTTATTCACAGCAAAAACTAAATAGGCCTCTGTTTAGCTCCAACAGGTTCTGACTGCCACTGCTGTGGCAAGAATTTGGTCACTTTCTTAGAGACTTCACAATATTGGGTATTTAATAGGAATCACATAGTTGCCTGTCATGACTAGTTTGATACTTGGATAATTTGAGAGGTGAGGATATATTAGCTCCATCCCCCAGGAATAACCTTTCAAAGGTGTGCATGCAAACTGTCTCAATTTTCACATAATCATTTTGAATAGGAATATTAAGTTAAGTTAAGTTTATTGGACTTATATGCCGCCCTCTCTCCCTAGGGACTCAGGGCAGCTCACAATATAAAATCACACAATACAAAATTAGAATTCATTAAAACTCAATTAAACTCCAGCCCAATAAAATCTAAAACCGATAAAAACTTAAGCTAAAATACAATTTAAAAAAACCCACCCCTCTTCACTTCAGTCCAGGCCAGCCTGCTGAAACAGCCATGTCTTCAGGTCGCAGCGGAAGGAACGGAGGTCTGGGGCTAACCGGAGCCCCAAGGGGAGCTGATTCCACAGGGTGGTTTCTCCCACCGAGAAGGCCCTACCCCTGGGTGTCGACAGCTGACACTGGCCGACGGCGCCCCAAGGAGGCCCTGCCTGTGGGAGCGTACAGGGCGATGGGAAGTCGACGCCGTCAGGAAACGTTACCACAAGTACCGCGGCCCCAAGCCATGTAGGACTTTGTATATTAACACCAACACCTTGAATCTCACCCAGAGGGTAACTGGCAGCCAATGCAGCTCACACAGGAGTGTAATATGGGAGTATTGGGATACTCCCATCACAACCTGCGCGGCCGCATTCTGCACCAGCTGAATCTTCCAAGTCGTCTATAAGGGCAGTCCCATGTAAAGAGCATTGCAGTAGTCGATTCAGGAAGTAATGAGTGCACGAGTAACCGTCCGTAAGGCATCTCGGTCCAGATAGGGGCGAGATGGGCAAATGCCCCCCTGGTCACAGCTCCCACCTGATTCTTGGTAGCTCAGGCTGTTAAATGCCTGCTCTTAAGATCCAGCTGCCTACAAATCCCAGACTCAAGCCTTCCATCGGGTAGGTAAAGTGAGGACCCAAGATTGTTGGGGGCAATTAGCTGACTTTGTAAAAAATGCCGCTTAGTAATAAGCAGGCATATACAATGGAATGAAGGCTATTGCTGAGCACACTGGGTTGTATCCCAGAATTGTAAGCCCTGAGTCTTCAGAGAAGGGCGGCATATAAATGTAATTAAAATAAATAAATAAAATAAATTCTCCAAACTGAGCTGTGTATCCAGGAGTACACGCAAGTTGCAAACCCTATCCACGGGGGGCAATTCCTCCATGGCCAATGATGGAATATCCTGGATCATCCGAGATGCTGGTATGCACAGCCACTCGGTCTTGGCCGGGTTGAATTGGAGCCTGTTCCTCCCTATCCAGATCCGCACCACATCCAGACAACGGAACATCACGGTGAGGGCATCACTGATTTGGTTCGGAGTGGAGATGAAAAGCTGGGTATCATCAGCATATTGATGATACCTCACTCCAAAACTACAGATGATCTCGCCCAGTGGCTTCATATAGATGTTTAACAGGAGGGGCGAGAGGACTGACCCCTGGGGCACCCCGCAAGGTAGGGGCCTCGGGCTCAACCTCTGCCCCCCTGCCAACACCAATTGCGAATGACCCAAGAGGTAGGAGGAGAACCACCGTAAAATGGTGCCTCCCACCCCAACCCCAGCGCAATAAGATACCATGGTCAATGGTATCAAAAGCTGCCAAGAGATCTAATAGGACTAGGACAGAGGAAAATCCCCTGTCCCGAGCCCTCCAGAGATCATCCACCACCGCGACCAATGCCATCTCCATGCTGTACCTGGGCCGGAAGCCCGATTGGTATGGATCTAGGTAATCGGCTTCCTCCAGGAACCCCGGAAGCTGCCGAGCCACCACACTCTCAACAACCTTCGCAACAAAGCGAAGGTTGGAGACAGGACAAAAGTTATTCAAAATGGCTGGGTCCAAGGCAGGCTTCTTGAGGAGGGGCTTCACCACTGCCTCCTTCAAGGCTGCGGGAAAAAATCCCTCCCTCAAAGAAGCGTTGACCACTGCCTGGAGCCAGCCATGTGTAACCTCCCAGGTGGCATAAACCAGCCAGGAGGGACACGTGTCCAGTAAACACATGGTGGTACTCAGCCTCCGCATGATCCTGTCCACTTCATCTAAGGACACAGGCTCAAACTCATCCCAGATGGTATCGACCAGACACATCGTTATTCCTTCATCTGACTCCTGCCAGTCGGAGTCCAAGCCGGCCTGAATCTGAGCGATCTTATCCAGCAGATGTTGACTAAACTCCTCAGCCCTTCCCTGCAAAGGGTCCTCCCTCACCCCCTGATGCAGGAGAGAACGGGTGACCCTAAACAAGGTGGCCGGGCGATCATCTGCGGATGCAATGAGAGCAGAGAGCAGAGAATCTCCCAGTGAATACCATTGAAGGCAGAGCACTTAAGTAAGACTGTGAGTACCCACTTCTATAATGACACAAGCATATCTAAAAGAATGTGGTGAAAAGGGTTACCTGAACTCATAGTAGTAAAGGTGCTAGGCTTATTGTGTATATCATTTAGAATCATATCATAGGGCCAGAAGGGATCTTGGAGGTCTTCTAGTCCAACCCTTGCCCAAGGCAGGATTTCTTATACCATCCCACACAAATGAATGTCCAATCTTTTCTTGAAAACCAGTGGTGGCCATTCACAATACCAGAAGGCTGGCTATTCCACTGGTTAATTGCTTTCACCTTCAGGAAATTTCTCCTTAGTCCCAGGTTGGATCTCTCTTTAATGAGCCTTCTATCTGTTGCTTCTTGTCTTGTCTTCTGGTGCAATCTGACTGCTCCTTAGCTGGAATAGCTGGAAGACAGCTATCATTATATCAATATGTAAAATATATATCAAATATATCTCATATATATATTTAAATCAAATAGATCAACATGACACACACACAACACACACACACACACACATAGAAATGTGATTTAAACTAAGCTTCATGAAATAAGTATACAGACACATAGATTAATTTATAGCGTCAGAGAACAATGGGCATGATGTTGACGTTATGAACATTCTCTGGTTGATCTTACTCCAGGCTTTGGCTAAGCTCAGCATAGATAAGGATTGTGAGGATAAGCACATAACAGACTACGCTGGATGTTACTTACTTCTTCTGTGGGGAATTGTATTGCTCTATTAGTACAAGTTGGATTAGAACTAATTGGTCTATTAGTACAAGTTGGATAGGTTTGTTTAAGACAGAACTTTTAAGTGAAAGAGCCTCAAGTCCAAGATCTAAAGAAGTGCATTTGCAACAATAAGAAGAACTCAGAGCAGAGACCTCAGGAATTTGCACTGAACTCTTTCTGGCATAGCACTGTTCATTAACAGAACTCCATATTTATTTTATTTTTATTTTTAATTACATTTATATGCCGCCCTTCTCCGAAGACTCAGGGCGGCTTACAATTTTTTGGGATACAACCCAGTGTGCTCAGCAATAGCCTTCATTCCATTGTATATGCCTGCTTATTACTAAGTGGCATTTTTACAAGGTCAGCTAATTGCCCCCAACAATCTTGGGTCCTCAATTTACCTACCCCGAGAGGATGGAAGGCTGAGTCAACCTTGAGCCTGGTGGGATTCGAGCCTACAGTAATTGTAGACAGCTGGATCTTAAGAGCAGGCATTAACAGCCTGAGCCACCAAGGCTCATATGCTATACAGCAAGACTTAGCAATTTAGTTTTAAAAGGTCGAACTGCTGCAGGCATATAATTGTTTCTCTTAGAGCTTGTGTATCTGGTTGTATTTACTAAGAGGCACAATAATAACTCCCCTAATATTTGGACAATAAACAATATGCAAGTTGAGTAGCCAAAGCTTTTATGAAAACCTAGATATCTATTTCCAGTTGCACACTTCCTGGAAGCTTCAGTCATCAAACTTGACATATTCTGCACATACATACTGTCAATCACATAATAAGTGGATGGCAAACGCAAAAAGAACCATTTTAATTGTAGAAATGTTGGAGATTGGTATATTAAACAAAACTCAAGTAACTTAAGGCCACTTCTCCTGCCATGGTAATTAACACAACAGTGTCATCCTTATATGAAATAGTGGCCCCTCATACAATTGATTATTTGTGTTACGAAAGCTAGCAATTACTTATTACATTTTTATTTTTAAAAAATTTAGTGCGGCACTAAACTTGCTCCTTTTTGCTGCCATTTTTATCAATACTAATGGAAAAGAAATGGATTTTGTTTTTGTTTTCCAAGGCAAATCCTGATAAGTAAAGTATAGAGTGCTATCACTTGATTTAATTCTGTGTGGATAAGTGGTGCAAATGGGTGTCCTGTTTTGCACTATATAATTATCTCTACAGCAATCCGCTACCTGGTGTTCAATTCCAAGGAAAGGCAGGTACCCAGGGAAATTGCAGGATGGTGGAGAGATGCACAATAGAAAAACAACATCGGGAACACCTGCCATCTCATGACAACAAAATAAGCTCAGATTGTAAAGCACTCAGATAAGAAGGTAGAAATCTGGATCTACTAGAGAGCTTTAGGAAAATCATATTTCAATATGAATTTATCTGTTTTTATGCTAAAGAACAAATGGTTCTGGATATTATTTTTTTTTAAAAAAGCTTGGCCGCCCTTACTATTATAGAACTTCATTGGGGAGGGGATCATTTTCTATTCCACCTCAGTCCAGAGGGGTTTTGACTTTATTATGTGACTATGTGTATTCCTGATCTCATGGTTAGCTACTACATCATCAAATGGGGGAATGATGCAGACCTGGACCATTTAATGCAGCAGCTTCATTTGCTCATGTTCCAAGAGGCATCAAAACATGTACAGCTCCATTAGGTACAAGATTTCATATAATCACAATCACCTTTTAGGCTCCTAATCCCTAATCACTTTCACTACCACCATCTCCCAGAAAATTTATCACATTCCTTTTCCATTCTTGTTTTCCCATGATGTATTCATCATTCAGGGACTTTTCATATTTGAGTTGTTAATAGCATCTTACACCATTTTCCATAGTATAAAAAATTCAGTTCAGCTGTCATGAAAGTATGCTGTGAATGAAAATAGAGTTGCTGGTAGATGAACATTTAAACATTTAAACATTTGTACTGATAACAATATGCATGTTGGACTCAACATGCATATTGTTATCAGTACAAATGTTTAAATGAAACCAGTTCTAAAAATAAAAGGATTTTTAAAAATGTATGAGTTATTGAATCTAGAATTAAGCATATTGGCCCCAGATCAGAATTCAAAAGTTATTTAGTGGCATATAAAATTCCGACAATAAGCTCTGAAGAAGGATTGGTAGTTATCCATGAAAGAGCCTTTGATCTAAGTTCAGAACTGTCCTGCTACCTCCTCACTTTTTAAAAAAGAGGTAAGATTAAGACTTTCTGTAGCCTCTGAAAAATAACATTATCTTAAATTGTTTTACTTGGATGTATTTAATCATGAATAGTTAACATAATGTCAGAAACATTCTAAATATATGGCTTAATTTTCTTCTTTTTATGACTATGCACTGAAGAAAAGCAAAGAAAGGGAATAGCAAAGTAACACCAATCTAATTTAATCTCTTGGCAAGATTTTGTCAAAGTTTTTCAGAAGTGGTTAGTGCCTATTTCCTAGAGCTGAGAGAAAGTAACTGACCCAATGCCGAAGAAGGAATAGAAGTCGTGATCTCCTAGTTTCTGGTGTTCTTAACCACTATAACAAACTGGATCTCCATTAGCTTATTAACTGCATATATTCTGCATCATAAAGATTCATGAATAAAAGAATGAACGCATCCTCCACATCTATTAAGAGTTTTTCTGGTATTTGCTTTCTTAGCAATCCCAGCTTTAGTACCCCAGTTGCATCTCACTACTCTCTGTTTATTAGTTTTTCTATAAATGAATACAAGAATATGACCATGAGCCAAACCACAGACATAATCAATTTTTAATGCAAGCTGAATATATTGGTGGAACATAAAAAATTAAAATATAATGACACTAAGACATTGAGAACTAAGCAGTAGAACTGAAATAAGAAATTACTTGTTTCCAGTTTTCATTTTCTGTTTAAATTTCTTTTCTAGCTTCTGTGTGAAGAATGGGCAAGTTATGGAGTATTTTATAAATATCAACCAATTGACTTAGTCAGGTAAGAAACAGTGCTAACTCCTTACTTGTCTCTTACTCTAAGTACTTATGTGTTTGTATGTGTAGATTAATAGTAGCAGATTACAGCTTTTGGGTAACAGTTGTAGCCTGCTACAGCATTCAGAAAGCTGTGACTTTCATATAGCTAGTCATCGGCTTATGAAAAGTGGCCTCTGAAAAACAGATCCAAAGAAATAAAGCATACTTAAGTTTAAGACAAAAATCCATATTGCACTGGTCATACTATAGTCCTCTGTTTTTCGCCAGATTTACCAAGCAATGATTTTAAACCATTTTAACAGTGCAGTTCGGGGTGGATTTGGGGGGAGGTTGTTCATTTGTTCGTTTTTGTTTTGTTTTTTGCTTCTTCAACAAATATACTAAAATGCATGGATCTTAGTTGGAAACAAAATCAGGTAAAAATAATTTCAAAACGATATTATAAACCAATTCCAATATGAATAGTTCTCATGTTTCCAGCACAATATGGGCCTAAAAAATTGCACCTATTTTCTGTGGAGGGTACTTTCCCTTACAACCCTTGCTATTAAATAATATTGTTTATTTACTTTGAAAAAAAATTTCTTGAATTTCATTAAAAAGCAACTTCCATAGCAAATATACCAGGGCACTTGCATGTGGTACTTTAAATTTGGACCTATAGTAACTCCTTAATAAACAGAACTGTTAAGTATTTCTTTTGGTGTAGAGATGAAACTATTACCAAGACATTAAAATATACTATGAACTGAAGAAGCTTGGGAGCCTCTGCCATAACGGTTTGTTTTATATTGAATCAAACCATTGACCCATCTAGAACAGTGTTTCTTAAACTTGGCAACTTTAAGATGTGCAGACTTCATGCTGATGGGGAGATTCTGGAAGTTGAAGTCCACATATCCTATAGTTGTCAAATCTGAGAAATACTGATCTAGAACATTGTGGTCTATACAAACGCTCCTGAATTTAATCGTCTCTAAATGTATTGAGTCTTCTGGTTGCAAAATTCCAGGCTAGTTTTCCCAACACAACTGGAAGATACCAAGTTCAGGATGCTTAGTATACACTGGACAACAGCAAGTGTCTAGAATTGCAGATAGCTCTTTCCCAGCTTCACCAAGAGATTCAATCTGGAATTTTTGTCTGCAGACTTTTGCTCTACTAATAAAGACCACGTGGAAGTCACAATTAATTTGGAATGCAGCAGCTCATGTAATAATGGATACACTAAACTACACCCATGTAACACCATAGCTTTGCAAGTGGCTCTAATTCCCAATAGGCTTCCAGATACAATTCAAGGTGATGGCTCTCACTTATAAAGCCATTCATGGCACAAGATCAGAAAGGTTGTTTATGGGACCATTAAACCAATATCCAATTTTTTCCTGTCCCAAGTTTCACAAAGTGAGTATGCTCCTGGTTCCCTCTATGAAACAGTGCCAAATATAACTATTGAAACAGAAAGGTAAAGCTACTTAATAAGCAAGAGTGGAGTATTTACTTGGTGTTTTTGTCCTGGACCTGTTCCAAATGTTATGTGGACATGAATTCTCCAAGAGGAAATGCATTTTGGCTAATCAACAGGATTTATTTCCTCATTCAAAGTCAGCCCTGCTGTCTAATTCATAAATTTAGCCATGCTACGTTTGCCATGATATATTATACAGTGTTTTCTTCATATAATTTATTTCAGGAAGTACTTTGGTGAAAAGATTGGACTATATTTTGCCTGGCTGGGAGTTTATACACAAATGCTCATTCCAGCTTCTATTGTGGGAATTATCGTGTTCCTGTATGGTTGTGCAACTGTTGATGAGAATATACCAAGGTAAAATATGCATATAATTATTTGCACTTTGTACAAAACCATATTTTTCACTTGTGTTCAGTATAATGAAAAATATCCTAAATGATTTTGACTAAAGCTAATACTTTAGGTTCTGCAACCATACTCTTATATATATTCACAACTTATAACATTCATTTCTGAATTCAGGATCTTATTGTTACATCCATGAGTTTTGCTTATAAATAATGAGAAGTTAGGTGTCAGCATTTCCCCAGGATTCAGTTTTCTTGGTTGCAGAGATATAATAAAGTTTCTGAGATATAAGGCTGGTTAATGCAAATAAGTACAATCAAAAACTAAATGCTTTATAACATTTATGCTCCAATAAATTCCCATTTCTCAGTATACTCAGAGCCACAAAATGACTTGAGGATGGAAAGTGCCTCTTCTTAACTGTATGAAAACAGGGACTTCACTGTATAGTCCACTTTATAATGGACCTGTACTTACAGCCTTTCATTTATGACATTTTTGTGTATAGAAGCAGCACAGTCTGCCATTTTTTTCCATAATTGTATTGAGGTTCTCATGCTGTAAAATACAAATGAAAATAAAGATAATAGGAAAATGGGAAAGGGAAAGAAAGGGGAAAGAGAAGTATAATAGCACAATAAAGCACAAAATACAATTACAGCTTCAACTTATTCTTTTCTCTAATTAAAATAGTCAACTTTGCCATCTTTGCTAGCTCCACCATTTTTTCTATCCATTCTTCTGTTGTTGGGACTGACATATCCACAGTCTGCCCTTTTCATGTATAATTTAGTGTTGGGTCTTCAGTATCTTAGTTGGCATCCATGGAGCCCAAAATGATAAGCAATAAAAACCCACATATCAGCTATTTCTCTTTTCAAAAACTATTGGTAGGATTATTTGTGGCAGAAAAGATTTGTCATATGAAGTTATCCATTGCTGTTGCTCTCACTACATAAGGAAGCACAAGCCACCAGAGTAGCTATGGTGCAAAGTGGACATCTAAAAATTGAGGAGGAATTTCTGTTCATACCTAATCCATTTGACTGCCAAATAGCTTTTGTGGGAAGGGACAATGATAGATCAATAGATAGATCGATTGATTTATTTTTATTTATTTATATTTGAACTTGTATGCCACCCCATCTCCGAAGACTCGGGGCGGCTCACAACTAAAATACAGAACAATAAATACTTAAAAAACCATTAAACTAGATACAAGCCCAATATTAAAACAATACAATAATAAACATTTAAAAAAAATCCATCCCTCCCCCCAAGGAGGGGTCACAGCCCGGGTTGGTCAAATAACCAGGTCTTTAGCTCACGGCGGAAGGTGCGGAGGTCAGGGGCCAGATTGATGATAGACAGACAGACAGACAGACAGATAGATCTTGCAATTTCCTTGCAACATTTTCAGAAGTGGTTTGCCCTGCTTTCTTCTTCAGGCTGAGAGAAGGTGACTGGCTCAAAGTCAGCTGGCTTTGTGCCTAAGGCAAGCTTGAACTTAGGATCTATTGGTTTCTAGCCTGGTGCCTTAAGCCACTATATCAAAGTGACACTTTTACTGCTGAATTAAGCATTACAATTCAAAACGTACATTTACAAGTTGGAAGCCATGATGAAACTTTGTGATAAAAGTTACAAGCAAACTCTAAGCAGAAAGACTTAAGGTTTTTTTTGTGTTTCACTTAGACAAATAAAAAATAGTGGATGAAGTACTTGCATTCCAGAATTATTGAAAAATATGTGAAGGGAAAAAAAGGAACTCAGTATCTTTTCCATTAAACAGATTGCAGGAATACATTATTTTAAATTATTTAATTTTACTGACTCCTACAATCTAGACTTATCCCCAAAGCTCAGAACAATGCAAGTGGGGGTTGCTCTGTGATGTTCTGCTCTTACACCCTTTGAATTTTGTGAAACTCCTTGTAAGAATTATCTTAAAAGAAAAATGTCAACCTATGGTCATTGAGCCCAGTCTTTGCAGCTCCCAGAGTCTCCTATGACTGCTAATGTTGAAATGTGGTGGTACAATTCCTGATCATTGTGACACATGGAAACCATGGCATATGTCATGCAATAAGCTTAACATAAATTTAAAAACTGTCTTCAAGGTCCCCCCATTCCACCCAAAAACAACTCCCACCTTGTTTGCATAACTATCTAAACCACTAGCCAAAAATGCTAACACGGCCATAAAGTATAAAATACATAAAGTGCACAGCCATAAAAATGTCCTAAAATAATAACATATTAATGTAATAAATAGATTTGAAGAAAATACATTAATGTGTTCAGACCTGTACAAACTGTATCATCAATTATAATTTCAGTCTGAGGCCTGTATTTAATGTCACAAGAAGTTAAATTTATTAAAATAGAATTACACAACTCTGAAATACATTTAATTAAAGACTCCCTTTGAGACAAGTTTTATTCTTGATGATTAATGGACATGTTCTATCTGATATTAACCTGCTAGGGTTTTTTTAATGTTAATCATGATCAGAGTACCATTTGATAAAGAAAGTGATATATAAATTCATTAAATAAATACATTGTTGTAACTGGAAATGATCTCTTGGTGAAAACATCAATTGATGGATTGGATAAACGAAGGCAGTGGATTTACATTCAGATTTGTCTGGATAAATGACAGCTTTACTTACATTTTATTCATATTGACTAAAACTTGTTACAAACCATGAAGTTTAGTTTGCTGATGACATAGATCATGTGCATGCCTCAACCGTTCTTATTTCAGACAGTTTACCTTGTTCAGCCATGATGCTCAAATAGGGAGGAATTCTGGATGAAAACTAACACCAGCTAGTGCTAAATATGAATAATACAAATATAGTAATAACTTATGCTGGAAAGGAAAGAGAAGAGAAAGATCAAGGAGAATCCAGGAATGCATGATTCTGCAGCCTGCTTCAAATCACTCTGTCATAGTTTAAAAATGGATAGTGATCCTTTGATACAGTATTAGACCACTATATTTCTGTGATTAGAGGACTGGATTATATTTCAAAAGATCTCAGTAGACAGTCTTAGTGCACTGCACTACTGCAGTCTCATGAAATAATAGAGTATAAAAAAACATAGCCCAAGTGATTATACTAATATAAAAGTACTCAGAATGCCCAAGTGTTAAGTGCAGAAGAATGTCCCAGAGTAATAAGCCCAATTGTTTAATCTGCTTTTTTCAGTTTTAGGAATCCATGATACCATTTGCCTGCTGTCCTTTTAAATTTAATTTACATTTATAATGTGAATGCCACACAGCTGAGGCTGTAACAATGCATCTGAAATGGGAAAAGAATTAAGATTG
This sequence comes from Naja naja, assembly GCA_009733165.1. Taxonomy (NCBI): domain Eukaryota; kingdom Metazoa; phylum Chordata; class Lepidosauria; order Squamata; family Elapidae; genus Naja; species Naja naja. The sequence goes on from CM019148.1 coordinate 284,575,651, forward strand.
GATAAATATGCTTAGATTCAAGTTATATTCAGTGTATATATTTCACAATTCAGGGTTTCAGTAGAAAGCAAAGGATATGTTCACCTTTCATTTACTGCTTGCTTTCCCTCAGCATGGAGATGTGTGACCAGAGAAACAATATCACCATGTGCCCCTTATGTGACAGAACATGTAGCTATTGGAAATTGAGCTCTGCTTGTGCCACTGCTCGGGCTAGCCATCTTTTTGATAATCCAGCCACTGTCTTCTTCTCAGTCTTCATGGCTCTCTGGGGTAAGAATGCTTATATCATTTTGGAAAATGCTTTAAGTTTTCATTTGACTTTGAGTTTAACTTTTTCTTACATGGAGAGCAAGTAGGACAATGTGTCCTACTTAATTATCTTATTTAATAAACAGTTAATTATCTGTACTGTCCCTTTTTGGTCTTTCTGTTATAAAACTGTCACATTTACATTTATGTTCTGAACTGAAAGTTAAAATTCAGAAAGTTGCTTGGATGAATACAAAGTGAAGCACTTGGCACAAAACTGCTTAGGGATTGTATAGCATGTCAACAATATCTGTTTGCAGACTTGGTCTTGATCTGATCAGAAGACTACAACACTGAATCATAGTTAAACTTACTTAAGTGCATTAACAGTAAGATACTGTTTATATCACTCAAGGTGCCCTTTCAATTTTGAAGGCATCTCCTGTTTGTGAAGAACCTACATAATCTCATTCACATATTGAGATGCTGTAGCAATAGAAAATCATGCAAAATGATTTGTGGGAAATAACACAGTTTTTAAAAATTAAAAGTTTCTTTACTCAAGAATTTGGGACACTTAAATTCTGGTAAAACATCCTAGTGTTTCAGTGGTGGATACTTGCATATTACTTAGATGTAAGATGTTCTGGGATGTGAATGTTTGTATATAGTAAAGGTACATTCCAACTCTGTCATTGGCTACAGCCATCACGATAGTTGTTTATTATTTCCAGCATCAAATCATATGGTTCTGCATACCAGTTGTTAGGGAATAGGAGCAGGAAGGTTCAGCAGTATTTTCTGATTTTGTGCTTATTGCATTGATCTAATTGCTTTCCATAGCAGTTCTACTAAGCCATCCTACATGATAACATGGAGCTCTCCAGCTGTGAGATTGAGTACTGGCCATATCAACATGTCTGGAAGATGCCAAATTGAAGGAAGAAGAAATAAAACTCTGAGGGACATGTTTAATGTAGTTCCTATGCAGAATACTTTCATATAAATATTTATGAATTCTGACTTGTAGTATATTTGTCCATGATCTCTAGATTCTAAGTTTAATATTTCATCTAATATCAATTGTAGTTAAATGTAGTCTTTCATCTGGGGCAAGATGCTTAAACCAGAAGGAACAAGTTATTTCCAGATAGTCTTATGGATCCATTTCTGTTTTATTTTCAACTCAGTTTTGGGCTAAAACTTTTTTTTTATTTTAATTCCCCGTCCCCATCTTTATCATTTTTTTTTTTTGCTATCTTTAGTCAGTCTGTCTGAGGCACAGTGCAGACGGACTAAAGATAGCAAATGTAATTCTTATGGGCCAGAAGAGGGAGATATGAGTGATACAATCAGGCAAATGTTCAGATACCAAAAGATAGCTGTCCAGCACAAACACTGCAAAACAACTTTTTTTTTTCTGATCTTGCTCACCAGTAGCCATATATACACTGAGCCTAGCTAATTATTCATTGCATATAACTCTAATATTTCTTGTGATCCTCTTCACCAAAAACTAGTACAGGAGAAAAATCTTTCTTCACATACTCTCCTGTTCTTCTAATGGTGTGACAAAGCTTTCTCTTACCCTCTGACAATACTAAGATCATGTTAAAACTGTGGGTGGACGCAACTCATGTTTTTCTATTGCTGGAAAGTATCAGTCACAGGAAATCGTATAAGGTCTGCAGAGGAGATTACTGGAAATTATTGCCCTCCTTTTTCTGAGGAGGAATGCCTATTCAGTATCACCCCTTATTTGTTTCCAAAATAAATTAGAACAGAGAGAGAGGGAGAAAGAGAGAATTCTCTTTAGATTCTTCACCTGATTACTGTATTTCATAAATATTCATCCTTCAGAAGAAGACACTGTAAGATAATTGCCTACAGATGTAGGCACCTCAAAATCAGATGTGTCATTCAGGCCTACTTTGGGCATGAAATTTTGTAAAACTTGTATATAACTCTTAGAAGGGACACGCTTCTGTTTTACCCTATGCACAAAACCAACATTAATGCAGCTCTCTACAATTTTCCTTGCCTCAGGAATTGTGGTATAAAATTAAGCCAAAGAAGTAAGCTATAATTTCAGAAGAGGGAATCCACTGCAAAGAATTTCAGCAGAGTGACTCATATCGGCTCCTGCAAAGCTCATGACAGGAAAACATGGGTTCATATTTGCACTAAGCTGATTGTCAGGATCAGAATTTAATGCATGAAATCGTTGTATAAAGCACCATTCCCAAATATGGCATATTAAAGCTGAATTTCAAAAAATACTTTTCTATAAAGTGCGCTACAATTTCTACACAGGTGATCTTCACATATTACTTGCACGTCTTTTCTAAGAAAAGTATCATTGCATGTGAGGCAGCCTTCCTATGACATTCATGGTTTCTTCTTTTGTGTACTTACATATGTTATTAGTCACAGGTATGGCTTGCAAAAGGATGTTTCTGCAACATAGTTATATATTCCATTGTGTCCAAATACAATTCAGAAAAAGCTGCTGAAGCCTTGGAAAGCCACTACTATTCATCATATGGATAGTACTGATACAGTCTGACTCATACCAATTTACCCTAATTATATATAGTGGCTTATTATGTCATAAAGCCATTGTGGCTATAAAGACCCTATTGATTACAGAAATATTCACATGGTAATACCTTGATGATGCTAAAAGACATTATTAATCTGAATGTGAAAATGACCTTAATTCTAAATTTGGGAATAAATGTGAACAACATTTTTTGAATTTTTTTTCAAAGTAATCTGTTTTTTTAAAAAATAATCTTTATTGAACATATTTTCACAATTAACACATTTCCACTCATTACAGCATGTTCGTAGCAGTGTTCACTCACATTGACATATTTCTAAATGTGTAGGTTATTACTAAGTATTGTTACAGTTATTTCTATATTCAATTTAAGGCATATATTCACATTTATTTACATAATTATTTACATAGTTATACACATTATTATTTCATCTTACCATAACTCCTATCTTTCTTTCATCTATCCACTTTACGTCTACCTTCTAACCAGTTATACCATAGGTTCCAAATCTCATGGTACTCTGTTTCCTCTCTCTCTTTCAATTCCATCGATAACATATCCTTCTCTACACATTCTAAAACCTTTTTTTATTACCATGGTGTCAGAAGGAATATTATCACATTGCCAATTCTGGATGTAGGCAATTCTTGCCACAGTTATTATATGAAGTATGATATATTGATTTTTTTTGCCAATTTTTTCTATTAATATACTCAGTAAAAATGTCTCTGGTTTCAATTTAATTTTTTGTTTTGTAATTTCTTCTAGCCAATTCTTAATTTTGAGACAATATTTCTTAGCTTTAGGGCAAGTCCCCCACATATGGAAAAAAGTTCCTTGTTCATGATCACACTTCCAACAATTTGCCGATCTGTTAGGGAACATTTTAGCCAACCTTGCCGGAGGTATGTGCCAGTGACAGAACATTTTATACAAGTTCTCTTTATAGGCTGCTGATAATGTTAATTTGTAATTTATTTCCCATAATTTTTCCCAATCTTCCAAATCAATGCTATAGCCAAAGTTTTTTGCCCAAATTATCATGGTCTCCTTTACTGTTTCTTCTTCCATTCAAAATCTTAAGAGATAATTATACATTTTAGTAATCATTTTTTCCTCTGTCCCTGTAATATTTTATCTAATTCCTGTTGTATATCCCATATTGCTCTGTATCTTTCTTATATCTTGTTTGGATTTGTAGATATGGCCACCAATCTATCTCTATTCCTTGTATCTTCAATTCTTGGTTTGATTTTAATTCTCCTTGCTTGACTAAAATTCTTTATATTTAACTATTTTATTTAAGTCTAAAGCATTAGGATATACCATTGCCTCCATAGTTTTTTTCTTCTTTAAATACATTTCCAAAACATTCCTAAAGGCTCACAAACTTTTAGTTTGGCTCATTTTTCCGGAACAAATTGTGAGCCGAGGCATCTGGGTATTGTCCAAGGAAAATGCAGGCACAAGCTTTGTGTAATCAGAGAGCTAATAGTTCTAAGCTTATTTTGAGCAACTGGTACACATAAAGGTGTTATGTATGTAGGTTTGAAGTCATTGGTTTAGTTTGAACTGTTCTTGTAAAATGTTGGAAATGATTGGTTTAAAAAGTGCGGGAAAACCCTGCAGTCTGATTGGCTGGCAACTGCAGCTGCTGGCTATAAGTAGCAGCCGCAGCCCAGCCAAATTGGGTCCGTTCTGAGCTGTAGTCACTAATAAACTAAGAGCTTGAAGCACTCCGTGTCTGTCTCTTCATGCAAACTTAACACTGGCGACGAAGGTGGGATTCCCCTGAAGAAGACGGCAACGTGGAACAGAAGGAGAGCGAGATGGCTGAACTGAACACCCCTCCAGCCCCATTTGATCCGACGGCAGAAGACTGGGAGTCATATGCAGATTGTTTCCAAATGTATCTGGAGGGAAACGATCTTGCCGACATTTCCAAGAAGCGGAAGAGGGCGGTCATTCTCACACACTGCGGTCCGGCAGTTTTCAAGATGGCGAAGGCATTGGCGGGAGCTGCAGACGTGAAGGTAATGGACTGGCCTGACTTAGAAAAACTGTTAAGAGCCATTACGTGCCACAAGTATCGTGCTCATTAAGAGACACGAAGTTTTACCATCGGATCAAGGGGAAAGCGAAAACGTAAATGACTTCGTGGCAAGTTCAAGAGACATTGGGGTGCATGCAAATTTAACAATTTAGAAGAGGCCATGCGCGATCGATTTGTTCTGGGCCTTAAAGACAAGGTGCTACAGAGCAAGTTATTACTGAAACCTAAGATCACGCTGAAGGAAGCAATAGAAGAGGCCTCTTCAGCAGAAGCTACCAAGTCCTCAGCAGCAGCCATGAAGAAAATCAACAAGGCCACAAGCCATCCTGATGTGGAAAAGTCCACAACAACTCATTGTGAGCAAATAGATTCTGAGTCAGACTGTAGTGAGGTGGAGGAAGGAATTTATAGACTCAGAATGGAGCGGAAAAAGAAAGACCTGGGAAGAAAGAGGCAAGATTTCTACTGCAGAGGTTGTGGGGAAGCCACCCCGCACTGAATGCAAGTTTTAGACACCATTTGCCTCCGTTGTGATAAAAGAGGACACCTAGCAAGAGTCTGCAAATCATCCAGAAATCCACCCAACAGAAGAAAGTTTGCTACAAGCAAAGACAAAGAATTCAGGCCCAACAATCTCAGTGAGAAAATGAGACAGAAGAAAATGGGAAGAATGACACTCATCAAACAGTAACTATTGGTCATTCATCACCTTTAAGAAGCAGAAAAGTGCATGTCAAGGTACTTATTGAAGGAAGGCCTTGCCAAATGGAAGTAGACTCAGGCTCATACCTATCTATGGTGTCATGGGACACTATTCACAGACTTCTTCCCAACATCCAGAAGAAGCACTTCAAGAAGCAAGCATTGACTTTTAAAGACTACCAAGGGAACAAGTTTCCAGTAGTTGGAACAAGAGAATTCAACGTGAAATTCAAGGGCCACACCAAACGCCTACCACTGACCATCGTGGACAAGGACCGCCCAAGTCTGCTGGGCCTTGAGTAGTTCAACCCGTTGGGCATCGAGGTGACTGGCATCAATCACGTGAGCAACACTGAGTGGGAAGAGGCCTTGAAGTCTGAGTTTCCAGAGGTCTTCAGCGATGGATTAGGCAAGTACTGGGGACCCCATCACATTTAACCTAGATCCCAAGGTACAACCAATCCGTTTAAAACCCAGAAGGGTCCCATTTGCCTTAAAGGAAAAAATGATGCACCATTAGATAAACTAATAGCCCAAGGGGTTTTAGAGCCCACTGATCACTCCAGGTGGGAGACACCCATAGTCACACCAGTCAAGGCTGATGTGTCTGTGAGAATCTCATGAGACTACAAGGGGACATTGAACCATGCGCTACAACAGAGCGCATATCCAGTTCCAGTAGTGCATCATTTATTACACTCTCTTGGAGGGGGCACAGTTTTTGCCAAGTTGGACCTGGCACAGGCATATCAACAACTAACAGTTGATGATACCACTGCTGAAGCCCAAACCATTGTGACCCATAGAGGTGCCTTCAAATGTAAAAGATTGCAATTTGGAGTAAGCGTGGCACCAGGCATCTTCCAAAGCCTTATGGAAAGAATGTTACAAGGGTTGCCAGGGGTGGTGCCCTATTTTGATGATGTTTTAATTTCTGCTGAAAATGACACTCAATTACATGAGAGACTCAGGGAACTCTTAACTAGATTCAAAAAGCGGGTTAAAAGTCAAAGAAGAAAAATGCACACTTAGAACAGATAAAGTGGAATTCTTGGGTTACATGATTGATAAACATGGCATCCACCCCACAGAGGCAAAGGTTCAGGCAATCAAAGAAGCCCCCAGGCCAAAGTGCAAAACAGATTTGCAAGCATTCTTGGGACTCATTAACTTCTATCATATGTTTCTACCTCAGAAGGCAACCATTGCAGAACCCCTACATAGGTTGCTGGACAAAATATCTGCTTGGGTCTGGGGGAGGAAGGAACAAGCTGCATTTAACAATATCAAGAGACTAATCACGTCTGATGCTGTGCTGATACAGTTCTCTGAGAACTTTCCTGTTGTTCTGACTTGTGATGCATCCCCTTTTGGAGTGGAGGGGTGGGTTTGAGCCACATGCTTCCCAGCGGGAGGAAAGCTCCTATTGCATTTTACTCTCACACCTTGACTAAAGCAGAGAGGAACTACAGCCAACTGGACAAGGAAGCCTTGGTGATTGTAGCAGCTGTCAAAAAATTCCATGAGTATTTATATGGGAGAACATTTACTGTTGTCACAAATCACAAACCTCTTTTAGGCATTGTGGCAGGGGACAAACCAACTCCATCCTGTCACCAAGAATGCTGAGATGGACTGAATTTCTTGCTGCTTATTCATACAAACTGATCCACAGACTTGGTAAAGACATTGGGCATGCAGATGCTTTGAGTCGCTGCCCACTTCCTTCACACATTGAGGACCCTGTTCCTGAGACTCACACCTTTTTTCTAGAAACTGTTGCCAAACTTCCAGTACATGCTGCTCAAATTGCCAGAGAGACTGCCAAAGACACTTTGGCTCCTGTCATAGGCTGGATTAAGAAAGGTTGGCCACTTCAAGATCTACCTCAACTTGCGCAACCTTTTAAATCCAGGCAAACTGAATTATCTGTATTAAGAGGATGTATTTTGTGGGGTAACAGGGTGGTTATTCCTGCAAAACTACAAAAAGAGGTTTTGGAAATGTTACATGAGGGTTATCCGGGAATTGTCAGAATGAAGGGATTGGCCAGGAGTTATGTATGGTGGCCAGGTATTGACAAAATGGTTGAAAACTGGGTTGCATCTTGTCCCAACTGTCAGGTAGTCAGGCTTTCCCTACCTCTCACCCCCACACAGGAATGGGAATGTCCTAGGGGCCCATGGTCCAGGGTCACATTGATTTTGCTGGCCCTACCAGAGGGCACACTTTCCTTATTATAGTTGATGCATATTCCAAATGGCTGGAGGTTATCCCTATGGCATCCACCACAACTGAAGCTGTCATGAAACAGCTTAAAAAGCTTTTTGTAACTCACGGGTTACCTGATGTGCTTGTTTCTGACAATGGCCCTCAATTTACATCCAACCTTTTTGAATCCTATCTAGCACAACAGGGTATCAGATATGCCCTGACAGCCCCTGGGCATCCTTCGGCTAACGGCCGGGCTGAACGATGGTACGATTTACCAAGGAAAACTTCAGCAATTGGGTCCAGGTGATATCACTGACAGAGTTGAAAAACTTCTCAGTGTTCAGCATATCACTCCCAACCCCTCAACTAATTTAACCCCAGCTGAATTGTTGATGGGTAGGAAACTCAGGTCTCCCCTTGACCGCCTCCATCCCACTTACGCACCCAATGCACCACTAGATTCCACTAGTAAAATTCGCACTTTCACTGTGGGTGATTCTGTTTATGCTAAGAACCTCATGGGTGAACCATTATGGATTCCTGCTGAGATAACCCAAATCACAGGCCCCAGGTCTTACAGGGTACAAACGGAGGATGGTGTCCTCTGAAGCAGGCACATTGATCAGTTAAGATCCAGATTGCCTCAGGAGCATTGCTTTTGCTCCTCTCTGGTTCCCATACCTACTGCCTCTTCTAGGGGAAGGGAGGATTATGAGAGTAATCAGCAAGTAAGAATCAACCCTATGTGTAACGAGCTAACACGACAGGAACCATCCCAAAACCTGTCACAATACCAACAACCATTTTCACAAATGGAAGATTGCACATCACTACCTGATTTAGGTGCTGACATTGGGTTGGAGATGGATTGGGAGGAGAGACCAGGTTGTAGTAACCAAACAGGTTCTACCATTACTACAAGTCCAAGTAAGGAAATGTCAGCAGACACATTTCCTCTCTCACAAGGTGAGAACCTTAAAACATCTGAACCACGAGGTCTCAACGCATAAGAGCCCCACCTATTTAAAAGAATACATTAGATAGGTTGGGGTTTGAGTATGGACTGAACCTAGTGGGGAGGGGTGTTATGTATGTAGGTTTGAAGTCATTGGTTTAGTTTGAACTGTTCTTGTAAAATGTTGGAAATGATTGGTTTAAAAAGTGCGGGAAAACCCTGCACTCTGATTGGCTGGCAACTGCGGCTGCTGGCTATAAGTAGCAGCCGCAGCCCAGCCAAATTGGGTCCGTTCTGAGCTGTAGTCACTAATAAACTAAGAGCTTGAAGCACTCCGCGTCTGTCTCTTCATGCAAACTTACCAAAAGGCATCCCTGTCTCTGTGTTGATCATGATGGTTTGGCTTCATATATGATGTGAAGCCCATCGAAAGCAAAATACAAATTCAGTTTCATAATAAACTGTCAAGCCTAAGAACAAAATAGTTTATGTTGTAAATACACAGTTCTAATTCTCATAATCATTATACAGATACTTATTCCCTTGAGTACAGATAATCCACATACAGCAACCACAGTTTGGTCCAGCAATTCAGTCATTAAGTAAAGTGATATTTAAGTAAAACAGCAGTTGTGCTTATAGCAATAGCAATAACACTTAGGCTTATATACTAGTTTATAGTGCTTTACAGCCTTCTTTAAATGGTTTACAGAGTCAGCATATTGCCCCCAACAATCTGGGTCCTCATTTTACCAAACTCGGTAGGATGAAAGGTGGAGTCAACCCTGAGCTGGTGAGAATCGAACTGCTGGCAGCTGGCAGTCAGCAGAAGTAGCCTGCAGTACTGCATTCTAACCACTATGCCACCACAGCTTTTATGAACTTATTTCAGTTTTCCTTTACTTTACAAACCTGATAAGATCATAAATGTGAGGTTTGGTCACAAAGTTAATCTTTCATCACTATCATAATTGCAAATGGTTGCTAAATAAGGACTACATGTATTAATTTTTTTTAATCTCACATATTACTGTTGCAAATTAATGTTCCCATTATCAGATATATCTTGTCAAAATACATTATCTGCAACTTATCTCTTCTGGATTTTTTTAAAGACATTTAAATGTCAAGGTTATTTTGAAATAAAATTAGGATCAAAATTAGATTTAAAAGATAGTGCCACATATCTTGTACTAAACATGTTTAGAAAGTTGTTAACATAAGCAGAGGAATGGCAAATCATCATGGAAAAAATCAAAGTTCACCTACTTAGTGTTTTCTCTTTACTGAGCTTTTCTTCCTATCATCTGCACCTCTATAACTGTCTGGTTTGGTTCTGCAACCCAACAGGACAGACACAGACTTCAGAGAATACTTAGGACTGCAGAAATAACAATTACTACCAACCTGCCTTCAATCGAGGACCTGTATACTGCATGAGCCAAAAAGAGGGCTGTGAAAATATTTACAGACCCTTCACATCCTGGACATAAACTGTTTCAACTCCTTTCCTCAAAACAATGCTATAGAGCACTGCATACCAGAACAACTAGACACAAGAACAGTTTCCCCCTGAAAGCCATCACTCTGCTAAACAAATAATTCCCTCAACCCTGTTCAACTATTACAAATAGTATTCTGCACTACTATTACTGTTAATCTTCTCATCACTCTTTATCACCCATCCCCTCCCACTTGTGACTGTAACTGTGGCTTGTATCCTTACGATTTATATTGACTGTTTCCTAGTATGATTTGATTGCTTATTGTACCCATGACTATCATTAAGTGTCGTACCTTATGATTCTTGACTCTTAATGAATGTATCTTTTCTTTTATGTATACTGAGAGTATTTACACCAAGACAAATTCCTTCTATGTCCAATCACACTTGGCTAATAAAGTATTTTATTTTATTTTCTATTTTCCTCATAGGGGAACAGGAAATGATACTTCTTACCCTGTCTTCCTTCTTCACTCCCTTCTTTTCAATCTATTGTTTACCACACCATTTTTGTTCCTTTATATTTTAACAAATAAATCATATTACATATTTTATTTTTATTTATTTATTTATTTATTTATTCAATTTCTATAACCATCCAACTCAACCAGGTGACTCTTGGCTTGTTATGATCACTCATGCCTTAGTCATCTCCCAATTGGATTATTGTAATGTGCACTACATGGGGCAGCCCTTGAAGAGTATCTGGAAATTACAGCTGGTGCAAAATACAGTGGCACAGGCAGTTATGTGTGTTTATAGAACAACACACATATCAGCTGTGATCCATGTGCTGTAACAGTATATTTCCAGATCCAATTCACAACTGCTGAAAGATAAATTAGACATGCATAATAAGCCCCACAAGTTCTAAAGAAACAGGATGCCAGCAGGTGTACTGTGCAATAAATGGCTAGATGGTCAAGGCCAGGGGTGGGATCCGACAGGGTAACTACCAGTTCAGTGATTTATGATGTGCTTCCCTGCACACTGCGCATGCACGTGTAAATCTTCATCAGCTTCCTGCCTGGACAGCTGAGCAGCGCTGCATGCAGGGAAGCAGCGTTTGAAAAAGCACTTTTTTCCTGCTTTTTCAACCGTAGCTGTGCCTTGCACGGCAGCTGAGGTTGAAAAAGCAGGAAATAAAGGTCAGGTAAGAGCCCAGGAGGGTGGGTGGGCCAAAAGAGCAGCAGACATAGAACCGGTTCTATGTCTGCTGCTCTTCAGAGCTACCGGTTCTACAGAGCTGGACAGAACTGGTAGAATCCCACCCCTGGTCAAGGCTATAGCTAAACACCATTTTGAATGCATATATTTCCTCAGTTTTGATTAGCAGAACTAAGGGAAAAAGATGCTGACCAATGGGGGATGACAGTCTGGTCTGAACTGGCCAACCCATCTAGACTAGGAGATAACCAGGAAACAGGGAACATGGAGTAAATGGAGTGGAAAAGACAGGCAAGAAAATAGAATTGCTGAGGAGCGGGGCCTGGAAGCATATTGTCAAGCAACCCCTCTATCCCACCATTGTTACTGCAGTGGTAAGCAGACATAGAATGCTGTCTTATATACCTCAGGCTGTTCCACCTCTCAAATCCAAACAGGACTCTGTCTGATAGTTTGGAAAGGAAATATTATACCACTGAGTTATATGCCAGAAGTTTAAGACTGTGGTCTGAATAATGCTCTAAGAGATGTTACAAGATGCTGCACAACTTTTGGCTTCCAGTTCTTTCACATTTTAGCAATCTTTTCCTGCTGCCTGAGGTGTTCCTGTAAGCATAGGAAATAATGCTGCATTTTTCCCTTGTTTTATAAATGGATGGCATTGATAGGAACTTTGATAGAATAGGAGCAGGAAGTGGGGCAGGTAGTTTGTTCTTTACATCATACACCAGGTAAGCATAGAACTAAAAAGTAACTTGCAAGGTATATAGTTACTTCAAAGAAGCTTACACTGTGTACATCATATTGATATTATGAAGGAATATTTAAACTTACATACAGGATATACAAAACTGATTAAGAATACTGGATAAGACCAAAATAGAAATTATTCATTCTAAAAAAAAACAAATTGCAAACTCCCATTAAGATACATGGAGTTGCCACACAGTTAAGATACATGGAGACCTTGTCTGATTCCTCTCATTTTCCAAGTCTCTGGTGGTTTGTTGAGTACAGTGTATTGATCATATCTATTCATAGTTACTTCAGATTTACTCTCATGGGGTTGGTTAGCTTTTCTCTGCATGCTTATTTCCTATTTCACATTTATTTCCTGTATAGCATGGGTTTGTTCCCATTATTCACATCCATGTCCCAAAGACATTCTATAATGTTGGGTAGGGTGTTTTTAAACAAGCTGTGTGTAGTGTAATTTGTCACAATTTCCTGTTTTATAATAGTTTTCCTGCTGAAAATTAAAATGTAGCTGCTTTCTGGATCCCATTCCAGTTACCAGCTTCAGCTCCTCATGTATATATATTGCCCTGCAACTAATAAACCTAACAGCTAGAAGTGCAGGATTTAAAATAAGTTTGCTCAAGCAGATCTCCTAGCAAAATAGGATAAGAGTTTGATAAGAGTTTCAGGTATAAATACCCTAAGGCCCCAAAATAATATTGCAGTTTCTGATTCACTGTATTCTTGACTAAACTGCTCAGTTCCAAAGGGGATTTTTACCCAAGAAACTAAATTCTAAGTAGCTTTTTCAAGGAAACTGAGGGGAGTGGGGTGTTCCAAGAATATAAACCATGGTGAGGTTCTCTAGCATGATACTACTGATTTGTGTAAGGTAACTGAATAATCTTCAAAACTGCTATAAATAAAAGTTTATATCAAGGTGCAGTATACTCCTGAAACACTACACAGGCTTTTCTCCTGTCATGGTAAGCAGGAGGTACACTTCAGCCTCTCACTTTTAGTCCAAATTCTGATATTCACTTTGTATTTTTTATCATTACCTAATTTGTTCGTTGATTATTTTGGAAAGGTATTCTCCCACTATAATTCCTCTATAGATATGGAACAGTTGCAAGTCAGTAAACACATCAGGAAATTACTGTCAGAATGTAAAAACATTTAGAATTACCTACTGTAAAGAGCCCATCACTTGTGATCCTTGTGAATGTTCTGGAGCAGCAATCCAATGGTTCTTTGAACGAGATGGTCACATAACTTTTAGTTATTGAACTGAATTCCTTTTTATGGCACAGTAGCACAAAACACGGGGCAATTATTATTCTGAACCATATTTCTAAGGTACTGAATTTAATTACATCTTGAAACAGGAAAGAATGTTTCATCAGACTGAAACCAATATGGTCCAATATTTGTTCTTTTAGTAGTTTAACAGGTGACTGCAGCAATCTTCTTCACTCTGGCCCTTCTCTATATGAATGAACTTCAACTCCCAGATTTGTCAGAAATGGTCAGACTAGCTGAGGAATTCTGGAAACTGAAGTTAAGACCTCTCCATCTGGATATCTTCAGTTTTCAAAAAGCTAAATTAGAGGACGCCTTCGATTCAGAAACTTATTGCCTTGATTAGGATCATGTGAATTTATCTCTTTCAGTTTTTCAGGCACTGTTTGTTGGGTCCCATTCCTATGTCAGTTTGCACACACTTGAAAAAATCCCCTGATTGAAAATGCATATTCATAATTGTGAATAAAGTGTAGGCACATAAGAATTGGAAAATTATATGACAACATTCAGAGAATGAAAAATCTGAAGGATTACAGTATAATAATCTGGTTCATTCATAGGTTTGGAAAGTGCAAATCAGGTCAAATTTCTCCACCAGTTCTCATACCTATAATACAGGTAATGGAAATTTATTGGGTAGACATAAGTGTCCTTTCCAAAGCTTTATTCTTCAGAGGAATAGTTTCTGAGAATAATCCCAATTGAAAAAGCAATGCAGTACTAAAGGTCTCCTATATAAGCCCTTTTTGGAATGTCCTCCCCAGAGAAACTCTGGTAACACTACTGTATTGATATTTCAAGTAAAACAAGCCAATTTTATTTTCCTCTTGTTTTTATTTTTGTGTCCATTTTTGGTTTGTTTTTGTATTATGCTTGCTTTATGGTTTTATACTGGGATATAGATTTTTATCTTATTTTGTTTTGTTTGTGGTTTTAATTTTTTGTAAACAATCTTAAGGATTTTTGAAGGGCAAATTACAAATGGAATGAATTAAAAAAAATCAATTTCTTCAGCGTTAGGATCTCAATCCAAATGGACTTCTTCTGTTCCAAAACTGCATTTCAATCTATGAACAAAAGAGAGAGCACTCTAATTATTGATTTCTCATTCTGTCATTTATTTCTGCTCTTATATTAAAGCCAAATAAGCTATAATCAGCTCTTGCAGAATTGCCTGCAGTGATGGTTGGTTTTTTTTACATTTGTAGATGTGCAAAAGTCTGAAGCCTGGGTCATTTTTAAAATTTCTAATAACTGACTCAAATCAATTATTAATATTTTTCATTGTCTTAAAATTGGATGAGTTATAAGCAATTTCACTTTGGGATTTATATTTTCACAGAATGGAAAATAGTGCAGATTAAGATCAGTAGCAACAACTAAATGATGGATAGAGATAATTTCCTTCTTCCTTTTTTCTTGCCTTCCAACTATGCAGCTGCTACCTTTATGGAACACTGGAAGAGAAAACAGATGCGGCTGAATTACAAATGGGATCTTACTGGTTTTGAAGAAGAAGAAGTATGTTAATTCTTTTATATGCTGTTTCATTGGTTGTTACTTTAGCTAAATGATCTTTAATTTTCAGCTAGTCCATTGGAATGGAAAATCCTGCACATAACCATTTCTAAATTTGGGAAGGGTGTGTTAGTTTCAGTCTTGTTACCATGGAAGCCAGAAGCCTTGGCTGGAGAAATAAGGTTACACCTAGTAATGTGGTCATTAAAACATATATAGCTCAAGAATTATTCCCTTGATGTAGAAACTATAAAATGTGAACATACTCATAATTTGTTCGGTTTTAAAGATACAGTTGCTATGATTACAGAAGTTTACAATTAGCAAATGTATTCTCTGTATGAGTTCAAAATTAAATATTCTGGCTGGCATATTGAGTGGAGACTGGAACTATTAATTTATATTTTAAAAAGGGAAATGTCTGTCTTTACATTTTAAAAATGTTTTATTTCCCAATTCTATTTGAAATTTAAGATTCCCAGGAAACAGTTTGTGGGTGTTTGTGTTTACAATACCAAATTAAAAGGAGGTTAATCATCCATTCAGTTTTAATTGTAAAATTTTATTTACGAATACACATTTGACCTGACAAATTTAAAATACGCTAACAAATATCTAGTTCTGTGTTACCAAATTCAGTATTCAACCAAATAATTGTCTTACTAACTGTAAGAAGAAAGCCCTGGTAGATTTTGTTCATATTCAATCTTAGGACTATACAATATATTTATTAAAAAGAAGACTAAAAATATTACTGTTATAGGAAAAGAAGACGAGATGGAGTCTTGAATATGAATAACCATTCTTTCTCTTGCAACAATTGTTCCACTTCTACGAATCTCCTGCCCACATCAAGTTTATGTTTTCTGATTTTATTTTGAGACTACATAGCCACAAGGAAAAAGGAAATTACCTACCTCTCAAGCTGTCAACAGAAACTGCTTCTTCTATTAGAAGCTCTAAAACTGATGAATAGGCTTTGCTTATAAAAAACCTGTGGCAAAGATGACCAGTCCATTCACCCTCTCTTCTAGTAGTATTTATGTATTTGATTTGTATCCCACATTTATTATTTTATTAGTAGCTCAATTGGCAAACATACATACTCCTTCCTCCTCCTATTTCCCCTACTACAACAACCCTGTGAGGTAGATTGGGCTGAGAGAGAGTGACTGGCTCAAGGTCATTTCCATGCCTAAGGCGCGACTTGAATTCGCAGTCTCCCAGTTTTCAGCCCATCATCTTAACTACTGCACCAAATTGGCTTTAAGTATAAATCATAGAAGTCATAGCTAATTATATTAAATTAATATTATTTACTTTTAATGGATTAATCGGTTAATCTTGAATATTTTCATAAACGCATACTGGAGAAAATTAAGCTGCTCAGTTTTTAATGGTGCACATGTGTGTGTCAGTGGAAGGGACCTTTCCCTTTTCCTGTGATAATTATCATGTGCATTTTTAAAGTTGTTTTACAAATATATATAACCTATGAATAGGGTTGCTCAATTAATTAAAATTATTTTTTTCAAGTAGAAATATATTCAATAATACATGTCTCATTCCAATATTAAATTTTACAACTGATTTCATTAAAAAAAACTCCAATAGCAGTTAATTGGTCTACATCTATGATTCGATTGATCTTTGACCCAAAGCATTAACACAAATGACATGCTAAAGTTGAAATCTCAGTGCTAGGATGGTATCATTGACACCATAAGACAACTGTTCTTTTATTTTTGGTACCTTGTTGTTAGCTGTCGGAAGGATTAACTGTATCCTTGTAGTAGGAAATACCTTTCAGGATTATGTTCAGTGTTCCCTGTAGTGATAGCAGTGACCTGAGACAACTGCTGATAATAGAATGTATTTTATTCTTCATTTAACATATTCATCTTAATTCAGTCGTGTGATCAAAGCACTTGATTATGCACTCAAATCCTAGTGAAAAAATGAATCTCTAATATGTCAGAATACTGCCATATGGGGATTATTTGATGTTGTTATTCCAATAATAATATGTAAGAGGACAGTGTGCTCCATGTGTTCAGTTGCTTGATACCATCAGAGTTCTGGGCCATAATACTATTCAGTCTTTCTGGATGTTGAGTAACTGTGTGTTTTCATGCTGATATTTCCATGAAATAAGTACAATGGAAGACCAACCCACCCTACACTCCATGGATGTACCCCTATGTACCCCCTAATTTTTATGCAGTGCCTACATTCATACAAATAAAAATAATTGTATCAGGAATACAGTTTGCAACAGTGAAGTAATTTTAATTTTTATGTTTTTTGTGTTTTTTATGGTTTCCTGAAGGAGGCAGTCAAGGTTTGGCACTTTTGTTTTGTTTTATTTTTTTATATGATTTCTCTAACTTTTTCTCTATCTGGCAGTGAAAGATGCATTTCGATCTCCTCTCATTTTTCCCCAGCATCTGTCTGTCTTCAGAATTTCCAATGCAAATTATTCTTTCCTCTTTTATAATATCCTCAAATAGGGCTTTTTCATATCCATCCAATCTCAGTCCGATGCACTTTTAAAAATAATCTCTAAATCTTTCACCTATTTCATTCTTTTCATTTCTGATTCTTTTCCACACATTTTCTCTGTATGTCTGACTAAACTGAAATTACAAATTATTAATTTTAATAAATGGAACTGAAATTACCTTTTTTGTTAAAATCAAATTCATATAGAGAGGAGAATCCCTTAACTGCACATTTAAACTCAGAACAACATAGTGTCAACCCTTTGCCCCATATATAACATGCTGTCTGTTCAAATATGACCTCTTTGCAATGCCCAGAAAGGCCATTCAGGTTTAAAACAGATTACAAAATGAAGCCTCTTTTCACTTGATAGTTGATAATTTCATGAACATGTCCATGTAGTTGTCTTGGCAATAGTAACTAAAGGATTTGCCTTTGTATTCTAGAATGTTTTCTTCAATCTCATGTTCTAGCTCTCAATCCAAAAGTTCCCTTATTACCTATCCAAACAGGCCTGATCCTGCTTAGCTTCCAAACCTAGACAAGATCAGCCACATGTTGTCACTTGCTAAGACTTAACCATATATGAACAATGGAAACCAGCATATTGTGAATCTGAAGTATTGTGCTGCTATAGAAAATGGGTACAAGGTTGTGACGCTACCCAAATTACTATGTCTATTGGTGAAAGAACAACTCCAATGTAGCAGCATCTTCACCATTAAAGAGAGCACATAGTCTTAAGCTACAATATTTTCAGACAGCTAGTAACAAAGACTTTAAATTAAGTTATAGCAGAACTTTACTCAGTTTTGTTATAATAATTTGAAGTGATATCTAATAGGTCTCATGGTTCCCTGTATGTATGACTTATTTACAGGATCACCCAAGAGCTGAGTATGAAGCAAAAGTATTAGAAAAATCTCTCAAGAAAGAATACAGACATAAAGAGGTAAGATAACAAATTATTTTTGTTTTAAAAATTTATGTAATAAAAATTAAGTACATTTGTTTTAAAAACCATAGCAAAGAATCTTCACATTTATATTATTCATTGTAAGTGATTACTATTCTGATACTGTTACTGAATATCAAGAAATGAAATATCAAGAAAAAAGAAATGCAGTTAGCTTCAAAACTGCTATGGAATAATACAGATTATTCAGACATTTGTTCAAAGTCAGTGCAATTATGAAAATACCAGGGACTAAATTTTTAAAAATATTAATTTTCACAATTACGCTGACTTTGAATAGGTGACTGACTCTGCGTTACTCTAATTTTGGAGACATAATTTAGATTTTTACTGTCAGAATGTAAAAACATTTAGAATTACCTATCGTAAAGAGCCCATCACTTGTGATCCTTCTGAAGGTTCTGGAGCAGCAACCCAATGCTACAGTGGATACGTTCTTTGAACGAGATGGTCACATAACTTCTAGTTATTGAACTGAATTCCTTTTTATGGCACAGTAGCACAAAACACGGGGCAATTATTATTCTGAACCATATTTCTAAGGTACTGAATTTAATTACATCTTGAAACAGGAAAGAATGTTTCATCAGACTGAAACCAATATGGTCCAATATGGTTCTTTTAGTAGTTTAACAGGTGACTGCAGCAATCTTCTTCACTCTGGCCCTTCTCTATATGAATGAACTTCAACTCCCAGATTTGTCAGAAATGGTCAGACTAGCTGAGGAATTCTGGAAACTGAAGTTAAGACCTCTCCATCTGGATATCTTCAGTTTTCAAAAAGCTAAATTAGAGGATGCCTTCGATTCAGACACATATTGCCTTGATTAGGATCATGTGAATTTATCTCTTTCAGTTTTTCAGGCACTATTTGTTGGGTCCCATTTCTATGTCAGTTTGCGCACACTTGAAAAAATCCCCTCTGATTGAAAATGCATATTCATAATTGTGAATAAAGTGTAGGCACATAAGAATTGGAAAATTTTATGACAACATTCAGGGAATGAAAAATCTGAAGGATTACAGTATAATAATCTGGTTCATTCATAGGTTTGGAAAGTGCAAATTAGGTCAAATTTCTCCACCAGTTCTCATACCTATAATACAGGTAATAACCATCGTGATTATACTGAATAGAATTGTTTTAGGTTGCTCTGTTGAAATTATCCAGGTTGAGGGTTATCATAATTACATTTTGTGATAGAATATTGTATAATTTGGCTCTTTGAGGATCAATGAAATAAAATGTTTTTCAATCACCCACCATTTACTCAGCAAACCTGGGTTCTAATAGGTTGAGACAAAATAGCCATGTTGTATCCAATTTTCTGTATAACATATGCTTTATTTTCTCCCTTACTGCTATATAAGATATATCTAATGTTGAAACTTTTTCTCAGTTGCTCTTTTAATTATTTTGTTTGTGTTTGTCTGAATCTTCTTCAGTCCATACTATCCTTTTTAAAGTGTGCTAAGTGGAATTTCTATAAATTTCTATAAAGCACTGCAGTGACAGCAGTTTTATTTAAGATTCAACTGCCTAGATAAAAATCATATCCAGAACTGATTTGGCTACCCTGTGAAGAATTGGAGGCATGAAAGAGCAATCAGTGAGGTCTGTTACTAAGTAAATATAAGGAAGAACCCAATACAACAAAGATAGGCCAGAGTAATTAAAGTCAATCTTTTTAGACAAAAATGCTCTAGTGTATAGAAAGTTGTGCTGTGTTATAAAAGGAAAGAACTTCTTTCAAATAAACAAACAGGAAGTAGAAAGTAATAGGAAAGCAGCTGAATTTGTGGGCTTCTCCAGGTTAGTTAGGATGCAATCCAAAAGGATATTTCCAAACGTAGAAATGGGCAACAAACTGATAAATACAAATAATTGTGAATAAATAATGAACGGGACCATTTTGGAGTAAAAAAAAATGTAACTACATAATTGACTGAGGGACTAGACTGATATAACTAATCAGCTAATAGATGTTAAAAATAACAGCATGCAGAAATGGTGAAATAGTTCAGTCTTAGAAATTTATATAGAAAATCCGGTTTTAAAAAGCCAGTGTTGCTATTGGTTGAGTTATTCCTATTAGAGTATGCTAAACTCAATGTATCTCAAAAAGGATAGTGGGCAGTAAGAGGAAATGGACTGATTTTCTGGATTTCTTTACATTTTGCTTTTCATTTCCTTATTCTAGATAATTTGTTTCACCTGCAAACACGGTCACCCTATTGTTCATTGTTAACCCAGATCATTGCTGAAAAAGTTAAATGCCATCAATTGTTTTTATACCATCTAGTCCTTTTTTATTCTTAGCAATCAGATATATTTTCTCCATGATGATCTATCAGCTGTTTTACATAATAATGTAGACTTAAAATGCTTACATGATATGTAGCCACTATTGTTTTTAATTTGCCAGTTAATTGTGGTTATTTTTCTCTGGTTTTACTTTAAATTTTCTCTTTTATAATGATTTTTTATATTGTCAGAAAATTTAACATCAACACATAGGCATTTTTTATTTGTTTTTAAATTCTACTATATACATATTCTATTTAGAGATTTATTCATTTACATATAAGTCAGTGCTTTGTAACAGCCATATTGGATTATCCTTTTCTGTTTCCTTCAAATGCCATCAGAAGGGCCAGCAATTGCCAGAAGAGGCAGCTAACAAATGGCGACAAAGAGTTAAGAGAGTCATGGCTGGGATGAAATTGGTACATTTCATTACCATTTGTGGAAACTTTCTGAATCTGAATATCTATAAAACACAATTTTCTTTTGTTTATTTTGTAATATTCACATATATGACTTTACCCTTCTCCTGTCTTGATCACTCTTGTTGAGGTGGGTTTTTGTTTGGAATGACACTGCATGGTTGATCTTTCATACTGGTTGATGTGCAGCTTTTACAACACTGCACATGCCTTATGCTTGATGGGGTTTCCTGGCTTCCTTTTTTTTTTGAGAGAGAGAGAATGAGAGAAAGAAAAAACATGCATGTGATGCGCATGTAACGTTAAGTGCTTATTCTTCTTATAGGAGCTTTAGGGAGTTGTACATTATCATTTCCTAATCCTTAATTTTACATACAAAGTGATCCTAAAGATGGTGTATATAAAAATAAATTGATCACCCAATGAACCATGAACATATTTATTTAGCAAATATAGATAGCCACCCATCTCATAAAAAGGGATTTGGGTGGCATGGAAACATACTAAAAATTAAAAGCCATTATGAACAAACAGAATACTAATACTGATCTCAGAAATGATTCCTACATATATACAACCACTCGGCTCTCAATTCATTCCCCTTTTCTCACTTTCATTAATTTAAATTTACAATAGGTTAATGGGATGAAGAAGAGAATCAACAGGGTGTCTCTATTCTCTCCTTTATAACCCCTTAAAAGTACAGAAGAGATCAGACAAAACTATGTGGCAGACAAATCCAGTTTAGAAAGCATGAAACCCACTATACTATTAGTTCAGGTTTCATATCATTGGCATCTTTTCTTCTTTGTGACTTTGCAAATACAATTCCATATATACATACCCATCATTATATTTTATGTGGTTGCAGTCCATGTTCTTTGGCCCATATGTCTGTTGAAAAATACATAATACAATATGTGCCACTTTTCATGCTTGCCAGACTCCGGTGTCCCTAAACTTTACTATCCTTGAGAGAAACAGCTACTTTGTGTTCACATGGGAAAAGCAGAGGGGATGCTGCTAATAATTTATTTGCTTTCACTGTCATTCTATCATTCCTGTCAGTGATGACTTAGATATAAATTAAGCTTTCAGGAAATATTCTAATAATACTTTACACTAAATGGAAAATTACATTACATTTTTGAAAAACAATCTAAACAATGTCTGAAGGAAAACCGGACCAGTTTCCAAAATTAGTTTGGGCTAAATATGTTTTGACAGCCCTTCCAGATAACTGTTTTGAAGAAGCTGCCTGGCCTTAAGACTGCATCTGTCCCACATAAAAAACAACAATTATGTGTTAGCAAATGTTCCCCTATCCCTTTAGCCTCTACTTGTCCTTGCATTTCCCTCCTACATGAAAGAGCTGGGAAAACTCCACAATCGATGATGGGTCTGCAAAATGAAAAAGAACAAATAAGAACCCCATTGCCCAAATTGTTACAACTGCATATAGCCTCATATAGCCTCATCCACAAATTTGTTCTGTTTGAAGTAATTTGCAGACTGCCTGGCCTAGCTGTAGCTTGATGAAAGCCTGTCAATTGACTGACACTCTTGTTTACTCTTTTTAGAATGTTTACTTCTGTTTATGTGTCTTTGCACTTTAATTGTGGTCTTGCCTATTTAAATTTGGATAACAAGCAAGAATCAAAAAGGCAACTTATTTAATTGCTATAATGAATTGCTTTGTGTTATTCTTCTTTTGTGTGCTAGACTGAAAAAGAAAAACTGACATGGAAAGATCGTTTCCCAGCATACTTCACAAATTTTGTGAGCATTATTTTCATGGTAAGCATTATCTTGGAAATTATTTTCCTGGGCTAGTTATCCTCTCAAAATTAGGGAAACTTTCCTTAAAGGAGGGAACAAACCTTTCTTTTATCTGTCCAGTTTTGGGGTTAATATTTAACTTTTCCTAATTCCTCTCATTTTCCCTTCTTCTGCGTTGGAAGTGCAAATTTCATAACTTCCAGTACATTTGCATGGTGCCAGTTTAGGGAGGGTTCTATTAATGGTGCAAAAATTAATTAATTGGCTTGTGCTTTTCAAATAATACATTTAAAAACTTTAACTCTATAATGAATAATAATAAAGCTTGCAATGTTCTACTTGTATTTTCTTTCTCAGATATCTGTGCCCCTATAACTGTGCTATTTGAACACCATATTTTGGAGAAACCTAATCTCTAAAGAGGAGTTTAGAGTCCACAAAAAGGTTATCAAATTACTGAAATTTCACAAGAATTTAAAACTAATTAAGGGGAGCAACATAAGACATTATATTGCTTTGTTGAATTGACATTACCTTGACAACAGTTCATGGGAAAATCATAAGTCAGTTCATTAAGCAGGGGTTTGCAAGAAGATGATTACTAGCGTTTGCTAAGTTTATTAAAAATAGGTTATGTCAGACTTTAAAAATTATACTGCTTTAAAAATAAACCAAAATGACTAGATTAGTAGACCAAGAGAATGCTTGTGGATGTGGTATACCAGACTTAATGAGGCATTTGATAAAATTGGCCATAACCTCCTTCCTCATAAAATGGAATGATGTGGGATGGATGGTGCCCTCCCTATATGGATTTGCAGTTGGTTGTACAACTGTACCCAGCACATGGTCTCCGTTCATTTTTATAAATGAGTTCAATAAAGGGAAAGGAGAGATGCTCAGCAAATCTGAGGATGACACAAATCTGGGAGGATTGCTAACACCTCAGAAGACAGGCTGAAAAGACAGGCTCAAGACTTAAATATTGGGCTTTTTCCAACAAATATAGTTCCATGTCAAGAAACATAGGATTCTGCATTTAGATAAGGGAAAAAGATGTACATGTAAAAGATAGGCTCAACAGTAGTACTTGGGAGAAAGAGAAAGTGTCTTGGTATACCAGAGATTGAACATCAGTCAGCAGCATGCTGAAGCTACCAAGAAAGTTAATGTAATATTGGGTGCATCAACAAAAGTATAATGTGAAGATTACAAGAGGTGATAATTCCACTTTATAGTGCATTGGTATACCACGCATAGAATACTTCTTTCAGTTTTGATCATCACAATGCAAGTAGGATACTGAGGAACTGGAAAAAGTGTAATGAAGAGCAAACAAATTTGGAGAGGATCTGCAGTCTAACCATATGAACATCTATATATTATTTCGTCTAAAGAACAGAAGGCTAAAGGCACTTGATAGCTTTCCAATACTTCCAGTCCAATACAGAATGACTGTCACAGGAAGATGGTGTGGTTCTCAGAACTAATAGGTAGAAGCATAATCATGGGTGCTCTATCACTAAATATTCTCAAATAAAGATTGGCAACCATTTGGCTGGGATGGTCTGAAAGGTGAAGATTCCTGCCTTAGGTAGAAAATTGAACTAGGAAGCCTCCAAGTTTTCTTCCAATTCTATAAGTCTATTAATATAATTGCAGGGTTTTTACTAAATGGATAATAATAAATGACACCATAAGCAGAATTCATAATCATTATTGTATGGTATTTTCTTCATTATTCTAACTATATTGTGTATAACTTTATAGCTGATATTTTTCTTTAGTAGTATAGTATAACTACACTGTTATATAGAAATATTTAGTTTTGGATTATAAATGGATTATAACTGTTTCCCTGTATATCATATGGGAGCATGCAACTTTTATAATATTGGCACAACTTTTTATAATATTGGCACAAGTGATTGAAATATTTCCATACGAACTACATCAGGTAATAGTAATATTGTGAACCTAATTGTTTGATAACTGGTTATGTCCTTTTCAGATTGGACTGACATTTGCTATTGTTTTTGGGGTTATTATATACCGAATCTCCACTGCAGCAGCTTTAGCCATCAGCTCCTCTCCAGGAGGCAGGTCGAATGTTAGAGTGACTGTCACAGCCACTGCAGTAATTATTAATCTGGTGGTAATCATAATCTTGGATGAAGTATATGGCTGCATAGCTAGATGGCTGACTCAGATTGGTAGGTACATATCCTCCATTATTTGACTTAGAATTATGATTTCATTAAATGATCTGTCTTAATGATTCAGCTTTGACTCTGCAAGCAAAATTACACAGGAACAAATCCTGAGATAATAACATAAAAGCATTCTTGGCATTAAGGCATTCACATCTTTCAGTAACTAATATTCAGTTTAATTTTAAGTATGGAAATTATTTAAATTCATTTAGAGTCTTGTCACTTTGGCGAACCAATTTAAAAACAAACAAACCAAACAACACAATTTATCTTCATTTCCAGTCACTGCTTACTTTAAGAATACAAATCAAGAAGTAAAAAATAGAGGGGTCCAAACACATCTCAATATGCATTTCCTTATTGAAAGGGGGGAAAAATCTGAAATACTTTTCTAGTAATCTTGTAATCAAGCCAGATTGACATTATACATACCACATTGTAGGGACAAGTGTAGTGTATCAGCTCTGATCACATTATTCTAAGTAATTATCAAGTATAATAGATTTTCTAGTTGCACCTTTTCTATGAAGACTAGAGTCTATATTCACTGCCATAAATATCAGCCTGTACAGTAGTCATTGATGTGCAACTATTTGTTTAGTAACTGTTCGAAGTTATAATGGCATTGAAAAAAAAAGACTTATGACCATTTTTTACACTTGTGATCGTTGCAGCATTCCCATGATCACATGATCAAAATTCAGATGCTTAGCAACTGGCATGTATTCATGATGGTTGCAATGTCCCAGGGACATGTGATCACCTATTGTGACCTTCTGACAGGCAAAGTCAATGGGGAGGCCAGATTCACTTAACAGTTGTGTTATTAACTTAACACCTGCAGCGATTCACTTAACAATTCTGGCATTTCATGTGTTTGCATAAAATGGGACAATATTCACTTATCTTGCTTAGGAACAGAAATTTGGGGCTCAATTGTGGTCCTAAAACAAGGACTATCTGTATAATATTTAGTACTTTAGATTAATCTTCCAGTCACTTTTCATTAATCTCATTTACCTCAGAGGTTCCAAAAACAGACAAAAGTTTTGAAGAACGACTTATCTTCAAGGCCTTCCTTTTGAAATTTGTTAATGCTTACACCCCCATTTTCTACGTTGCTTTCTTCAAGGGCCGGTAAGTTGCATAGATTAATTAATTGCTTCACTAGTATTTTATGCTGTTCCAGAGCTCTTATTCAAACAAAGACAGCTCTTTAGAGGGATTGTTACTTGAGTTTCCCAGGCTATACCTCCCTCTCCAAGTATTAAAATCATAAAGATTAACTGAATTAATTATGCTAGCATGGTAATTTTCCAAAGTGTAATATTGGTTATGTTTCTGTTAGGAGCACTTTTTCTGGGCACAACAGAAACATGGTTGGCTTATAGGTGTACATGAAGAAGGGATATTACTAAATACCAAGGCAAAATACACATTCATTGGTTAAAATTTGAGTGTTTACTCAGCAGATGTTCACGCTGTTTTAAGTTGTTACAGATAGAAGCATTTTCAGAAATAAATGGCAGCCTTCAGCTTTACTGTTTAGGATCATCAAGTTGAGGAATATTATTGAAAATACCACAATGAAGGTTTCCACAAGCAAAGAAAAATTTGGGGAAAGCAGTCTTACTGATACACCCCATGCATTTTTTTCTCTTGAAATTCGAGGGCTCTTAGGTCAGCTACTAAACAGTGTCCAGAACTGCAATCAGATACTGGAAGTAGCAAATTTTTGAATGCCATTCATTGACAGAAAGGATTTCATCCAATAAATGAATTAATTGGATTTTCCTCATCATATCCACAAGATATTTATTATTCTTTCCTTTAATCTTATTTATTTATTTATTTATTTATTTATTTATTTATTTATTTATTTATTCGACTTATATGCACCTCTCCCAGAGGACTGGGCTGCTCACAACTAAAATACAGTACAACAATAAATTACTTAAAAATTATATTAAACAAGTTATAAGCCGAATAAGCAATTGAAACCCCCAAGTTAAAAGCAAAGCCCCAAGAGTCAACATAGCCCAGATTGTAAAAACAGCCAGGTTTAACATTAATAAACCCAGCTCAAAGGCAAATTACTTCTTTGAAAAATGTCACTGATAATGTTTGTGTTGATAAAAGTGAATATATTCCTGATAGCTAGATTTACTTTTCTGTATTTTTTTTCTCAAACTAAATTAATCACCCATTGTACAATGTGTATCTGTGTAGAATGATTTTAGAGGCACGTAAAATACTGCAGGAAGTGTCTGAATGTTTATGTCTGTAACACAAATTCTAACCATTGTTTCCAAATTATCTAGATTTGTTGGACGCCCAGGAGATTATGTCTACATTTTTCATTCTCTTCGAATGGAAGAGGTAACTTATTTTGTTCATGTGTCTAGAAAACAGCTATGAACATTCTGTTGGGGTATATGGATGTCCCCAGTTTTTTTATTTTGTTTTTTCCTTTTTTTAGTGTGCTCCTGGTGGCTGCCTGATGGAATTGTGTATACAACTTAGCATTATAATGTTGGGCAAACAGCTGATTCAGAATAATCTTTTTGAAATTGGCATCCCGTAAGTAGTAAGGAATAAGAAAATATTAGCTAACTTCTCAAAATGCTTGCATATCATCTCTTGATAAATTAAATATATTTTTTCTTGTTTGACATCCATGCAATGCAAGAAAATGTTAAACTGAGGATACACCAAAATTTAAAAACATTCATTTTGTTACTATATTATTTGTTTCATTAGTTCAATACATTTTGTTCTTATCTGAAGGACTATTTTTTCTCTGCAAATAATTTATTTCTAAAATAATTAAGCTCTATTATATTGATTGAGAATATTATAAAGAGACAGATAGGGGAATTTTTGTTTTTGCTTTGTTTATTTTGTTCCATTTTCCTTGAAAGGTGAATTATCTTGTAAATTCAGGATTATTTTCCTTATCAGTAAATCTTGTAGTCTGCATTTCAACAGTGTTTTCCCAAAGTGTTGTATTATGTCACTTAATAAATAAGAATTATGAGTCTAAAGTGGGGCCAAGTTCAACCAACTTGGTAGATAAATAGAATAGGACAAAACACTCAAATTAGTATCAAGTAAGTGGCCACACTTTTGAAGATCTGATCAGGATTATAGTGTCTGATAGAGATTATAATAGACCAGTATAATTAAGTCTTCATGTGTCTTTAGGAGACAGTAAAGAAATTTGTTTATTCTTCTTCATTTACTTTGCCAGAAATTTTCAGACATTTGGAGCTCTTATTTTCCCAATAAAGCTAGAAAGCATTCTGTTCCTGTGAACTAACATAATTTGCTTTAAACATAAAAGAACTTCAGGAAAACCTTTGTCATAGTTGAAATGACATAAAAACTGTGATGAGATGATGCATATGAAGTTTTGGGCATTTTCACAGGATTCTTTGAATACCATTTCAGATACTAGAGAACTCAAAATAGAAGACTGTCATTCAGCTAGAAATAATTTGGGAATTTGCTTTATCAAAGAACATAAAATATTAAAAATGGTAAACCAAATCTCTAATTTTTTTTACAAAACATATAAGACATCTAAAGCAATTACTTTTCCTCATTCTTGTTAGGAAAATGAAAAAATTTATAAGGTACTTGAAGCTGAAACGACAAAATCCTGTAGATTATGAAGAGCATATGAAGAAAAAACAGCGTTATGAAGTAGATTATAATCTGGAACCTTTTGCAGGACTCACTCCAGAATACATGGAAATGAGTAAGACTTAAACTACCATTATTTAAAGTGGGGTTTCCTAGCTGATTACCTGTTCTGCAATGAACCAGAGTTTTATCCATTCAATATTTTATTATCCATTCAAAATGGATGCCCCAAATGTGCTTTTTCAAGAGGCAACTAGACTTTCTGTTTTTTCTTTGAAGACATTTCTCATCCAAGAAGCTTCTTCAGCTCAGAATCTCCATAGACATTCAAAATGGATTTATTTATCCAGCTTGACTGTTATGATGTTTTCTAGTTTTCTAGTTCTTTCTTTTTTTTGAGTTCTTTTTCATATAATAAATGGTTCAATAATAAAAGACATGTTATCCCTTTAAGAAGTTTCTATTATTTGAAGTTTAATACATATAATTTCCAGAGGAGTAACCTTGATCAGAAAGTGCAGCTCTCATATACTTAATCCAATCCCGACTGGATTACAGTAATGCTCTACAAGCAGCCTCTGAAGAGCATTTAGAAGTTTCAAGTGCTGCAAAAATGCAGCACCCCATGCAGTTATTTGTGCCACCGGATTAGTGCGTGTTACACCTGTGCTCTGAGAGCTACATTGGCTGCCAGTTTGCTTCTGAGTTCAGTACAAAGTGCTGGTTATGACCTTCAAAGCCCTATATGGGGGTGTCTCAAAGGTGGTTTTTCAAGAGGCAACTGGACTTTCTGGTTTTTCTTTGAAGACGTTTCACTTCTCATGCAAGAAGCTTCTTCAGCTCTGACTGGATGGTGGAAATGGAAGGATTTATACTCCTTGCAGACAGCTGGTCATTTGCATTCTTTTACAGAATTGTTGAGGCCACCTGGAGGTTTGTCTGTGTCATCAGGGTCATCGGAGTGGTGGAAATGGTGTGGAGCCTTATTGGAACTGTTGAAAGGACTGTGTTGTAAACTGAAAATAGATGATGTCATATCCATCCTCATCTGTTGAGAGAGGGCTGTTCTTCTTGGATGAGAAGCAAAATGCCTTCAAAGAAAAACCAGAAAGTTCAATTGCCTCTTGAAAAAAAGCACCTTTGGGACAATCATGATCTGGATGACTGAGAATCTCCATAGACATCTACATGGGGATGGGTTATTTGAGGGACTGTCTCTTCCCGGTTACATTTACTGATCTCATCGGGCCTGGCATAAGGAAGGTCCCACTTGCTAAGGAGCTTCATTTGAGCAGAACTAGGAAGAGAGCCAAGTCATCCAGTCTTTGGGACAACATCTCCCCTGAAGTGAGATTGACCCTAATGGACTTCTGAAAATTTAATTTTGTCATGCGGCCTGGGGATTCCATGGGAATATGGAGCCCACAAAACAGTTGTATTGTGTGTAAGATTTAGATTGAATCTCCTGTGTTTTCTGTTTATGGCTTTTAATTGCTCAAATTGTTTTTAATAGATTTGTGGTTTTGATCATTTTTATTTTTGCTATGGGCTGCCCAGAGTCACGTACTGTATGTGAGTTGAGCAACTATATGAAATTAAATAAAGTAAATAAATACAGTATATAAATAAATCAGGTTAATTTATTAAAGCAAAGACAACAAAGAATCTTGTAGCTGATTAAAAGTTAAAAAAATGTACTAGGTTTCACCCTTTCATGGACTTACATCCACTACATGAAATGCATTCTTTTCTCTTGTGTTAGGAATATATGTGGATTCATAGTTTAGTGGAAGTTTGGGTGGGAGAATTGTAAAAAGTGAGAGCAGCCTGCAGTTAAATAAAAGACATGCTGTCCAGAAATGCTCAAACACATTATGTACATTTATATAAAATAACCAGCAGCAAATAGTATAACAGATCAAACACTTAAAAAATACATATAATTTGTGCGTAGTATGCATTCACTGATTTGCGGGGAGGTTGTCTTTTGGAAAGCAAATTCTACAGGAGTAAAATTGGTAATTGACAGTAGTTTCTTTTTAAATTTTCAGTAATCCAGTTTGGTTTTGTAACCCTGTTTGTTGCATCCTTCCCATTGGCTCCCTTGTTTGCATTGCTAAACAATATTATTGAGATACGTCTGGATGCAAAGAAATTTGTCACTGAGCTTAGGAGGCCAGTTGCAGTGAGAGCTAAAGACATAGGTAAGTTAGTAATTATTTATACAATATCTATAATTTATAAATATTGGTTAGAAAACAGAAAATCGAGTGTCCTGGTTTGGGCAAGATAACCACTCTCTGCTAAAGCAGAACCTCTACTGAATACCAGCTTGTGTTCTTTATTTGTGGTAGTCTGACCTCAACAGCTAGGAAAGCTATATTATTCTTCTCTTGATTTCTATCCTGCTTTTATTTTCTACTAAAGCAATGCAAGTAATTATAGATATTTGAATAATTAGTGTATATAGCATGAAAAATTGAACAAAACTTTGCTTCTCCTTAAGGGTTTTACTTCATGCCAGCAGGTATAGAAAAAAAGGTCCATTTGACATCCTTAGGAAAAGCATTCTAAACCTCACTGTAACTAGGTTTTACTCCCAGACCCTTCAATAGGCTAAAGACTTAAATGAAAAGCACAAACATAGGGTTGTATCAAATTCATCATTTACCAGCAGAACTGAATCTATGCATCCATTAACCTGTTCAGACAGTAAAAGATGCTCAAAAGGCAGAACTGGAACTCCGAAAAGAGATGGGGGGAAAAATGACAAGAAGTTCCACGTTACCCCATAGAATGGAATGTAGAAATGAAGGAATATAATCTAGAAATAAGTGAATTTACAAACTGAGTAGATATTAAAGGAAATATCTTTTGCTTCATACGTTGAAGTAAAGAAAGGATGAAAAAAAAGATAATATCATTGCTATTATTTATTTATAATATCTAAATTATTCATTGTTTATGATGTATTGGTGATGTATGCATTAACAGCCCAGATCCTAGGAAGCAATTACAGGTAGTCCTCAACTTATGACCACAATTGAGCCCAACATTTCTGTTTTTAGGTGAAACATTTAAGTGAGTTTTGCCCCATTTTACGACTTTCCTTACTACAGTTGTTAAGTGAATCACTGAAGTTGTTAATTTAGTAACATGGTTGTTAATTGAATCTGGCTTCCCCATTGACTTTGCTTGTAAGAAGGTGATCACGTGACCCCAGGACACTGCAGTCATCATAAATATGAGTCAGTTCCCAAGCATCTGAATTTTTATCATGTGACCATGGGGATGCTGCAATGGTTGAAAAAATAGACATAAGTCACTTTTTTCAAACTCATTGCAATTTCAAATGGTCACTAAATGAACTGCTGTAAGTTGAGGACTACCTGGTCAGACCCACTTTTAAGAGTATTATATAGTTCTGGGCGCCATTGTTCAAAAAAGGCAATGACAAACTAGTGGAAGTTCAAAGGTTATCGAGACAATGAATGATTTGGAAACCAAGCCCAATTAGGATTCAATTATTATTCCAATTAAATGATATAAATATATGTATCCTATTAAAGAGACAGCTGACGAGAGATGCGATAACGCTTTTCAAATATCTGGGTTGTCACATTGGAGAAAGAATGGGCGTATTATTTATTGCCCCAAAAGAAGAATCAATGAGCCTGCCTGAGCAGGGGGTTGGACTTGAAGATCTCCAAGGTTCCTTCCAACTCTGTTCTTCTGTTAAAACTATAAGAAAGGGGAATTCAGGCTAGCTATGAGGAGAAACTTCTTGACTGTATAAGTTATCAGTCAATTCAAAAGGTTTCCTCTTGACATGGTGAGTTCTCCTTTTTAATGGTTTTGAAAGAGAAGCTGGAAATTCATCTGTTAGAGATCCTTTAGTAGAACCTGCACTTAAGAGTGGAAAAAAGACCCTGGAATCTCTGATCAAAGGACAAAGTTGTAAGAATAGAAGACTGGCTGCATTCAAGTATAATTTTACATCTGCCTCTCTGCTCTCTCACAGAACCCCCAGTTCTCATGCAACCTTAGGGGTTCTGTGGAACAGAGTTGGAAAACCCCTGTCCTAGGTGACTTTGATAGTCCTTTCCAAATCTGTGATTCTATGATCAGCGTTTGCGATAATACTCTTGAATAGCTTGCTTGTCTTTTCTCAGGGATATGGTATAATATCCTCAGAGGGGTAGGAAAATTGGCTGTGATTATAAATGTAAGTATTTTTTTTCTGTAAATAGTATACGAAGACAAAATTCTCATTTCTATTCAACTATTTTAAAGGTTTATTCTGCAATGGCTAAAGTAGGAAAGTGTGAATATACCTGGAAAAGCAGCCATAAAGATGGACTGACACTTAAGCTAACCTCAGCTACATTTCCCAGATGGCTCTGCCTCTATCTTTTATTTTTCCTCCCAGATGGCTCCAGCTTCCTCTCTTTTGTCAATAGGCCCATCTTTTCTATCCATTACCTCCTTTTCCTTTATCCCTTGACTTCATTTCCTATTTCCTATATGGTCTAAAACAACTCTGGGGGAGTATGGCCCCAAGACCTGCCGATCCTTCACTGTCTGTCCATTGTGTTTCCAGACTGTAGCTTTCTCACTTCTGAATGCCAACATTAATTCTTCTCTTCTTTTGTTGCCAGGCTTGTTAAGCATGGCATTCTTTGTCCTTTTTCTATTAGGTCAAAAGGGAAAGTTGGAATTGGTTTTTAGGTGTTGACGTCGTAAAGACATTTCCTAAAACAAACGAGAGCAACTAGCAGGCACCTAATCTGCAGCTCTGAAATCACCCCACAGAAAATGACAGAGAAGCCAAATGGCCAAATTTTGGCAGCACAGTTTTCAGCTAAAAAAAGGAGAAAATGAAATAATATCACATGCCCAATAAAGACTCCCAAACTGCCTTAAGCATCACTGGGAAAACCTACAGCCCAGCAAATGGTGCAATTCTATGGATCCATATGGAAAAGATCCACTGTAATTCTAAATATTAAGCTTTCTACTCTCTTCTGAGATGGTATCTGCCCTGCAAACAACAGCTAAACATTTTGTGTAAGATTTATTTTAATTGTGAAAGATAAACAAATATTAAATTGCTGGACCAAATAAAACTATTTATCCACTATTTGTCAAGTTTTGTGCATTTGATGAAACATCTAAATGGAGCATTTGCACAAAAAGCGCACAATTCCAAAACAATGAACGCAAAGTGATTCAAAATTGCCCCCAGCATGCAGGATAACAAAAGCAACATTAGTGCCCCAGACACTATTGGTTTATTGATGGCGGGGAGCATGTGTATAGCAAAAATATTGTGAATGGCAACAGGGCAAACTTGGGGCTGTTATCTGAAAGAAATTTGCAATTAAAAGAATATTAGTGTTGAAATACCTATAACCATTTTTCCACCTGATGTTAGCTTCCCAGTCAATTTCAGCTACTCATTCTCAATTTGCTGCACTTTTAGAGTTTGAATATCAAACCACCATGGTGCAAAGAAAACCATTAGCCTGCTGATCTGATAATACGGTTTGAATCAGCCTGATTCATGGCAGTCCCTGCTGGGGGAGGAGACGACTGAGTCTGCTTATGTAATTAAGTGTGGCTTGAATATCTGCGCTCATTCTTTACTTTTATGGCTTAGGCATTTGTGATCTCATTCACATCTGACTTCATTCCACGCCTCGTGTACCTGTATATGTACAGTGAGAGTGGCACCATGCATGGCTTCGTGAACCATACACTATCCTATTTTAATGTCAGCGATTTTCAAAGAGGAACTGCTCCAAAAGATGATATGGAGCTTGGCTATCCAGTGCAAATATGCAGGTATATAGTGACATTTCTTTGAAGCAACTTTGCCTAGACTATGCTTAGGATATTTGTTTGTCATGCATCTCATCAAGTCTCTTTTAATTTTTGGTGTGTTTATTCTAGGCTGTATGTATTGAAAATGCCAACTTTCTGTAGATAAGGCTGAGTTTCTCTCCCCACCCCACCCCCTTTGCTTCTATGACATCACCATTCCCCCCTCCAATTATGTAATGTCAAAGGCACAGAAATTCAGCCAGTAGAACCCCGTTTTGAAAAGACAAATTCTTTTCCATTACAGTTTTATGAGCTACTGTCTAGACCAGGGATCTCCAAACTTGGCAACTTTAAGACTTGAGGACTTCAACTCCTAGAATTCCTCAGCCTGCATGATTGGTTGAGGAATTTTGGAAGTTAAAATCCACATCTCTTAAAAGTAGCTAAGTTTGAAGACCATTGGTCTAGAACCACAAAAGTACCATTATGATTAGTTTCAATCTACTCTCTGCCAACATACGTCTCTCTCACACGCACACATACAGTACATACACACAATAAAATAAAACTATCCTAAATCATCTCATTAATGAATCAAGCATATTAGCAGATATGAATCTTTAAAAACCCAGTAGCCATATGCTCCATAATCTAATATTCTTTTGACAGAAATCCACAATATTACAATAGAATTTTTTTAATGGAAAGCTGTTGCTGCTGTTTATTCCCCTCTGCTTCTAATTTCCATTATGGCTATACTAATTCCTCAAAAAAGTATTTCATGCATATGGAAATAGCTAAGAAAAGACATAGCTGCTGTAATGATTCATATGCATATTGAGAAGAACCCTGTTGAAAGAACATATCCAGCCTATTAGATCATTTGAATCTTTCAAATATTATAAATGTCACACTCCAAAAGTGCCTAAATGCAGACCTTTATATGCCAAAACTTTGTAAACCATAATTTTTCTTCAGTCCAAAGATTGAAATGTAGCTGGACCTCAAAATAAACCAGAGATAAAATCTCACTAATTCATTAATTACTATCACATAAGCTTGCTCAGTTTTATATATGTTAGAATAAATCTCTCAGTTGCTCTAATGTATTTCCTCCATATCTTGTATGAATCTAATTTTGAAAGCCACAAAATTGCTTTCTTGATACTCAGAAGTTATGCACTTTGCACCCCAAATTCCAGTGTAGCCTCTTTTCATATATCTTCCCTATTATTTTAAATTAAACCATACTACATAAAGTTTGTATTAAGACACTTTTTCTACTTCATTCTCTTTCCTGCTTACTTATCCAATCGGACTTGGGAAGGGAACTGATATTCTTTTAGGATGCCTCTGAACTACAACCCCCAATATCTGTATCATTGGCCATTCTTCTACAGGGACTGCTGGGAGGTGAAAGACCATAAGTTTGCTGTCCCTGCCCGAAGCAGGCTGCCCAAGGCTTGTTTCACTGCACTATAATATCCTTATATATAATATTCATGGCATTCTTCTTTCTATGTCCTTCCATTCAAGTATTATTAAATGACTGCATACTTCTCTGCTATACAGCAAGCCAATCTTTTGTCTGGAGAAGATTTTCAGTCAGTGTTTCCTTTTTTAGACTCTGAGATAGCTTGCTTGTTTAATATAATTTCGCATTTTTTTCAAATACATTATGCAAAACACATAGAGCATCCTGTCACTTCAACAAAGTACATGGAAATATAGCAATTCACTAACATGTTATTCTGATAAAGCAAAAGAAATGAGCATAACTATATTTTCAACATGTCAGCAGTAAACTCAATGTAGCAATTGACACACTGACTTTAGTTAAAGATGATAGATGATGAAGATAGATAGATAGATGATAGATAGATAGATAGATAGATAGATAGATAGATAGATAGATATAGAGATAGATAGATAGATAGATAGATAGATAGATGGATAGAATTTGATATGAACTGATACATTATTCACAGAACCTTCTGATTCTCAATTCTAATCTGTTTTTCAGATACAAAGATTATAGA
This sequence comes from Naja naja, assembly GCA_009733165.1. Classification (NCBI taxonomy): domain Eukaryota; kingdom Metazoa; phylum Chordata; class Lepidosauria; order Squamata; family Elapidae; genus Naja; species Naja naja. The sequence continues at coordinate 284,612,327 of CM019148.1, forward strand.
GAACCTCCATGGTCTGAAAATAAATATGACATCGCAAAAGATTTTTGGGCTGTGCTTGCAGCAAGATTAGCATTTGTAATAGTGTTTCAGGTAAAGTATAGTCAAAATTTGTCCTTTTTCTAGAAATTATATCACAATAAAATGAACGCATGAAATTGTATTTTTAGGAGATGATAATATCTAACAGTATTTGAAAAATACCATGTCCATATGATATTTGCCTAGCAGGTATCAACAACTTTTTCAAATTCCAGATACTCTTGCATAAAAAGCATTTACAGTAAAGTTTACAGTAAAATAAAAATTAGATTGTACATTTTATGAAAATACTTCACTTCAAGATCAGTACTGTGGCAGAAATCGTTGCATTACACACAGAGACTCTCAAATGAGTATACCAGAATACCAGCAGCTCAGTGAAGACTGCCCATATGAGGAAACAGCTGTTCCCGTTTGTTGTCTCTTGTAACACTATGTAAGAATGATCTTGAATGATGAAGGGAATGTTTCAACTCCTTCAGTACTTTTATTTTCTTTACAAAAGGGATATTATGAAATGTTACCTCTCTTCACTCTAACTTTATATACCTTTCCTACCTTTCCTTTCAACCAACTCTCTTAGCGTTTTCCAACTAAATGATGTTGCTGATAAATAAAACAAAACTCTAGTAAAACTGTTGAGAGACAACTAAAACCACAGAAGACAATGTTAGTATTTCATTGGCCTAAGTGAGATAAGCAGAAACAAATTGCATAAGTTTGAAGTATTCCACTTTTATTCAATCTGGGAATTAGACTTGCCCAGCTGTGTAGTCCCTTAATTCAGTTTGATTTCTTTTTCTTGTTTTTAAATTTCCTCCTATTAGTTTTGGAGGAGAGAGAAATATTTATCTTAGCCCCTGCCTGAATTAACAGATAATCAGAGTTGGAAGGGACCTTATAGGTCATCTAGAGAATTTCATTCACTCCTGCTTTGTCAGGGCCCTTGAGATAAGTGAGTATGTACATTATGAAGATATATTACAATATATCTTAGTTTCATGAAATACAGCAGTGTATAGTTAGTGCTCATTATCATTCAGTTCTAATCTTGGGATCAGTTTGACTACTGTGGAACACATTTTCATGTTTCATGTGCATTCATATATATATTCATTACACAGTCCCATTTTAGGGTAAACTGTTATATAGAGCAGGGGTCGCCAACCTTTTGGATCTCAGGGACCACCAAACTCATACGTTTAAATCCCGAGGACCACTAATATGATTTTTTTAAAAGCTAATATATTTAATATAAAAAAATTTATGTTAAATATACATTTTATGTATATGTGTGTCTGTCTGTCTGTCTGTCTGTCTGTGTGTATATACATACATACATATTTGTTTTCGTAGATTTTCACGGGTACAGGTATGCAGGCCTTGGTGTGTTTGGGTCTTTTCCCGTGAGAGTATCTTGGCAACGTTTCGATGAGGTCCCACTCGCCATCTACAGGCTGGTGCTTTCAGCTTCGTGCTTGTGCGAGCAAAGGGAAGGAGAGAGAAAGCATCTCTCGCATTACCAGGGGAGGAAAGGAGATGAAACAAAGCTCACTCTTCCACTGAGACCTACAAAACGCCAATCTACCGCGTTCCAGGAGTTCTTTGAAATCATCAAATGCTCCCACTTGCAGTTCTCGTGCCTCCCAGCTCTCCGAGGTACCCCGGAGTCAGGTCCCTGAGATGCACACGCCAACCAGCTCTCACACACAGCAGCGGCAACAACAGTCCCCTCCCCCTGCGCCCGCTGTCAGCTCTTCCCCATTAGTTCTCTAGCTTTGAATTGCTCCTGGCTCTCTCTCTTTCCTTCCCCCTCCCCCCATGTGCAGGAAGGCAAGGAAAGGGAGACAGAGCCATGTGCAGCTCTCAGCTCTTCCAGCCCTCGCTGCTTCTCCCAACATCGAAGCCTCGGAGATGCAGGCAAAGCCACCGCAGCGGTAGTGCCCTGAGTTGCTTGCTTCTCCTCTACTGCCTCCTCGTCCTCCAGCACCACCTCCTTCTCTGGGCAGGGCAATTCTTAACGAGTCAAGCATGCTAAGGCAACTCAAGCATGCTACCGCCTCAGTGACTTTGCCTGCATCTCTGACGATTAGATGTTGGGAGAGGCAGCGAGGGCTGGAAGAGCTGAGAGCTGCACACGGCTCTGTCTCCCTTTCCTTGCCTGCCTGCGGAGGGGCGGAGGGGGTAGGAAAGAGAGCCAGGAGCAATTCAAAGCTAGAGAACTAATGGGGAAGAGCTGATAGCGGGCGCTGGGGGTGGGGACTGTTGTTGCCGCTGCTGTGTGTGGGAGCTGGTTGGTGCGTATATCTCAGGGACCTGACTCCGGGGTCCCTCAGATAGCCGGGAGGCGTGAGAACTGCGCGGCCCAGATTAATTGCTTTTGGGGGCCATTTCTTCTGCGGCCCACCCAAAATTTTCCATGGTCCACTAGTGGGCCGCAGCCCACCGGTTGTTGACTGCTGATATAGAGTATAGAAAAAAATGTAAAAATAGTAGGCATGAAATAAGAAAAAGGAAAGGAAATATATTTGAAATAAATTGCTCTCTTAGTAATAGTTATGGCAGATACTGAAAAAGCAATTTACAGGATCCAATCTGGGTCAGTCACCAGGACCAGAGGTTTTGCCTTCCAAGCTTTCGGACTTGTACTAGAGCCCATCCTCAGGGAACTTCTCTCTAGCAGTTCCCTGAAGATGGGCTCCAGCACAAGTCCAAAAACTCTGAAGACAAAACCTCTGGCCCTGGTGACTGATTCAGAATAGATCCTGCAGCATTATCCCGGGACACATATGTTCGCCTTCATTCGTAAGCCACTTACAACACGGATTCAGTATTTTGACATCTGTACCCTCCCCAAACCCTTGCCATGGTTATGTGATCACATTTTGAGTGCTCAGAAGCAAACCCACATTTATGGCCATTTGCAGCATTCCAAGCTCACGTGACAGTGAGTTACATTTTCCCCAGGAATCAGTGTTTACTTCCAATTTCCAGCAAAAAAACCCAAACAAACCTCATAGTGAACAATGGCTTCGTTTAATAACCATGGAATTCACTTGATGGCCAGTGCGTTCATTTCACAACCACCATGTTTGCCTAATAACTGCCGCAAAAAACAGTTGCGAAATTCATCATGGTTGTGTGATCATCAAATTTATGACTGTCCCCACTTATGACCAAACTTTCTGGCTCAATTATGATCATAAATTGAGGACTACTGTACATGGTATCTGGAATTAAACAGTATATGCATTGTACTGACGCATTCTTAGGAATCCCAAATATATGTGAATTTTTAATAAACTATTGATATCAATTCTTTTTTTTTAAGAATTTTTTTTTAGTCAGGCCATAGTTTTGCCTTGGTTAACCTTTTCTCTTTCATTTTTATTTTTCAGAATTTGGTTATGTTTATGAGCGACTTTGTTGACTGGATTATTCCAGACATTCCCAAGGACATTAGTCAGCAGATTCACAAGGAAAAAGTTCTCATGGTAGAAGTCTTCATGAAAGAAGAGCAAGGAAAGCTGCAGCTGCTAGAAAACTGGAGGGACAAGGATCAAAAGAGAGGTGAAAATTGTAACAGTCACAGTCCCAGGTCATCAATGAGCCATAGAGGGAGTGTATCTTCCTGTCACTCATGCCATGTTGAGGTATAGAAGAAGTTGATGTTTTACGCTGGGGCATTCCATTCACAAAGCAGCCAATATTTACATGATAGAACTTCATTCTTTAACAACCTGGTGCATGTTTAAGCATATGCGACTGTTTCACTTATATCTATGTGAGAAATAATGTTCTTACGAACAGAGAGGACCATATTCTATTTCTGACAAGTTTCTTTTTTTATTTTGTTTCCTTTTTTGCACAAAAAGTAATGCAGGGATTTTTTTATATATATAAATAGATAGGTAACTTGCATAGTTAGCTTAGAGCTGTCACTGTTTTATTTTTTAAAAGGAGATAGGATTCTGTAGACTCTTCTCTGAGAATTTTATATTAGCATATTTATTAAAATAGGATAAAATGTATGAACCAAACTACAAGTATTGGAATAATAATAAGTCCCCCATTCCTGATAAGCTACGTCTGGAGTCTTGCTATATGCAAATAATAATAATAATAAATACTGTGGAGTGCTTTTTGCAAGGCTGTGGCAACCAAGATCTGACTGGAATCTGCCAACTTTTTTACAAGCAGAAATCCTGTTGAGTTTCCTTGATGATATGTTGAATAACCTGAATTTTCTCCGAAGTGAATGCGGGAGCAAGATTAAGTTTGTTTTCCATTTGAGATTCTTGCCTCAATTCATCACTTCCATCTTCATTTCATTTACTCTAGTGAATAGAATGGTCAGACTCAAATCACTGTAATCTTAGTCTCAACATTAATGAGAGCAAATAACTTTACTGTCTTTCATATCTTCTTCTATGAAAGATAAACAATTTATGGAGGGGCATTTAGTTTACTAATTCTAAGTGTCTAGTGCACATTCCAGAGGGGGATTCCAGAGAGCAAGAATATTAGCATCAGCACAATTTCCCCAAATACTGAAGGATCTTTGAAGAAAAAGTGTCCTGAGTTAAGAGCACACACACAAACACACACAAAAAAATACTAGCAAATTGCACTGCCCACCACAAACCTGGAATCTTAGTTGCTGAAGGAATACATTAAATATATGTATTCCCAATTATGGTTCTATGTCACCTCTGCTCAGTAAAGCCAACATATTCTATTTAAGGACATTACATCTTTCTAAAACAATTAATGTGATTCTGTCATTTCACTGACCATAGGGCTATTGTAGCTCATAGCCTCTTATGAGCCAGAATATTAAGTAATTTGGCCCAGCAGCTAAATATTATTCTTTTCCAAATTTACAACTTCTCTGCCTTTTGCAAGTCTGATTCATTTGTCTTGCTTTCTTTCATATTGAAATGGTCAGAGTTCATTTGAGCACCATTCCAGTGAAATGTGGGGCTTTCTTTCTTTCTTAGTAGGTATCATATTATAGAGGTTATAAGATATGAGTATCATGGAGCCAGTACAGAGATGTGCAATTTTTTAATCTCATAATACTAGAGTCGTTTTATGAAAATTGATCAGCAGCAAGTTCAGAACAGAAAAAAGTAAATATGGTGCCACACAATCCATTATTACCAAATTATGCCTTTTAAAAGAGATTGTACCATCTACTGAGAATAGATTAATACCGTGTTTCCCCAAAAATAAGACCTACCCCGAAAGTAAGACCTAGCACTATTTTCTAAACCTGCCCTAATATAAGACCTACCCCGAAAATAAGACCTAGTGTAAATCTCCAGTTCCAGGAAGACTTTTCAGGGAGCAACCGTGCACCCGCGAAACACTCCCCCTACACACTCACACCCACTATTTGGCATCATAAATATATAAGACCTACCCCGAAAATAAGACCTAGTGTGTTTTTGGGAGCCAAAAAAAATATAAGACAGTGTCTTATTTTCGGGGAAACACGGTAAATAGAATAGTAAAATATTAATCAGTTAATGCAATTATTCAGAGGCCATACAGGAAATTAATATAGCAGATATACAACAATGTAAAGTTATTACTTTTATGCATTGCTAGCAAATTGCAGGGAAGTATCTTGAAGGTGCTAGGTGTGATCCACTAGTGATAACGTTAACTTATGGTAACAGTCAAATAAATGGCATTTTATTCTTGGGTTTTTTTAGGTTATTTTTTTTAAAATTCAGATAAGTTTAAAAATGAGGAAGTGAAAAGGGTTAGCAGAATTAAGAAGCATCTCAGTTCGCTTCAAAGGAAGCTTCTCCTGTGCCCATCACTAGTTGCTGGACATCCAGAAATGACAATGAAAAGGTGAATAGTATGGACTTCTAATGAAGCCTAGTTTTATTTTTCCTCTTCAAATAGCTAAATATTTTAATTCGCACTAAGCCTGCTTTGGAAGGGTAGTGGAGGAGCAGTTTACAGTCTTTACACTCTTAGAAAGCAGTAGAACAATTCAAGGAGGCAGAGGTAGAAATGAATGTTATAGAAAACCAGCAAGCCAAAGTGCTAAACAGAAAACAAATACAACACAGATTTTGATATAACAATTTTTTTCCTGGGAAGTCATGGAACCTATGAACAGCAATCCAATTACTGTGTGTCAGTGAATTCTAAGACTTGCCATAACAGTATATTGTAATGCAGTTCTGAGCATATCAAAGTCCAGCCAAAACAGGAATAATATCCTGGTAAAGATAGTCCTCCAAGCCAATTTTCACTTTAAAAAATTGCCTTTATATCAGCAAACCAAGGTAGAAGAAGGAATCCACAGGGCCTTACCTGTTGATATGGAGGGCAAATATGAACCAATCTATACATGATATGGCTCTCATCAGGTCTGACAGTCATGTTTGTATGTTTCATAGTTTGTCCTTGTCCCTTTAAAATAGTTCCAATTGGGAAGTTGTAGGACTTTCATTATGTATAAATATATATATATATGCTTTTTGTATTCAGAATTTTTCAGATATGCTACGTTGTTGAAAATGTTGATGAGATGCAGGTGTGTCATGGACAGATATATAAAGATGTTCAACCTTCATTGTCTTCCTGATAAAAATCAGCATGCAGTATTTGCTTCTTCATTCATGCTGAAGGTCTGGCAGTATCTGTTAGACACTTGACGGCAAGCATCTCATTTGAGAAATGAAGGAATAGGGAAAATCAATTAATGGTCACTACACAATCTTCACATGCTCTAGTTTTGCCAAACTTTTGAAGACAAACAGCAATGTTGACAGGTCTAAGCAGCCAAGGAACATGACAACCTTCCTTCCAAGGTAATCCAAGAGGCTGATCTGGATTATAAACCCAAAACCTGGAAGACCATTTCAGTTACAGCTAATATATCAATCCCTTTGCTTAGGATAAAAAGCAGAGCATCCTTGAAGTCACAATCAATGTCCAGTGTCGGCTTTGACACTATGGGGCTTTCTCACAGCAGTAGTGAAGTGGATTGCCATTGCCATCTTCTGGGATGATTTTTGGATTTGGGCTTTTTCAACATTAAAATCTAGGTTGTAGCCTTAGTATTTGTGGACGCTGTCCCATCAAGGTCCAGGAACCTAGGAGCAAGGTAATTAATTGCTGAAAACATATGGTTTAAAAAGAAATAAGCTAATGAAGGTGTGTGAAATTAAAATCAGAATTATAGATACCAGCACTGTGTATGTGTTCCTTGACAATCCCATCTGTTCAGTCTTACCTACATTTTCCCAGAAGTAAAACCTGTGCAAGAGTCTGTCACTTTAGCCATGCAGATTTCACGAATGCATGATTTTAAGTAACAACTTGCCGCAATATAAGGACATCATAAAATATAACAAATTAGTCGTGTAGTACAGATGACCAATCTAGTTTGGAAGTACAGGTAGTTCTCGACTTACAGCCACAATTGAGCCCAACATTTATGTTGCTAAGCGAGATATTTGTTAAGTGAGTTTTGCCCCATTTTACTACTTTTCTTGACACAGTTGTTAAGTGAATCATTGTAGCTGTTAGTCACATAGTTGTTAAGGTGAATCTGGTTTACCAATCGACTTTGCTTGTCAGAAAGTTACAAAAGGTGATCACATGATCCTAGGACATAACAGTCATCATAAATGTGAGTCAGTTGCCAAATGTCTGAATTTTGATCACATGACAGTGGGATGCTGCAACGGTCGTAAGTGTGAAAACCAGTCATAAATCACTGTTTTTAGTGATGTAACTTTGAACAATCACTAAATGAACTGTTGTAAGTCGAGGACTATCTGTATATTGCAAGTAAGCCTACTGCATGGTTTATTCAAAAAGCAAATGCCCAAGACTGTTACATTTCAGTTTTAAAAGTTTGTTGCAAATTTATTTAACGTAAAATTTCCATTTTAAAATATTTATTAGTTTTAATATAATGAATGAATTTAATTCTTTTTAAATATAATTTATCCAAGATTCTCTGTAAGTGAAAATGTATTATGTTAATGAAATTTTGTCCAAATATAACACTCTTGCCAAAGATTATTCTGAATAAAGGGCTTATCTTTTGTTTATAACTGCTTCTTGTAAACTGAACTGCAGGAATGTCACTTATTTTAAAGTCATAATAGCCTAAATGTAATCAGCCTTATCTACCTTCCTTGACGTAGAATCCATGGAAAAAAACATTTGACATAATCCAATAAATGTGTTTTAGCTGCGCTAAGAGCCTTATACCAAGTAAAAGAATTTATGTTTATATACTGACCTGTATGCATGAATTTGGATTTAAATATGCAAGCATTCAGTGAATTTCAAATGCCAAAGATACTGGATATTGTGGATGAAAGTTCACACTTCTTTTTGTTACTTGATGCAGATGGGAGGTTTGTTTCCTCTTGCAATAGTCAAAAATGTTTTGTGTTAGATGTGATGCCATATACTAGGATTTAAAGCTTAATCTGTTCCAGGCTTCAGTAAGTTCATATATTTTCTAATGTAAATAAACATTTGTGCATACAGATACAGATACACAAAATAGTTTCTGTTCCTGCATTTAGAGCTCCTGTCCAATCTCCCCCGCTACCAAACATACCCACAGACTCACTAATCACAAACTCAGGATAAGTTTATTTTCAACAAAAGCCAAACTTGCAAATCACCAATTATATAATTTTTGGTTTAATTATGAATTCAATTACCCAACTTTTTTGAAGCAATGTATAAAAAAGTACTACTGAGAATTATTTATTGCAATAATAAACCCCCCAAAAAATTGGAGCCGAGCAGATTACATGCAAGATAGTAGTGCTTAGAATTTGGAAGAGGAAAAGTTCTTAAGAGCCTGCATGCCTGTAGCATGCATGTACCACTTATCCACAAAATCCACTGGTCCAATAAATTTTGAATTGCATTGCAATGGTAGAGGACAACTACACAAGCCAGAGAAAGTCATAGCTGCTTTATGAAGTTACATATGTGGGTACATAAGCATTCACACTTTTTTCTTCTTCATATCTGAAGCACTGTTGCAGCTCTACTAACATGTTTTTGAAGAGGAAAAATGAAAATCAGAACTCACTCTTGATTAGGAATTTTGTCACCAATTCTGTTTGTAAATACAGCTTTATGCAACATTAGAGCAGCTGGGAACATTCAGTATTAAGACAGGAGCCAGTTTCATTTCTCTTCATTAGCCAAAACAAAATTTAAAAATGTTAGAGGAAAGCAAGTTACAATTGTAAACAGATTGTGGTTGTAAATGGGCATGAGTATAAGGGTATCAAGAAAATGGTAAGGTAGGATGTAGTTACTTCTTTTCACAACTACCAATTAATGCTTCTCTGGTTTTTCTATTACTATTAGTCTTCCTAACTAATATATATTCAGGTATAATTTATACTGAACTATTATATCTCAATTAGTTTCACTAGAAATTAGGAAGAATGTACTGTACAAAAAATGTTAGGTTCATTTCATAGGTGATGAACATGAAGTTGACATGGATAACCCGAATTAGTCAGAGGGAGGATGTGAAACTAAAAGGAACATAAAACATTATCTTAAAAATGTTGGCATAATACTGACATTCCTATAAAAATAAGAACTATATACTTAGAAATGTTCATTTTTTTGAGATCATTAAAAATAACTGCTTATTTGACTCTTTTATAGTTTCTTTTGTACTGCATTTTTTGAAAAAGGGTTTTGTATATAATGTTGTATCTAGAAAATTATATAATGTTCCTTTTCATGGACTCTTTTTTTTAAAGAAAAGTAAATGCATACTAAAGCTCTAGTTTTTTGTTGAATATTTATTTCTATAACTAATACTCATTTAAACTTTCTAACAAAATGCCATTCTGCGTTCATTCGAAGAGGAGAGGAGAATGGTGTGGAAGTTAAGATATGTAATATGTCAATTTAAAGGGTTTTATGTTTCAGTATTTCAATAAGTGTTGAGAATATTGCTACTTCTTAGAAAGTCGGAAGAGTAAATCTCTCATCCCCTGGTGATCAACTCAAATTCAATTTTGCATCATTATCCTGGGACACATATATTTATGCCTTCGTTCACTGTTACTTCTTTTCATCTGGAAGATCATCTTACATACAATGATTTTCAAAATTGAGGTTTGGGGTGCTTCCAGATAAGGCTTCCCTTTTCTGATCTTTGCCCAGAATCATATGAATGGTCCAGGCAATATTTTGCATATATAATTATTCCATATTTCCTCATTTCTTCCATCTAATTTGTTTTCATAAAAACAATTCAGATTGGAAGTAGTAAGAATAATTAACGGTGGGGGATACTTGTCAGGGAGAAAACAGTTCATTATGAATAGAACAGAACAGAATAGAATAGAATTCTTTATTGGCCAAGTGTGATTAGACACACAAGGAATTTGTCTTTGGTGCATAAGCTCTCAGTGTACATAAAGCAAAAATAAAATACATTAATCAATAATCATAAGATACAACACTTAGTGATAGTCATAGGTTACTAATAAGCAATCGATTGAATGGGACTGTTTAATATACAACAGTCCCATTCAAGTCAAAAATTGATTTCCCCCACAACTGAAAAACCAGTAGGCCAGGGATGGGGAACCTTTTATGGCTCACTCAGGAATTCTGGGAGTTGAAGTCCATAAGTGATAAAAGAGCCAAGGTTCCCTACCCCTGCCCTAGGCCAGTTTGCAGAGCCAAGTCTTTAGACTCTTACAGAAAAAGGAGATTGGGGACAGATCTTATTCTGGAGGGCAGGATATTCTAAAGCAGGGGTGTCAAACTCACGGCATCATAGCGGTATCACATGACGTATCAGGACTTTTTTCCCCTTCGCTAAACCGGGCATGGCCAGCGTGTGACGCATCCAGCCTATGGACCGGGAGTTTGACAGGCCTGTTCTAAAGGGTTGGTCCTGCGGCAAAGAAGGCAAGTAATTCCTCCATCTGGCAAGACAGAAATAGGCCAATGTATCTGGAGAGTCACATGCTGATAAATGTAACTAACTGTACCAGCACTTTGCTTAAAATGCTATTGCTATAAGCATGATGGTTATAACAATAGTTACTTGAACATGGAATATATACAATAGAGTTCCTGGTGGTTTCCTACTAAAGTATCACAAGCACCAAACATACACATAACAGAATGTGTGCTAGCTGGAATGGATGAGATTTGAAGCCCAAAGCATCTGGATGAAGAGCATTGGGATTCCTACTCTGAACTACCTCTTTTTATGGCTGAGCAGATGTAATGGTCTTCAAAATAAAGTTAATGAAAAGAAAATTAGCTATACTGTTAGCTAAATGTTGCTTGCCATGAGGTAAGGCAAGATATATAAGCTAAAGCTATGCAATGAAAGTTACTCATTTGGCTTATCTAGTGTTGTAACTTTCACCCTAGTAATGCATTTTCATGCCAGTGCTTCAAAGTTATGTGTACCGTGTTTCCCCGAAAATAAGGCCTACCCCGAAAATAAGACCTACCCCGAAAATAAGACCTACCCCAAAAATAAGACCTACCCCAAAAATAAGACCTAGTGTGTTTTTGGGAGCCAAAAAAATATAAGACAGTGTCTTATTTTCGGGGAAACACGGTATAGTCATACTGCACTCTTGGTAATATTAGTAGATGACCACGTATATTTTGAGAATTTGGCAAATGGCAATACATGCTTGGCATGCACTTTGTATACAGAAGAGGCTTATGTTTGAGCTTCAGTATGAAAGTTGGGATTGCTAAAACAGAGCAATATTTTGCTCTGTTTTAGCAATCCCAACTGCTAAAGAGAGAATGGGACAGGAGTATAGCATTAATTTTAATTTATTATCCTGGATAAGTATGAGTAATCATACAGTCATATCCTGTACAATGTTTTGATAGAACATTCATAGAACTGAAGATAACACACTCTCTGGGAATGGGCAAGGCTACTCCCTTGTACACAGAATGTTAACAAAGCAAAATTGTTTGCACTTCCTGAGATGACTCATGACAGAAAACGTACCAAGTTAGAATTTGACACCATAACAGTATACAACAGAACCAACCCTATATTCAGAATTAGGGGATTTTCCAGACTTCTAGTTCAGTAGTAACTGTGATTTCTTTACATATACAGCTGTTGTTTCATATACCTGGGAAAATATGCATGACTGTGGCTTTCTCCTTTATTTCGTTTTGTACAAAGGAAGGAATAAAACAGCAGCCAGTACACAAATCTCAGCACATCTCAATTTATTACTGAAGATTTTATCACTTAAACTTGCACCTCTCTCTCTCTCTCTCCCGCTCCCTCCCTCCCTCCTGAACTTTTTCCAGAGGGAAAAAAATTCAAGAAAGCATAGCTTCATCCAAGTGCCTATTGTAAGTTGCTTGGTCAGTAATACTGTGTTTTAAAAAACATCTTTTGTTTCCAGGATGGAGAGCTTTCTTCTTAAAAAGATCTTCCTTCCTTGTTAGGAAATACATGCAACTTATTAAAAACAAACTGGTGCCATTTAATCTCAGCCAAAGTTGCCACTAATGTATGCCAGAAAAAGAAGGAATTAATTCCATCCATACAAAAGGAGTTATTATATTTAATATATTAATACATATGTCATCATGTAGACAAACATTAAACGCTTGACTTCTCACTATAATTAACCGCTATTCCTTTTTTCTGCTGTGCAAATGCTTTTTGCTGATGGGTAATTTTAGGGTCTTCGGTCTCCTTTTTATGTCTTTCAACTGATTTTGACTAGGCTGCCATCCAAGTAGAGAACATGAGGTCATGTGCCCTGGCATGATAATTCCATTTCTTCCATGCACCAATGTGTTTGCAGCTATTTCTATTGAGAGGCACAATTTTCCTTTCATTTCTAACTTGATGAGCTCCCTCTCCTGGATTTCAGCAGATACCACTTCATAAAGGACAGGCTACTTTTCTTGAAAACCAGACTTGCTTTCCAACCAGTTTAAGATCCTCTTCATTACATCCTGTTTACTTTCTCCAGCAATGCAAGTGCTCTTCAACAAGTACATCTTACATATTCTTGACAGATGAAGCAGCCTTGGGTGCATTGCTTCCTGAATGATTTATCCTAATATACAGTTCCTGGCTGAGCTGCCCAGCATCGTCAGTGGGAGGAATTCTGTAAACTGTAGTTCTTCAACATCTGGAACATGACCAGTTTCCCATTTGGGGGAAGGGAAATCTTTTTGATCTGAGCTGAATTTGGATCTGGGGTCAAATGTTCTTTCTTCATCCAGTGTATGCTAACAATCCTATAGAATCCAATTATAATAAATATTTACAAGCTACTTGTAGGTACATATTATGGAGATCAAGTTGAATTTAGCCTAGAGAGACTTAACTGAAATACTGGAAATCTGGTAAATAAGCAATTAAAGTAGCTTCAAAATGATACCGTGGAAATTATATCAGATAATTACATCATGGCCTATTAGCCCAGAAGCTTATCACCACTGGACTGACACTCACCATGAAAGACTGCACCGGTATTTTCATTCTAGTTCCTTCTACAGGAACAGGAATATAATAGCCACAGCATAATTTGCAGAGAAAATTCTTCATGCAGTTCAGAAGATGCCTACAAGTCTCTTTGTTTTGTTTTTTGTTTCTGTTTGTTTTTTAAATATGCCTGGGGAATCCTGTGTTAACACCTACTGCATTTCTAATGTAGATTAGGATTACTCACATGGATTACTCACATGGATTAGGATTACTCACACATCTTGGATGGTAACAATTGTTAGTACCTTGAAGTCCTATACTATGGCAAATCTGAAATATCTGTTGAATAAACAAATAGAATGTGGTTAACCTAAAAAAAAATCTGGTTTATACTTGGAGACCATAAGATTTTTCAAGTTTCTTGCCTCGCCCTATGGTTCTCTTGTGTTCTTAAGTCCAAGGGGCCTTTGAGCTCCCTTATGGGCTTTGCTCACCAGGGGTGGGCAAACTTTTTGACTCAAGGGCCACAATGGGTTCTTAAACTGGACCTGAGGGCCGGAACAAAAGCATGGATGGAGTGTTTGTGTGAACTAATATAAATTCAAAGTTGGATTACTTCACGTAGCCTTCTGGGAGAGCAAGAGAACCCTCCGCTCTTTCGGCTCTGCGGGCCGGATAGAACAGCCGAACGGGCCGGATCCGGCCCCCAGGCCGTAGTTTGCCCACGGCTGAGCTAGACCAATTGTTGTTCAACCTCACCAACTTGAATTTGTTTGGACTTCAACTCCCAGGATTTGGCCAGCCAGCATGCTGGCTGCAGAATTCTAAGAGATGAAGACCACACAACTTCAAGTTGCTGGGGTTGAGAAGCAATGTGCTAGCTAGACTATGAAACTGAGAAAACAAAAGAATCCAATGGCACCATTACTGTTTTGATCAGTAAAGGGATTCAAAATTTTTTACTGTGGACATGGCTTGGTGGGTGTGGCAGGGGAAGGATACTGTAACATCTTCCCACACCATCCCAGGGGGAAGGTTACTGAAAAATCCTATTCCCTCCCAACCCCACTAACCTGCTTTCCAGCTCCGTTCTCCTGTGCAGGGCAACCAAAGAAAACCCAGCCATCAGCTGGGACTTGGGAGGCAGAGAATAGATGGGGGCAGGGCCAGTCAAAGGAGGTATTTGCCAGTTCTCCGAACTACTCAAAATTTCCACTACAGGTTCTCCAGAAGTGGTCAGAACCTGCTGAATACCACCTCTGGTCCTGATGCTGTATACCTGCTGATACTGATGTGGGTCCAGGAAGTCCCCAAGAATCGAGCTCAACTTAAAGGAACTTCAACTTTTGCCTTGTGTTCTGACTGAGAACACTAGAAGCTGTCGATCTCAAATGGTGACATTTTCTACCCCCAAAACCACCGTCACCATTTCGTCCTCAAAACTCACCTGGAAACATCTGCCGAGCTCCAGTAAAGGATAAAGATTAAATAATCTTCAAGTAAAAATGGAGGGGAATTAAGAACACAAACGGCGACTCGGAAATGCCCTTCTTTAAAGATTCGTTATAGTTTATTCGTTATGAGTTTATGCGGGCTCTTTAATAAAAGAGAAATACTTTAGACCAGCCTTCAGGCGACATCAAATCCTTTTTTAAAACATGTTAATACTCCTATTTAACTACTAACTATCTCCGTTCTTCTGCACATCTGCAACACCGCCAACGCCTAAGGAATCAAACCATGCGCGGATTTAAGGGATTGGTGGGAAAAGCTGGGCAGCACCGCCACCTTCCGGAGCGGTCCCTTGAGAAAGACGCGGGGTGGAGCGCACTTCGGAGGGGCAGCCTCTTCCTCTCGTGACGCCTGGAAGCGGCAAAGTCGCGGGGAAGCAGGAAGTAAGTCTCAAGGTTTTTCTTTTAAATCCAGATTCTTAAATTGAATATATCTCGTCAGGATCGCGCAAAATGTTAGCTGGTGCACTTTAGAAAAGTCCCAAAAAGATCTCTGTGTCATTAAAGCTCGAACCGGATGCATTGTAGAAGTCTGCAGACTAATTGGCTGGAGGGAAAGGCGCCTCCAAAAAAAAGTAGTCGCGCAGAAGTTTTTCACGAACTTGTAATTTTCGTTTTAGGATTCTGCTTGGCCAGGAATTGTGATACCAGAAGTTGCAGATTCCGGAAAAAGGGGAAATCGGCATTAAGGAGAGAGAAATTTTAAAAAAAACTGCTTGAAGTTTGACTCTCGACAAAAACTTCTGAACCTTCCCTGTATTCTTTCTAGGTTTCCAGCAATGGATCCCTTTTTGGATTTGCTGCACTCGATTTCAAGGGCCTTGTCGCCCGCGGAGCTCAAAGATCTTAAATTTCTTTGCGGGAGCCATATTGGTAAAAAAAAACTGGAGGGTGTGAGCAGTGGCAACGAGCTCTTCACGATTCTCCTGGAACAGGAAAAAATTGCATACAATGATGTGGAGGTTTTGAGACACATGCTTAAATGTCTGCAAAGAGAAGATCTACTAACCCAGCTGGAGCAGTACGTCCAAACAGTGGGCGGTGATCCAGATCGTCAGCCAGATGATAAACAGAAATGTAGGCTGCTCTGTTTTCTTTTTGATCTGAAAAAAAAAGGTGCCTTAGTCTTTGAGAGGCAGGGCTGCAGTCCTCCATATGCTAGTTTGCAAGGTATCCCACTGGCTATGAGGGATTTACTTTTTGATAAATATTCAGGCCATTAAGGTGGCTCTATAGGTGCTACAGGACACTTTGGGGTTATTTTTGTGAAATATAAGAATCAGGAATACTCTGTGGAATGTGTAAGTCTAAGGTGCCTTGTTCAAAAGGTATGTTGCTTCTATGCAAGTGTTGGAAGGAAAATCCATCGGTTCAGTTCCAAGCCGGGAGAAAGTCACAGGAGACAAAATGGAGGCTGATTGGAAAGTGGGTCCATTTATTGATGAACAGAACCACATGTTTGTGGTTCTGGAGCAGTTGACCACATGGAGTTGAGAGGGGGGGTATTTATACCTTCTCTTGGACTTGCACTTGAGCTTCCTGTTCCTGTGCAAGAACATGTGTTGTATTGGCTGTTGTCAGATTCCCATGGGGCCATGTAGGGGTTATGTAGGGGTCATAGCTGGCTCTACTGTCAAAGTACAAATCCTAGGTATTTGTCTGAGCTAAGTTTGGTTGAAGTTTGGACTGCTGATACAATGAAGGGAGTTGGACAATTCCTCTTATGGCTGAGGGCTAATCCTGCCTTTGTTTAGGCCTTGCTGCAGGGAATTTTTGCCTATGAATAGAGCTACCTAGATACTAGGCTTCTTTCAATAAGCTCTTTATCTCTTAAGTGCTGACATCTGCTAAGGGCTATTAAGAAAAGTGGGGGCTGCTTTCTCCCTCTAAAAAAAACTTATTTCTCATCCAGGGAAATATAATATTTTGCCTTATTTTAATATTTCTCAAAATATTTCATTCTTCTAATGGGTGCTAACTTTCTATACAAGCAAGCTGCTCCATATTAACTGTTGGTTCTTGGCATTTCATCCCACCTTCCCTTGCCCAGAGTTCTCTTGCCCCTCAGGTAACTGCAGGAGAGAAGACAGACACAGGAGAAAGAATATTATTAAATAATTGCACCCCTTGCATCTTGCTCAGTCCTACTCAGGAGTTTTATATTTAAAAAATGTAACTGGGAACCTTGGGAATAATAGGTTTCAGCTTTTGGAGGGAGCAGCTAATACAGGTAGTCCTTGATTTAATACTGATCACATTGCGAGCATTCAAAGTTATGATAGACCTCCCTGGGCACACTTATGACTCGAATTAGACGTTCCAATGGTCACTGCCCCCCTGCAGTCATGTGATCACACCAAACACTCATCAATCAGGCTGTATTTACAGCCACTTGCATTGTCCCCCAGTCACATTATCATGTTGAACAACAGTGTTTACTTCCAGTTTTTGGCAAAACCAGGCCCACTGAACCATTGGTTTCCTTAACAACTGCAGCATTCGCTTAGTGACTGCTACAGAAATAAAACTGGTCAATCACATGGGTGACCCAACTTACAACTGACATTAATTATGGCTAGAAATAAATCAAGGACTACGTGTAATAAATTTAAAATCATCATTAACCTGTGGGAGTTTTATAATGAATCTCACTTGTTTAATTTGGACTAATCTCCCAGGAGGTTGCCAAATCAGGAAAGACAATTGAAGAGTGTTGATTAAGAACAAAATTTCTGAGATTCCCAGAAAGCTTGTAGAAGATGACATGAATAGCCCCATAATAATGTTTCTGATATCCACGATCCACCTGAGGGAGCCAGTGTTGTCCGAGGACACTTATGTGGTGATGTTGGCAGCATGACTATAGTCAAAGGTGCACAGAATGCTGTTAACTCCCCACCAAAGTGGTACCTATTTATCTACTTGCATTTGCATGCTTTCAGACTGCTAGGTGGGCAGAAGCTGGGGCAAGCAATGTGGGTTATAGCTATCGATATTTACCATATTAGAAACTGAAACTGAGAACTTTAAAAATACGTGTTTATTTGACTTCACAGGCCCCCTGGAACACACCTGCTGTCTTAAAATATGACACCGAGACTGTCAAAAATTAAGCAGAATTTGTATATCATACTTCATTTGGATGGTAATGGGTAGTATGGACCTTATTCCAATCTGAGTAAATATTAAACCCTTAAGCAGCAAGAATTTTGGAGAAGGACAGGGAAGGGATAAAACTGATACATACACAAACGATGCATAAGTGTCCCACTGCAATTCATCTATTTTATATATAGTATGCTTTTCTTTCTAGATCAACTGAAGAGAGCATTTGAAATCATATGTGAACATGTTGGAAGAAACTGGAAAAGGCTCGCTCGAACACTTGGAGTTTCAGATGCCAAGTTAGAAAAGATTATGGTTGCTAATCCCTACAATTTGGAAGAACAATTGATGCAATCACTTATAGAATGGCAAAAATCAAAAGGAAAGGAAGCAAAGGTGGAGGATATAATAAAAGCTCTAAGGAACTGTCGAATGAATTTAGCAGCAGATTATGTTGAAGAAGCTGTGAAAGAAATTGAAACTCAGTAGGATCAGTCAGAAGAGATTGGGCTGGCACTGAATTAAGGATTCACAAGAGAAGACTGGAAAATATGGGAATTTATAGTTAAGTAAATAGATTACATTGAATTTTAATTCAACTGAATTCGGCTGCCTAAGTGATTTCCTATTAAAGGCTAACTACAAGCCAGATCTCAGCAAGACTCTTATAAGAATCAAATTTCAACACAATTTGAGCCAGTTCTTATCTGTTTGGTCCCTTTCAGATACGTTAGGGCTACAGATCCTAATCAATATGACTGGAGATCTTTTGGAATTGCAGTCCTCATTCATGTAGAGGGCAATAGCTTGGGAAAAGCAGACAAGTCCACTTCATATATTTAGATGGGAACACAGCCAGGGCTTTTCGTGCAACAAGTGTGAAGAAATAAAATGTGCCTTGTCTGAATTTTTTGGGTTTCTTGGCACTCACTTGTGGGGTCCCTCAGGGGTCATTCCTCTCGCCCCTCTTGTTCAACATCTATATGAAGCCGCTGGGCAAGATCATCCGTGGCTTTGGGGTGAGGTATCAGTACGCTGAGGATACCCAGTTGTATATCTCCACCCCAAGCCAAATCTAGGAGCCAAATCACCCCAAGCCAAATTTAGGACTGCCCTTGCATACCATCCGGAGATTGCAGCTGGTGCAAAATGCGGCGGCGCGGGCGGTGATGGGAGTTTCCGGTTCTCCCATGTTAGCCCCCTCCTGCGCTGCCTGCATTGGTTGCCGGTTGCCCTCCGGGTGAGATTCAAGGTTTTAACTTTAACATACAAAGTCCTACATGACATGGGTCCTCATTATTTAAGGGAGAGACTGCTGCCGACATCGAATACTAACCGCCCTGTCGAAGTCACAGACAGGGACTCCTTGGGGTCCCATCAGCCGGGCAATGCCGGCTGGCGGTCCCCCGATGACGTGCCTATTCTGTTGCGGTCCCTGAACTCTGGAACCAACTTCCCCTGGGGCTCCGGGCCCCTGACCTCCGCACCTTCCGCCATGACTTGAAGACCTGGTTATTCGACCAAGCCGGGCTGTGACCTATGGGTGGGGTGTTTTAGATTCATGTTTTTAGTTTCGTATTAATTGGGACCATTAATCTAATTCTTTTTTAAATATTTATTGTGTCTGTTTTTATTGTAAGCCGAGTCTTGAGATGGGGCATATAAGTCCCATTAATAAATAAATAAATAAATAAAATCAGTGATGCCCTCTCCGTGATGTCCCGTTGTCTGGATGCGGTACAGATCTGGATGGGCAGGAACGGGCTACAGCTCAACCCGGCCAAGACTGAGTGATTGTGCATACAGGCATCTCGGATCAGTCAACAGATTCCACCTTTGGTCATAGGGGGAGAGGTGTTGCCCCCTGTGGACAGGGCCCGGAACCTGGGAGTCCTCCTGGACTCACAGCTCAGTTTGGAGGAGCAGGTGGGGGCCTTGGCCAGGGGGGCTTTTGCCCAGGTCTGACTGGTTCGCCAGTTACGCCCATATCTGGACCAAGTTGCCCTTCGCACGATCACTCATGCACTTGTCACGTCCTGACTCGACTACTGCAATGCTCTCTACTTAGGACTGCCCTTGCATACCATCCAGAGGTTTCAGCTGGTGCAGAATGCGGCTGCGTGGGTTGTGATGGGAGTTTCCAGGTACTCCCATGTTACACCCCTCCTGCGCGAGCTGCATTGGTTGCCGGTTGCCCTCCGGGTGAGATTCAAGGCTTAAAGTCCTTCATGACTTGGGTCCGGGGTACTTGCGGGAGCGTCTCCTGCCAATATCGAATACCGATCGCCCTGTGTGCGCACACAGACGGGGACTCCTTGGGGTGTCGTCTGCGAGACAGTGTCGGCTGGTGGTGCCTCGGGGAAGGGCCTACTCTGTTTCAGCTCCCGCCTTGTGGAACCAACTACCTTTGGAGCTCCGTTTGGCTCCTGATCTCCGCTCTTTCCGCCGCGATTTGAAAACCTGGTTATTTGAACAGGCCGGGCTGGACTGACCTCTTGGAGGGGGGGGGTTTAAATTAATTTTAAATTAATTTTAGTGATTGAGCTTGCTTAGTTTAATTCTTTTTAAAATATTTATTGTTGTATTTTAATTGTGAGCAGCCCGAGTCCTCTCGGGAGGGGCATACAAGTCCAATTATAAATAAATAAATTTAAAATCAGAGCCAGCCAAAAGTATACATGGGATTTTACAGTTTTGCCCTCATTTCTATTTTCTAAGTTTTTTTTTTAATAAGAAGTTTTATTTTTCCAAAAACACAAACATAACAAACAAACATACAACACATAGATCCATATCAATTTCAAGTATGTCGGTCGGTCAAAAATCACAGTGCCTACCCCTCATTATTCATACTCAATATTACAAAAAGGAAAAGCTATAATCATTATTATTAATCCTTTATCATATTATAATCTCTATATTGTTTCAACAGTTCTATCTATCTTTATATTCCCAAAAATACATTACCAAACTTTTTTGTCTAACCATTGATAGAACATATTCCATATCTTATAAAACTGCTTTTCTTCTTGATCCCTAATTTCAAATGTTAATCTACTCATTTCGGCACAATCCAAAATCTTCTTAATCACTTCCTCCTGCGTAGGTGTCTTATCATTTCTCCAGTTTTTAGCAAATACAATTCTAGCAGCTGTCAGTACATTAACAATCAGATATTTCAGTTCTTTGTTAAATGTCTCTGGTACAATTCCCAACAGGAATATCTCAGGTTTCAAGTCTATATGTTGTTGTGTCATTTTTTCCAACCACATGTGGATTTTAGTCCAGTATCTTTTAGCATCAGCGCAAGTCCACCACATGTGGTAGTAGGAGCCAGGTATCTGATGACATTTCCAACACTTATCCGATTTATCCTTAAACATTCTTGCAATCCTTCTCGGGATAGGTGCCACCTGTAAAACATCTTATACAAATTTTCTTTATATGCAGTTGACATTGTCATTTTATAATTCTGATCCCACAGTGTTTGCCATCTCTCTAAATCTATCCCATAACCAAAATTTTTCCCCAAGCAATCATTGTTTCCTTAACCTGCTCCTCTTCCATTCTAACTTCTAATAGATAACCATAAAGTTTTTTAATCATTTTTTCGTTCGTGCCCATCAAGATTTTATCTAATTCAGTTTGCTTTTTATAAATCCCTTCAGTCTTAACATCCTCATCATATCTAGATTGTACTTGCAAATATGAAAACCAATTCATTTTTATACCTTGTTCTTGTAGTGTTTGCATCGATTTGAGTTCACCCTTTTCATTTAAAATCTCTCCATATCTGTTTGTTCCTTCTTGTATATTATTGCATATGAAAAAGCTTCAATAGTAGATACCCATAATGGAATTTGTATATAATGTTGTTTTCTGGTTTTTCCCAATTTAAAAACAAAGCTTCTCGAACATAGTGTCTTCTAAAATATCCTTGTTTTTTAGTTCCCTTATACCATAAGAAAGCATGCCATCCTAGTAATAGATCATGACCCTCTAAAGTTAACAATCTATTGTTTCTCAATGTTATCCATTCTTTCACCCACATCAGGCTTGCAGCTTGATAATACAATTCCCAGTTTGGTAGTGCGAATCCCCTCTTGACCTTGCATCTTGTAATAGCTTAAATTTGATTCTTGGCTTTTGCCCTGCCATATAAATTTTGATGTGATTTTATTTAAATCTTCAAAGTATTCTTTCCCAAGTCTAATTGGAATTGTCTGAAATAAATATAAGATTCTGGGTAAAACATTCATCTTAACTGTCGATATTCTGCCAATAAGAGATAATTGCATATTTTCCCATCTTTCAAGATCTGTCGCTATCTGCTGTTTGAGTTTTATATAATTATCTTCTTTCAATGTACTGCATCTTGGTGTTATATATATTCCCAAATATTTAACTTTATTTGCATCTGAATCTCTAATAAATCTTCTAAATCTTTCTTGCGTTTTGCTAACATATTCTTTGTTAGGATCTTTGTTTTGTCTTTATTAATTTTTAAACCTGCCACCATTCCATATTCTTCTATTTGTTCTATCAACTTAGGTGCTGATTTAAGTGGATCCTCTAGTATGAATACCAAATCATCTGCAAACGCCTGTAGTTTATATTCTTCTTTTTAATTTTCATTCCTTTTATTTCTTCATCTTCTCTGATAGCTCTATTCAGTACTTCTAGTGTTAAAACAAACAGTAGGGGCGACAGAGGACAACCTTGTCTGGTTCCTTTTCTTATCCCTATAGATTCTGTCAGCTCTCCATTTACCAATATCTTTGCTGTTTGATTATTATATATTGCCTCAATAGCTTGTATAAAGTTTTTCCAAAGCCCATTTGCATCATTTGCAATATCATAAACCGCCAGTTCACATTGTCAAATGCTTTTGAGCATCTAAAAACATCAGTGCCAACTGTTTTTCAGGATGTGTTTCATAATACTCCAGAGTATCTAAAATTATTCTCACATTTTGCTTGATTTGTCGTTTTGGCAAAATCCATTTTGATCCGTGTGGATAAATTCATTTAAGTATCTTTTCATTCTTTCTGCCAAGATTGAAGCAAAAATTTTATAATCTGAATTCAACAATGAGATAGGTCTATAATTTTTAACTTGTTGTAGATCCATTTCTTCTTTAGGTATTAGGGTAATATAAGCTTCCAACCATGTCTCAGGTATTCTCTTTTTAATAAGACTTCATTCATCACTTCTAGAAGGGGAGTGCTTAACACTTCCTGGAAGGTCCTGTAAAATTCCGGGTAGACCATCTGGGCCTGGTGCTTTTCCTGTATTTTGTTTCTTCAAGGCTTCTGTTAATTCCATCATGGTTATGTTCCCTTCTAACATTGTCTCAATGTCTTCAGGTATCTGTGGTAGTCTTGTCTTTTGTAGATACTGTTCAATTTTTCTTCTAGAATATCTTCTTGAGAGTACAGTTTTTCATAGTAGTCTCGAATAATTTTTCTTTTCATCGTTCCCATGCTGTATATTCCCTTTTCCATCTATTAATTGGCTAATTTTCTTTATGTCTCTTTCCTTTCTAATTTTATACGCTAACCACCTTCCTGGCTTATTACCATTTTCAAAGTAATTTTGTTTAGCGCCTTTAATCTTTTGACGATTTCTTCCTTGTCCATTAAAGCCATTTTATGTTTAATCACATCTTTTAATATCTTTCCCTTGCGGTGATTGTTGTAATTCTTTTTCCAATTTCCTGAAATCATCTTCCAAGATTTTGAGTGTCTTCTTCCGTTTAATATTTCTTTTCCTTATATAGTCAATTATCAAACCTCTTGTATAAGCCTTCATCGCATCCCAACGAGTTTGTAGTGATGTATCTTCTTTTCTATTTTCCTTGAAAAAAGATAAGTTCTGTCTCAATTCTCTTTTAAATTCTTCTTCTTTCAAAATCATATTATTTAATGTCCATCTAGATCTTCTCCTCTGTCCTTTCCAGGCAACTGTCAATGGATTGTGATCCGCCCAGGTCCCACTTTCAATTTGAATTTTCTGTATATCGGGAGCATATCTGCAGATGCCCATACCATATCTATTCTTGACCATGATTCATGTCTATTTGAATAAAAAGTAAATTCTTTATTTCCAATATTTCTCTCTCTCCATATGTCTTTAATATTCATTTCTTCTATCATTTGAAAGAAGGACTTGGGTAGCTTTTTCTAATTTTCTTTTTAGTTCTTTCAGATTTGTAATCAAGCTGGTCATTAATTATTCCATTAAAATCTCCCATCAGAAAAATATTTGCATAGTCTAATTCAATCACTTTTGGTATAATTTCTTATAGAATTCTTCTTGATTCTCACTTGGTGCATATATTGCTATCAGGAGCATTTTAGTGTTGTTGTCTATTATCTCCACCATTAAAATCCTCCCATCTTCATCTGTATAAATCAATTCTGCACACAGACGGGGACTCCTTGGGGTGTCGTCTGCGAGACAGTGTCGGCTGGTGGTGCCTCGGGGAAGGGCCTACTCTGTTTCAGCTCCCGCCTTGTGGAACCAACTACCTTTGGAGCTCCGTTTGGCTCCTGATCTCCGGTCTTTCCGCCGCGATTTGAAAACCTGGTATTTGAACAGGCCGGGCTGGACTGACCTCTTGGAGGGGGCGGGTTTAAATTAATTTTAAATTAATTTTAGTGATTGAGCTTGCTTAGTTTAATTCTTTTTAAAATATTTATTGTTGTATTTTAATTGTGAGCCGCCCCGAGTCCTCTCGGAGAGGGGGCGGCATACAAGTCCAATTATAAATAAATAAATTTAAAATCAGAGCCAGCCAAAAGTATACATGGGATTTTACAGTTTTGCCCTCATTTCTATTTTCTAAGTTGTGGATGGGATGATAGTATGTAATAAGGAACAAGAAGGCAAAATCTTATTTCTGCATCATAAATGGCTTCTTGTTCTTCTTGCAGTATGTGGGAATATAATTTCTACTGACAGTACAGTTTGGTGTTATTACAGATGAACTACGTATATTAGTTTTCAATAATTTAAATGTGCTGTGTAAATTAGATATTTTAAAAAATACAATAATGTCTGATAGAATCTTTTTCAATTTAAGTTTCATTATATCAGCATTAGGCAGCCTAAGTGTATACTCAGCTCAAAAGGCCTTACTAACTTAGACCCTGAGGAAATCATTTTTCCTTTTCCTCTGCATTCCTTGCTGTTGGAAGGAAGAAGACCAAGAGAAGAGCAGATGGCAGAATGAAAAGCAAAAACGATTTCACTGGTTTCGGACTTTACCCAACGCTCATGTCCAACAAATATTTTTAAAGATAAGGTGGCCCTTAACTAGTGCCTGGGCTGCAGAAATGAATGCTCATTAGATGGCAGCAAAGTGACACAGGAAAACATTTTAACATTTTGCTTTCACATAATAGTTTACCAAATTTTTGTAGTCAAATTTGCAAAGTTCTACTTCAATTAAAAGATTTTCCTAATTTTGCATGCCTTTAAGTTTCTATATAAACATAGACAGTTAATTCATGAGCCTATTAAGATGAACATAAGAAAGATTCCTGTATCTGATAACCCTATCCATGGATATTGGTGTAGCCATCGACTGTATTTTCCAGTAACTCAGAATGCAATGGCCTGTAACAGCTTAATTTTCAGTTGTGAAAAGTAATAATAAAAAGAAATAATACGGACTCCTTTCAAGCTAGCATATGCTAATAGCTAACAGTGGGACATGGTCTTAAGCTGTTTCCTCATGAAAACATGAGTCACTTAGATGAGATGGACATTGTAGAAATGTGATGAATAAATACAAATAAATCTATAAAACAACTTTGGTCCACTAAATTGATGTATCAGATTTTGCATAATCCCAAACTGGATAGAGTTGGAGCGTCTGAGTAGAGTGAAATCATGGGTACAAATCTTAAAGTGGTTGTGTTACTCCTTCAGTTATCCAAAGAATCTTGTAAAATATCAAATGGCCGTCAATTATGGCCTTACCCACTTTGGATCACACTGGAGCAACAAAAAGATTCTGTGGGGCCCTGACTCACATTGTAATTTTCAACATGGGACTTTCTCTGTGCAATTATCAAATATTCCAGGGTCCTGCTTTATGTCTGTATAGCTTAGATCAAACAGCATACTGTATTTTATGTGCAGCATGCTATATCTATGGTATCTCAATGGCTTCATTTTATACAAAAGCAATCTTAACCACTGTCTCCTCCCAATTAATAATGTTCTTTGAGTTAGATTTTTAAAAAGCACAGCTGCAGTTATAATTATATTTATGATAACCTGTAATTGGATGTAGGAGTGTCTTTGGAGGCAAGCCAAAAAAAGGAAGATAGCAGCCTCAACCTTGAAAATTCTGCCCCTATTTATATGCATTGCACATAGGTAATAAAAAGGGGTGAATTTTTGATCGCATGCCTGTGTTGTCTTGACTATTTTTACCTTATATCCCTGATTGGACTTGGTTATACAAAACCAACCTCTTGGAACTGTGCTTCCACAGCCAAATTTTCTCCATTGAAAATTTTAAAACAAACTTAAGGAACCTCAGGCAATGTGTGTTTCTTCTGCCAAAGCCACATCCCTCCATGCTAGCACAGACAAGTATAACCCTAGCCAACTGCTTTGTGCTTAAAAAAAAGATAGCAAAACAGAACCTTGGAAATGTAGAAATATAGGATAAGCTGGGGAAAAAAATAACTAATAAAAAGCTCCTTGAAAATATGGTGTAATCCCATGGGGGGGGGGGACTTTTATCCAAAAGGCACTTGAATGGGCAAAAGTAAACTATTAGGATCTACTTAATATGATAGAAATTAAAATATATTTCTATAAAGAATTAAAGGCTGGAAGGGTCTACAAGCCTGTTCTATTAATTTTTCAGCTGTACAGTACTTTCAAGTACTAAAGTCTTAAAAATTACTTCAGCAAGGTCCCGAGTACCTAGATCCATTTCAATCGGGCTTCAGGCCCAGTTGCAGCACAGAGACGGCATTGGTTGTGCTGATTGATGATCTCTGGAGGGCTCGGGGCACGGGTTGTTCCTCTGTCCTAGTCCTATTAGATCTCTCGGCAGCTTTTGATACCATCGACCATGGTATCTTATTGCGGCGCCTTCGGGAGCTGGGAGTGGAAGGCACCATTTTACAGTGGTTCTCCTTCCTCTCGGGACGCACGCAGTCAGTGTTGACGGGCGGGCAGAGGTCGACCCCAAGGCCCCTCACTTGTGGAGTTCCTCAGGGGTCGGTGCTCTCTCCCCTCCTGTTCAACATCTACATGAAGCCGCTGGGTGAGATCATCCGTGGTTTCAGGGTGAGGTATCATCAATATGCTGATGATACTCAGCTTTACATCTCCACCCCGGGCCACCTCAGTGATGCTCTCCCTGTGCTGTCCCGGTGCCTGGAGGCGGTGCGGATCTGGATGGGGAGCTCAATCCAGACAAGACTGAGTGGCTGTGCATACCGGCATCTCGGATCCAAGAAATTCCATCTTTGGTCATGGGGGGAGAGGTGTTGCCCCCTGTGGATAGGGCACGCAACTTGAGTGTCCTCCTGGATGTACGGCTCAATGTGGAGGAGCAGATGGGAGCCGTCGCCAGGGGGGCCTTTGCCCAGGTGCGCCAGTTGCGCCCCTACTTGGACCAAGATTCCCTATGCACAGTCACTCATGCGCTCTTGGCCTCCTGTTTCGACAACTGCAATGCTCTCTACCTGAGGCTGCCCTTGCGGACTATGTGGAGGCTTCAACTGGTGCAAAATGTGGCTGTGCGGGCAGTGATGGTAGCGGCCTGATTCTCCCATGTGACACACCTCCTGCGCAGTTTGCATTGGTTGCCAGGAGCCCTCCGTGTAAGATTGAAGGTGCTGGTGTTAACCTATAAAGCCCTGCATGGCTTGGGTATGGGGTACTTGCAGGAGCGCCTCCTACCAGCATCGAGGTCCAATCGCCCGGTACGTTCCCATAGGCAGGCCCTCCTGGGGGTGCCGTTGGCCAGGTAATGTTGGTTGGTGGTCCCCCGGGGGAGGGCCTTCTCTGTGGGGGCACCTACCCTTTGGAACCAACTACCCCTGGAGCTACGTCTGGCCCCTGACCTGCGCTCCTTCCGCCATGATCTAAAGAACTGGTTGTTTTTACACGCTGGCCTGGATTGAGCGGGGTTGGGGTTTTTAATTTTGGGGATATTTTTAATATTTTAGAATTATTTGGATTGGATTTTGGAATAAGTTTTATACTGTGTATGTTTTTGTGTAAGCCAGTCCCCGAGATGGGGCATATAAATCAAATATAATAATAATAATAATAATAATTATTATTATTATTATTATTATTATTATTATTATTATTATTTTCCATCTGCAGGAAATGGTGAATACTTCTATAATCCCACATAGCTGTAGACATGATTTAGAAGTAACTCTTTCCAAATCTATCAACACTGAAACATGCCCAATAATTGCTGATATTCTGGGGGCTCCATGTTGGGGAAAACTGGGTGCTAGCTTTAAGTCCTAGTCCAAGTAAAGATTATCTAAAATGGCCCCCAACCCCGATCTGTGGACTGGCAGTGGTCCATGGCATGCCAGCAACCATGCCGTTGAAAACAAAACCCCATCTGCAGGATACAGGCAGCACATGAAAGCACGCCCCCTTTGGTCCACAGAAAAACCTCTCCACAGAACTGGTGCCCAAAAGGTTGGGGGTCGCTAATCTAAAACACGGTAGGAGGTACCTGAAATATAAAATAAATCATATATGGTTGCTATAGCATCTTCGGATCAAGTTTGGATATTTTAATATTCTTTGAGAGCCTGGATAGGGAAGTAGTTGAGAGGGACGTCTAATAACAGGGTGATCGTGATCTGGAATGACTTTCATCTCAACAGGATGCTTTGAAAACTGGAGTAGAGGTTGTTCTGTGCCCCTGCTTTGAGCACCTAGAGAAAAGGTAGCATATAAACTGAACAAATCATAATTTATTCAATGTATAGGCTGCCTGATCAGTTACTGGAACAGCCACTTCATACAGCTTCTAAGAACTAAACAAGAGAGTCAGAATTGTTAGGCTCAGCTAAAATGGCACTAATTAACAATTTAAAACTTCTGTCACCCAGGAGGATGAATGAAGCTTGGATGTCCAAGCAGAAAAGCACTTACTTATAGTATTGTTGACTGTAGTTCTAAGGATGCATTGCTCACCTTTCTTAGGGAGAACCTTGCAGTCATGTTACGTTCTTTCCATAATAACATAACAGGAAGCAATTTCTCTAGTTGTAGATGTTAGAAAAACTTGGCTGGCTGAATAAGCTGTTCTATTACACCACAATTTAAAGCACACAAATCCTACCAAGAGGAAAAACCACAGTTTTGAACTGGAAGGCTAGAAGTAAAAAAAGAAAAAAAAACTGTCAAAACCCACATCTAACTGAATATCTGCAATAGGAAACTAATTTAAAAATCCCTGTACGATGGAACACTACATACTAATTATTCATTGCCATTGCGCTTCTTCTGTACATCTCACATTTCAATGGACGATTTTTATATTAAGTGTTATGATATACATAATTCCTGCTTAAACCAGTTTTTACATAATTAGACAATTAACATACTTTAGCTCCTCATTGTGCTCCCCTCCTTTTCTTAAGGCAAAGCTTTGATTGCTAATAAAGCACACAGAAATCCAAACATGGCAAAGTATCTTTCCATGTTTTGTGACCGGCAAGATACAAAGATAGCTTTAAGTTGTGAACCTTCCCGCACATCAATATAATAAAAAATGCATAGTTTAGGTATGTTTAATTATTTTAAATATACTTCAGGTATAGGTTTCTGATTCTATCTGATTGGTGCAGTGTAACATTAGCAATGACATTTTAAAGGCATGGGATTATTTATTCATTGCATTTACATCTTTTTTCTCTCTGAGAAATCAAGTCCATTTTACATGGGGGTCTCCTCGTATCCAAACAAGGTACAAAGGGAGTTTGGCTGAGAGAGAATGTGTAATAAAAAAGCATCCTACTGAGCTCCATAATTTTGGTGGCCTTGAAATTATACAATCTGTTAACCATTATACATTATTGTCTATCCACAGTGTAAAGGCATTAAATTTGGGTGCAACTCAACAATCTATTGTTGATCTATTTTGTAAGGAGACAAAGACAATGAATATGGCTGGGATTGTGGTTAATTTCTGTTCATGTACTGTATGTAAGTGAAAATGTTGGCTGTGAGGTCTGCTCTTTCTAGTGGTTGCCACTGGATACTGTCCAACCATCAGGGTTGTGTTGAGCTGAACACAGACCAAACCAATGTCAGGCCCAGGTAACAAGCCAGTCGGTCAGTCTTTTTATCGCAACCAATGGATTTACAGCCATATCTGTCCAAATGCAGGCATAACTCAGATGCTGTGTTTGATCATGCAAGATGGCATTCGTCGATCCGAAAAGTGGACCCTGCACCTGCAGACATAACACTAGGATGATGATGATGATGATGATGATGATGATGATGATGATGATGATGTTCTTTTCCCCTTCTGTCACATGAAAAATTACAATTCAGTGATTAGTGGTAATTTGAAGACTATTTTGGAACTTCATCGCGGAATAGAGCCCTGCAATCTCAGATGGGACAACTCTGAAGTATGGGAAAGCATTGTTCAGTTTCTTTAGATCCTCTGTCTGTATTTTCAGAGAAGCATAAGAATCCTTCATATCTTTGATTCTATCAATAACTGAATGTCAAAAGATCACATTCAAATTTTTTTAAAATTTTAATTTTCAATAAAATTTATTTTAAAAAAATAACTGAATGTGTGATCTTTTTAATATGTTATCCAATCTCACACCTCAATCATACTTTTCGAACTCTTCATTTCATATATCTACATACCAAATTTACGAAGCCTCCAGTGGAAATGTGATGATAGACTGATCAAATTCTGCAGCTTCCCAATGTCTTTTTCTACCTTTATTTGAAATCATCATCTCAGTGATAAATGGACAGTATTTGATAGTAAATACTTGGAAATGCCTTCTTCGTGTGAACACTTGTAAACTAAATTTTTGGATCAAACGGCATGTTTCTACATGAGAATTGTAATGTAGGTACATGTCTACAAATGTTACATTAAATACTATGTGCTGTCTGGTCTCCCTTAAGGCTGTTTGCAGTGCAGCATATCGCACGGTTAATTGCAGAAGAGAATTCTTGGATATGATTCCTTTTTATCACATAAACACTTTCATGAGCCCATGTGCAGCCTAGGTTTGAGTTCCTCTTGTGTTCAAAGAGAAAAATCCAGTTCTGTGTATAGCTAATACATAACAAAGTGTTTAACTGAAGTTCAAGCCTAATAATGCAAGAAATTTCTTTGGAAGAAACTTGGGAAATCAATATCCAGGATTCTGGAAACTATAATTGCTGTTGCTTTTTGCACAATGCAGCACTAAGCTTTTCTGCCTCCATGCCTGGGTATTCTGAAACAGATCCTATCGGGTTTTTTTTTTTAAATTACATTTATATGCCGCCCTTCTCCAAAGACTCAGGGCAGCTTACAATTTTTGGGATACAACCAAATGCGCTCAGCAATAGCCTTCATTCCATTGTATATGCCTGCTTATTACTAAGCGGCATTTTTACAAAGTCAGCTTATTGCTCCCAACAATCTTGGGTCCTCAATTTACCTACCCCGAGAGGATGGAAGGCTGAGTCAACCTTGAGCCTGGTGGGATTCGAGCCTACAGTAATTGTAGGTAGCTGGAACTTGAATGCAGGCATTTAACAGCCTGGGCCACCAAGGTTGAGACCAATGATAGCCTTTGGTTTTTTAAATATAAATAACAAAAACAAACACCACTGCAAATACACCAATTGCAGTGAGGCGAATAGCATTGCAAGAACTTACTCATCTTGTCCCCTACTTAAAGGAGCTTCTAGTCATCTAATCTAATATTACAATTAGATTTAAAATAAAATGATTTATTGTACTCTGAAGATTGGAACTTCACTTGTCAACTGTAACTGTAACTTTGTAACTGTACTTGTCAAAAATACCTCTTTTCGGAACCAGAGGTTTAGAAAGAATATTCCTGCCACCACAGGCTGTGGTTGCAGCTTATCCAGGAAATCTAGGTAAGACCTGAACTATCATGTGTTCAAATGAAACTTCAACTTCTGGGCAGACTGCAATGCTTACAGCTAGGAATAGGACAGAAACCACAGTGTCGTACATATAAATACATGTTATCCTAAAAAAGTAAGAGGAACACTCTGGAATACTCCATAATTATTCCATGACTTGCTAGAATCTGGTGGCATTACTCTGACTCTCCAAAATGTATTGATCAAAATTAAATTATTGCAGGCTTCTTTTTGTGATTTGACATGCTAGAAGTTAATAAAAATGTTTTGTGAGATGGGCAGCTGTGCTGTCCAGCCAGTTTAGAGTTAATGGGATTTGGGACAGGTAGTTAGGAATTAAGAGCTGTCCCCTTAAGGGAATGCATCATGGTAAATGTAGTTAAGGTATCCTGGGAAATGTAGTCCATGTCATGTGCTCACATCTGTAATCCTGATTGGTCACTAAATTGACCCTTGTTGGGTTGGGAGAGACTCCCTCACTCTAGCCTGAATCCTATACCATTCAGTTGCTTCAATCATCATCATGGTCATCATCATGGGGATGAGAGTTTACTATCTTTCTACACCACAATTCAGATATGCAAAGGGTTGGACATTAAGAAGAACCTTGTCATAAATGTGAGTTGACAGGATGCCTGATGAACCAATAAAAAGACTTTGTATGGATGCTTTGTGGAGTTGATCTGTCTGCTTTATGCCATCCAAATATTAATAAGCAGAACAGCAGCTATATAAACAAACAAATAAAACACTTACTTGCTATTATAAAAAGCTTTTGGATCTGCCTGTACATATGTACTAACCAGAGTTCCATATTGCTCCCTCCTTGTTGACTTTCTGCAACTTGTTACTGACCTAGTTGTTTTCCCATATCTTGAGCTAGGATGGTGGCTGAGCCGCTTTGGTTTTTGATTCTAATCATCTGTATTCTTTCTTAGATATGTGTGTTGGGTTTGTTTAAATTCCATTTTAAATTTTAAATTGTAAAACACCCAGAGTCGCTATGGAGTCGGGCAGCCTCAAAACTGAAATAATTAATTAATTTTTCCAGTAATTAATAGCAGCATATAGAGACTAAGAAAGATGAACTTTTTTTGAATTTTGAAGGAGTTCCAAACAAGTAAATTTGCACAAGCAAAATTTCAAGTGAAATTATGACAAAAGCCTTTCCTTATGGAGTTTGGTGATCGTATGTCCTGCTGTTTCCTGTTCACTTCCTTTTTGGTTTTCAGGACATCCGACAGCTCCTTATTCACCCTGCTGGCTTTTTTATGAGCTCTCTTTATATTTCCTTTGGATCACAATAGCCTGTAGTTGTTCTCCTGATAACATCTTGTTCTACAGAGCAACTGTAGACTCATTCCTTTCATCCACTATTCCCATCTGTGTAGCTTCCTGAAATCTCAGAGGTTTTTTATATTATTTCTTTTTATCCTAATGTTCCTAGGCCCACTTTCTTTCAGGAGTGCTGTGCTTCTCTGTGGGAAAACAGTTCTTATATCTTACTACAAAACTAGAACAATTGAGTGGCTCTTTTTTCTTCTTCTAAGTTTCCAGCGCAAAAATGTTGGCCTTTAAGTATATCAAGTATATTGGATAACATCTTGGCACTGTGATCGCAATCCAAGAATTTTCACCTACTTCAAAGCACCCTTTTTACATAGCCTCACTAAATACACACAGATACAAAAAAAATGGAGGGATGCATTTTTGCCCTTTTTAAAATGACAAGTCTCACTGGTTACATCATAAAAGCCTTAATTTTGATCAGCTGATCCAATTAGGACATTGTTATTCATTTACTCATATAGCCATCTACGGTAGTACTATTGGACTGCCATTTGTCAGAAATGGTGTAGGGTCTCCCATTTGGGTGGGGAGTTGGACTAGATGACCTACAAGGTCCCTTCCAACCCTGATTATCTGTTATCTGTTATCTCTCTCCCATTCAGTTTTCATGAGGTCTTTGAGCAAGATCCAATGCTCTTCACGCTAGTCTCTCATCACCTCTTTATCAGCATTGGCAGCTTCCGCACATCCTTGCTGCATTTTTAGCTGCAAGGATAAGAGCAGTGTCCAAATAAAAAAAATACCTGTCAGTAATTGATATGTCTCCTTTTATCAGTTCCCTTTCACAATGGAGTGGAGTGGAAAGTGTGGCTGAGTAAGCAAGTGATGACATCATTACTGTATGACTGTTCTTTTTTTTCCAGAGCTGTAATGAGAATTGGGTCCTAAGTCCAAACTCTGCTAGCATCCAGAAGGCAGGCAGGCAACAAGCAAGCAACTCATGGTTATTCTTGCTATAAGTTCTTATAGCTATCAGGTCTTGCTTTCTGACATTTTTTGGGTAGGCAGGCAGGTCACAGTGAAGAAAAGAAAAAGAACATTTCTTCTTAGGGACTAATTCTGGGCTGTGCCTAAAAAATAACCAACTGCTGGTAGCCCTAAAGAACATGTACATTCTATAAGAAATTCTTGTGGCCCTTTCAGCAGATGCATTCTGATCAAACAAAGCTTTACTTGAGCCTATTATGCTTGAACTAATACAGTGTATGCAATGTCAGAATCATAGAATCATAGGGCTGGAAGATACCTTGAAGATCATCTATACAACCCTCTGCCCTACGAAGAAGTTCTTATTCCACTTTGGACAAATGGTTGAAAACCACTAGTGATGGAGTACTCACAACTCCAAAGTACTCACAACTGAAGGAGGCAAGCTGTTCCATTGACTAATTGTTCTCACTATCAGGAAGTTTCTCCTTAATTCTAGGTTGGATTTCTCTCTAACTTCCACCCATTGCTTCTTGTCCTGCCCTCGGGTGTGACAGCCCTTCAAGTATTAGAAGATAGCTCTTATGTCATGCCAAGCCTTCAGTCTGCTAGGCTAAACATACCTATTTCCCTCAGCTATTCATCATAAGGTTTAGCTTCCAGATCTCTTATAATCTTTGTTGCTCTCTCTGCATTCTTTCTAGGGCCTCAGCATTTTTTTTGTATCATGGTGACCAGAACTGCATACAGTATTCCAAGTGTGACCTTACTAGTGCAGTATAGAGTAGTACTATCACTACTTGTGTTCTTTATGCTATTCTTCCTTTGATGCAGTTTAGGATTGCATTGGCTTTTTTTTGGCAGTTGCAGCACACTGCTGGCTCATGCTTAAGCAATGTTCCACCAAGACACCTAGATTCCACTTACAGGTAGTACCTGCTGGGCAGGTGTTGTCCATTCTGTACATGTGTACAGTATTTGGTTTTTCCTGTCTAAGTACAGGGTCTTACTTTTCTTACCACTGAACTGCATCTTGTTGAATAGGGTCAAATGCACAAGTCTTTACAAATGCCATTTCCCAATGGCATGCTCCCTTTGAATTCTGAGTCTATCTTCCAAAGTGTTGCAGTTCCCCCCAGCTTAATGTCATCTGCAAATATGATAAATACCTATTCAGACCCCTCATCTAGATAATTTATGAAGATGTTCAGGAGCACTGGGCCCAAGAAAGAATCTTGAGGAATCCCACTACATCTACTGTATGTAGATGTAATTCTATTGCGTTGGTCAAATCCACAACAGTATTGCAACTGAACTGGTTCATTTCCATTATCCATGACAGTATTCAAGTAGGAATGCTATCCAATGATTTTTTCTCCTATATTCTAGGCTTCACACATGTATTAATGAGTTTTGAATATTTAAGGTAGTCATTACAAATGCCATTTCCCAAATAGTAAGGTTTAAAGAAATCAACATCTGGACCGTATCAATCGGGTTTCAGGCCTGGGTACAGCATGGAGACGGCATTGGTCGTGATGGTGGATGATCTCTGGAGGGCTCAGGATAGAGGTTATTCCTCTATCCTGGTCCTATTAGACCTCTCAGCGGCTTTTGATACCATCAACCATGGTATCTTACTGCGACAACTCGAGGGGTTGGGAGTGGGAGGCATTGTCTTACAGTGGTTCTCCTCCTACCTCTTGGTGTTGGCAGGGGTACAGGGATCGACCCCAAGGCCCCTCCCTTGTGGGGTGCCCCAGGGGTCGGTTCTCTCTCCCCTCCTGTTCAACATCTATATGAAATCGTTGGGTGAGATCATCCGTGGTTTTGGGGTGAGGTATCATCAGTACGCTGATGATACCCAGCTTTTTATCTCTACCCCAAACCAACCCAGTGATGCCCTCGACGTGATGTCCCGATGCCTGGAAGCACTACGGATCTGGATGGGAAGGAACAGGCTTCGACTCAACCCGGCCAAGACCGAGTGGCTGTATGTACCAGCATCTCGGATTGTCCAGGATGTTCCTTCTTTGGTTATGGGGGGAAAGGTGTTATCCCCCGTTGAAAGGGCGCGCAACCTGGGTGTCCTCCTGGATGCACAGCTCGGTTTGGAAGATCATGTAGGAGCCGTTGCCAGGGGGGCATTTGCCCAGGTTCGCCTGGTGTGTCAGCTGCACCCCTATCTGGACCGAGATGCCTTATGTACAGTTACTCATGCACTCGTTACCTCCCGTATAGACTACTTTTTTAAAATTACATTTATATGCCGCCCTTCTCCGAAGACTCAGGGCGGGTTACAATTTTTGGGATACAACCCAATGCACTCAGCAATAGCCTTCCTTCCATTGTATATGCCTCCTTATTACTAAGCGGCATTTTTACAAAGTCAGCTTATTGCCCCCAACAATCTTGGGTCCTCAATTTACCTACCCGAGAGGATGGAAGGCTGAGTCAACCTTGAGCCTGGTGGGATTCGAGCCTACAGTAATTGTAGGCAGCTGGAACTTGAATGCAGGCATTTAACAGCCTGAGCCACCAAGGCCCTTTTACTTCAATGCTCTCTACATGGGGCTGCCCTTGAGGACCACTCGGAGGCTTCAACTGGTACAGAATGCTGTGGGGTTGTGATGGGAGTATCCCGATACTCCCATATTACATCTCTCCTGTGTGAGCTGCATTGGTTGCCGGTTGCCCTCCGGGTGAGATTCAAGGTGCTGGTAATTACCTATAAAGCCTTACATGGCTTAGGGACGGGGTATTTGCGGGAGCACCTACTGCCAGCAACAACTTCCCATCGCCTCATGCGCTCCCACAGACAGGGCTTGCTCAGAGTGCTGTCGGCCAGACAGTGTCGGCTGGCGACCCCCAGGGGGAGACCCTTTTCTGTGGGTGCACCTGCCCTTTGGAATCAGCTGCCCTTGAAGCTTCGGATGGCTCCTGACCTTTGATCCTTCCGTCGTGACCTGAAAACATGGCTTTTTCAACTGGCTGACCTGGATTGATGGGTTTTTTAATTGGTTTGTTTGTTAGTTTTAATTAGGTTATTAGGATGTCTATTTAATACCTTTTAAATTTTGTATTGTATGTTTTTTTATTGTTGTGAGCTACCCTGAGTCCTTTGGGAGATAGGGCGGCATAAAAATCCCAATAATAATAATAATAACAACAACATTATTAAACTATAGACATTTATAATTTTTCCATTTACAAACAGGGTTATTTATATTACAAATAATACTGGACTATTTGTTGCCTGGATTATTCAAAAAGGGTTTCTGGAAGGAGATGTATGTTCTTTCAACAGAAAGACAGGACAGTAAGATTCTGTCAGAGTTCAGTTTGTCCTTTAACAATAATTATTATTGGGCAATGTTAAGCTTCAGAATTAGTGACTGTAGGCTAGACAGAATTCCTGACATTTTGCCAGCGACGGTGGCTGGCATCTTCAGAGGCAAGGTTGTCCAATATGCAGAACACAAGCAACTGAATAAGGATTGATTGGGCTCCTGTATTTATAGCCGGGTATCTGATAGTTTATTGGTCTTTAGTCAAGCTGGTTTCCAATTGGTGCAGCTTGGTGAGAGCTGGTTTCTGATTGGTTGTTGTGTCTGAACCTGATTAAAGCTCAATCCGTGAAAGCTTCTACTAAAAAATTATTAATGTTCTTTAATGGAACAGAATATAGCTATTATTTGGTACATAAATAAGCAGGGTTAATTTCATACAAGCTATGGCCTAAAATACACTGTAGCCATTGAATTGTTTTAAGTCACACAATTTTCTGTTCCATTGCTCATTTTTTATTTCCCCCCCTCTTCTGAGAGTCCTGGTCTTCTCTTCATGTGTTCTCTCATGCTGCTAATGCCTGGAATAACTTCTTTTGGTTTATTAAATTTTTATTTCTTTAGTAGTACTATTCCCCCATCCCCTTCATTTATTTTCTCATCTAATCTCCAGGTCATCACACTCTAGTCTCCTAGCTGGTAACTAGCATATATTCCTTTAGTACAATCTATACTTGCTACTTAGTAAGCAGCAGTAGCAGTAGGGATTTCTACAAGTATCCTGTTGATGGGCTCAGTAAAAGTTTGTTTTCCCAAAGGGCAAAAGTTAAGGGGGGAAATGCTATGTTTATGAGTAATAAAACTATTAGTTGAAAGCTAGCTACATTTACTCAAAAATAACTCCACTTTGCTTCTCACATTCCATTTTTCTACAGAGCTGTATACAAATTGTCAGTCTTTCTTTTTGGAATTC
This sequence comes from Naja naja, assembly GCA_009733165.1. Classification (NCBI taxonomy): domain Eukaryota; kingdom Metazoa; phylum Chordata; class Lepidosauria; order Squamata; family Elapidae; genus Naja; species Naja naja. The sequence goes on from CM019148.1 coordinate 284,651,150, forward strand.
TTTGATACTTGATTGGCAAACTACACCATCTGTGCATTCACCAGGGTGAACAAATTCACCCAAAGGTGACTTTCTAAGACTCCCAATTTAACTCTAGCTATTTGTTAAGTAACTGGAACAGCCAAACCTTGCTCACTCTGTAACTCATTAACCTGTTGCTCAAGTAGTCTCTCCTCCTTGCCCTTCTCCAAATTGCTAAACTCAAGTTCTCAGAAAGTGCGATTCTCCTCACGAAGGCTTCCCAGTTTCTTTTCCCCACCTCCTTTGTTTGTGCTCCCCACGGATATAGGTTTCAAAGTATTTCTAGCAGGACTACCAGATTCTGTAACAGCTTTGTTCCCTATGGCATACATCTGGTAAACTCGCAAGATTCGTTTTTCTCGCCATGTACATCTATACATCCGAACTAGACTGTGTGGTTTCTCCGTGTCATATATGTGGACACATACATGTGTCATGTCATATATATGCATAATTTTGTATTTATTTTGTCATCCTTATGTAGTGTATATTGGAGTGGGCGACCTTTTCAGAGCTGTATGCAACGACATTTCATTTTAATGTATGCCGATTCGTGTACATTCAAAGTGACAAAGTTATTTTAAGTCTAAGTTATTCCCCTTAGAATTGGCAAAGAGGCAACTGGACTTTCTGTTTTTTTTCTTTGAAGACGTTTCGCTGCTCACCCAAGAAACTTCTTCAGCTCTGAATGGACGGTGGGAAAAATTGGCAAGAAGCCAAGAGTCAAGCCTCCAGGGGTATCTCTCAGTAAATACTCCCTTGGGACTGTTGAAAGGGGGGCGGGTGGAAGGGAAAGGGGAACGTGGCCTTTCAATTAGTACTGCACACGTGTTGTTTATTTAGGAGGACCTCCGTGTTTGTCGGACCTACTTCCCAGCTATGCTCACATACCGGGGGGTGGGGAGGAGAGGAGAGAGAGAGAGAGACTGCGGCCAGCTTCGTCTTCAAGCTCTCAGGAGGAGACCCCGAGCCTGCCGCCGATCCCATGAAACCAACCGCCCCCCCCCCGCACAACAATCTAGTGTAGCTTCGCTGAGGGAGGGGGAGTAACCTCCCCTTCGCCTTCCAGGGCGAGACGAAGGCCCCGCCGCGCTGCATTGTGGTCCACGCCGTTGTATGTTGAAGCCGCAGAGGCTTTCGGGAACCACGGGAGGCGGCGGCCAAACTCCGAGCGGCGGTCGAGGGCCCGGCTGGAAACAGGCATCCCATCGCCTCCTGGAGCTTCTCAAGCCTTCCCTGCAGCGCTCTCCCGGGCCCGGTTCGCCGTCGTTGCCGCTGACCGTCGTTGGGAACTCGGAAGAGCCTTTGGGAGCATCTCCGAATTTAGCTACCTCGGATGGGGATGTGGAGGCAGGAGGCGGAGCTACCTGGGCAGAGAAGGCCGAAGTTGAGAGCGAGAAGCGGAGCGCAAAACTCCTCCCTGGCGCGGTGGGTCCCTTGAGGCCTCCGAAAAGCAGCCCTCCGCCCAGGAAAGTCTTTGCGCGGCTTCCCGGTGAGGTGTCCGTGTGTGGGGGGCGAAACTCCGAAGAGGTCCCCTCGGGGCTCTCCGCCCCGGTCCTCTCAACTTTTTCTCTGCTTTCTGTGCTCCTTTAACTCTTCCTGCCTCGTGAAGGTGGCAGTGCGGAGAGCTCCCGCCTCCCCGTGGAAGAACGGAAGGATCATGCTTGGCACCCACATCCCAAGGACGGTCTTTGGATCTTGGCTCTGTTTTTGAAGTTTTCCTTTCGCAGCAACGTCTCCCCACTCCACCCCAAAAAAGAGGAATTATAAATGCACGGGAGAAGACATGGAAACTTAAGAGACGGAAGAGAGGAGTGTCTTATAGTGCCTCCGTGAGAACTGTACCAGTTTCAGCTACTACTTCTTCAATTGTTGAAGTAAATGCTGTTGTGACCTAAAGTAAGATTTCTACATCATGCACAATTTGCCGGCTCTAAGACGCTGAGAAAGCATTCGGTCTTTCTTTTTTTTTTTGCACATAACCTCTCGCTTTTGGGAAAAAAAGATTTGTGGACCAGGCTTCGAATAAGGGAGCTTAGTGTAAACATACATTGTTTTAACCCTTTGCTTACTGCGGAAAACTAGATTAATTGATCCTCCTGTTGGCTTATCTTTTGTTAGGAAGATTACTTATTGCTTTGTGTGACTACCCAAGGTGGGGATTATTTAATGAATGAACATTGTAGTCAGGGTGGATGGCTGCTCTACCATTTCAAATGCTTTTGGAAATCGTTATGCAAACTTGCTGAAAAAAGCTGATATCGTTGGGAAAAATTGAACTCTCTTGCCAAATCTCTTTTATCAAACAAGGTAAGTGGATCAATTGAGGCTCGCACAGTAAACACATTTTATGATTATGAGGTGTGACGGATTACTAGAATAAAATAACGAAGGAGTCCATTCTGAACATGTTAGGTCAGTACTGGCTACATTGTTTAGTTTTAAATGATTAAACTCATTCTCATTTTATTATATAGCTTTTAAAATATGAGAACTCAAATTGGAATAGAGAAAATTGTGTATGTTTAGCTCAATAATTACAAACTTGTAGGGTAAAAAACTTTGAAACTAATTTGGTGGCCTTTTAATAAAGGCCTTCCTTTTTTATGACTCACTACAGGGAACTTATTAAATAAACTTACCAATAAGTTTGGTACATATGCTTTGGTACGGCGTATTTTCTAATGTTGCACCAAAGAGTTTAAATCCCCATACATCTTAATTCAAGCTCTGAAATTTATAGAATCACAGAAAAGCTTATCATAACTTATTAATAACATCCAGCATTTGCTTGGGATGGAAGGATTCAGGTTCAAAGCTATGTTAGTTCAGGGCTTAATGATTTATTTGTGATAATACTTATTTTTTCTTTTGAACTTTTAAAATAATAGTATTTCCTAAAAAGTTTATTCTTATTAATAGCATCCAGTTGCAAAATGGCACCTATGCTATTTCTGTATTGATATATTTCTTTTTAAAAAATTGTGAGACCATCTGCCCCCCCAAGCTCAGAGAAATGAAAGTAGGTAGTAAAAGTTTAAAAATTAATTAAAGCAATTATAAGGGTCTTGTAGATACCCCATTTTGTTCCAGTAGACTATGATGGTTGATTAATAGTCACATGAACAAACAAGTTTGCTTTATACCCATTAGGTCTTTTGCTGAATGCATTTTTTCAAATTAATCTATCTGCAATAATGCTACTGATGCATTTTCTGTACTAGCAATTATTAATGCAAATTAGAATGTCTGTACTTACCCATGCTGGAATCAGATAAAGGTCTATCCCCCTATACTTTTCTTAGGCATCTACTAAGGTAAGTTAGAATTTTAAACAATTATCCATGTCAAATGAACTTTAGCATGGGCTAATAGGGAAGTTTTACCAAGTTATATGTTGCGCACAGATGTCTGATACGGTAAATTTGTAATGAAATTGTGACAAATTCAGATAAGTATAATTTAATGCTTGTAGGTAGATAACACTGTAGCATCTTAGTTTTGTTAATGTGAATTGGTATTTGTATGATTTCATAACTAATCTTAACATTAATTTCAAGATGATGTGTGAAGTGATGCCGACCATCAGTGAGGCAGAGATTCCCTCAGGGGGAAGTGGAAACCGTGGTTCAGGTTCTCCCCTTCAGTCGGATGCTGATTCCCATTTTGAGCAATTAATGGTATCCATGTTGGAAGAGCGTGATCGCCTCTTGGACACATTGCGAGAGACTCAAGAGACACTTGCATTGACCCAGGGTAAACTACATGAAGTTGGTCATGAGAGGGATTCCCTACAACGACAGCTTAATACTGCACTTCCTCAGGTATTTATTTAAATGAAAACTTTTTTAAATTTAAAAATGTTAAAATCAATATTTTAAGTTTAAATTCTTTTCTCTAACTATTATTGACAGGAAATAATAAACTACTGAGATTGTATTTTTCAACAATTAACTTAGAAAACAATGTTATAGAGATTAATTCTTTTAATGAGATTTCTAGGAATGTTGAAGCAAAAAAAATTAATATGAATGACAGTTTGAAAGGTTGCTTTATTGTCATTCATTACTCATACAATTTAAAAATTCTAGGTTTTTTTATTCTTAAGTTGTGGGCAACTAAATCGTAAGAGTTATTAAAGTGAAACATTTGTTAGACAATACTGTAATGAAGAGAAAAATTTACTTGTCATGCAAGAAGATGTAATAATCTAATGATCATGTTTATAATGGTGGGTTTTCTCATAGAGAGCCTAACATTAAACCAATGCTTGACAAGAACTATAGCTTTTTAAAAGAGTAGAATGACAATTCTGACTAGAAGAAAAATAAAAAGTATTTACATGATTAGCAGGTGTAGCATCCTGCTGTTCTGACTGCAGTAGTGCTTTGTCATCATAATCTGTCCCTTAATAAGGAAAGACATGATGTTTCAATTTTAACTTACAATTGTGAATCTGACTAGAAGAAAAATAAAAAGTATTTACATGATTAGCAGGTGTAGCATCCTGCTGTTCTGACTGCAGTAGTGCTTTGTCATCATAATCTGTCCCTTAATAAGGAAAGACATGTTTCAATTTTAACTTACAATTGTGAATCTGAAAAATAAAATTATGCAGCATATTGTGACTTAGCCTCTATAGTCTTAGCTTTTCTCTCTGAAATTTCATATAAACAGCTTCACTATATTATTTTACTAGTCTGGTTGATTAAAAACTCTGAACAGTAGTGCATACAGTATTTTCTAAGGAAAAGTCTGAGCTTTCTTTAAGAATGACTTGTCGAATGGCACCCATAGAACTACATCTGAGTGAAAATTTCATGTTTTTTCCATGGTAATAATAGCAACACAACCATAATTTTCCAGCAATATAACACTTCCCCAATATTTTGGTTATGGTCATAAATATATTGTGGAAGAGGATCTTCATATATCAAAAGATAGGAAAATCAAGGATCATATGAATAAGATCCTTTATATAGATTTGTAATAGCCATAGCTTGATTCCATTGTATAACATATATATGGAGTATTATATTGTAAACTACCCAGAATCATTGACTAAGATAGGTGGCCATAGGAATTGAACAAATAAATTATAAAGTTGTGCAGATGAACATGTTTGTGTGTGCATACATGGTATATGTTTGTATGTATATATATTTATACAAGCATACATGTTTGAATATCATTTACAAAGTCCAAATCTCTCTGCTTCCTATTGATAATTATTGGAAATCATTAAATAAATTGTAACTCATTTTTTCTCTGCTTCACTAAATTAGATAAAATGTGAATATTTGGAAGTCCCTTATGTGGTAAAGATTCCAGATTTTTTAAATGTTTTAGTTTTGGTAAATGTATTAAACATTAGAATAAGATTAGAATTAATTAGGGCTTCTCGGGTCCCGTCGGCAGGCCAATGTCGGCTGGCGGTCCCCCGGCGACGAGCCTATTCTGTGGCGGCCCCCGTCCTGTGGAACCAGCTACCCCTGGGGCTCCGTTTGGCCCCTGACCTCTGCACCTTCTGCCACGATTTGAAGACCTGGTTATTCGACCAATCCGGGCTGTGACAGCCTCTTGGGGGGGATGGGATGGTTTTAATTTTAAATTTGGTATTATTGGGCTTGTGCTTGTTTGATTCTTTTTAGCTATTTATTGTCAATGTATGTTTTAGCTGTGAGCCGCCCCGAGTCTTCGGAGATGGGGCGGCATACAAGTCCAATAATAATAATAATAATAATAATAATAATAATAATAATAATAATACAAACTAAAAAAATAGAAAGTGCAGAAAAGTAGAAACAATATAGTAAAAGAAATATATAAACAAATGATTTCTCCCTTCATAAGTATAAACAATTTTAGTAATTTATCACCTTCTCTTACAATACAGTAGCTGAGCTTTTCTTCACATATTTTATATCTTATATATAAATAAATCTTAAAGCTTAATTGTTTAGTTCTAGTTAAGTCTATTAAAGGTCCAGAGAGAACTGAATCTATTTTAACCTTGATCAAATAAACCAACTTGTTAATTTAAATGTTTTTAAATTAACTTTTTATCATTCTATAAGCTCCCCAGAGTTGCTTCAACAGTGAGATGGGTGGCATTTAAATTTAAAAAAAAGTTATATTCCTTTCTTCTTACAATGCTGATTTTTAATCTCTTCTAAGTTCTAGAACTTGGTTTCTTTTCATTTTTTCTTTGTCTCTTCTCACAAAATCTCCTTTGTATATCCAATTTAAGAAAATTATCCAGATCACTCTTTTAGTTTGTTATTTGTATACCTCTTTTAATTATTTAAGACATCAACCGGTTTTATTTGTATATCCAGTGTAGCATCTTTTTCCATATCATTCTTGTAGCCTCTCATTTTTAAATTCATTCTGAAATCAGGAATGTCTTGTCTGGTAAAACTTGTTCTTCAGCCGTAACATCTTTTAAACATAGTCTATAATGACAGACACTTTTAAAATTAAATTCCGGGTCCACAAATACTTTTAAATCATCCAGTTAGTGTATTTTGCTCCATTCTATTGTATTAGTGAAATTTAAGTGTTTTTCTTCTTCAGTGTAATCTTTAGTTTCTTCTAGTTCTCTCTTGTAGTCAACTTTCAAAATCTTTTCCTCTCTTCTTGTTAAAGAATTCAAAGCAACATCATTTTCTCGCAGGAAGAATTTTTATAATTATTTTCAAAATTTTATTTTGAATCCTATCTGGACCTTAATCCTTTTGTAACTTTCCCCGATCAACATTCTAATCATCCATTTGCTGTTTATTCCAAAGAGGGAAAAATGAGGTCCTTTGCATTTAAAACTTTTGCTAAAGATAGAAGGAAACTCAGTGCTCTAAAACTTGTCACTGCAAAGATTCCTAATACCTGAAAGCAGTTAAGCAATTTCCAAAAGTGATGAAGAAATGTGGCTTGGCAAACCTTAGATCCATATAGGCTGCGTAATTTCTATGAGCTGCTTGAAATCCTCCGCTCCCAGCCCCTCAACTTACAAGTTGACCACAAAAACCTCAGTTTCTGCAGTCTGTTCATGAGAAACAGCTGTCTGGAGAACAAGTGGTTGGTTTCATGATCTTTGCTTTTTCTGGAGAGACTTTGCTGTCTAGCCACTGATCTATGATGCAATTTTCTCCCTCCTCCTTCAGGAATTGATTTCTAGTTCACTATGAATCCTTACCAAAACTCATCCCAATATATTTTTAAAAAAATCATTGAAAATTGAGGTCTAGGTTTTGTTTTTTGACTCTGGGTGATGTCCATTAAAAATAAATAAACTTCAGATCTAAACATAACCTTTGTATTCCTTGGTGGTTTTGGAGAAAATTTGCAGTATTTCTTCTGAGATTACTATTAGGTGAAGTTCAGACCTTAGATAAATAGATTTAGGATATCTTGTACTTAAGGGTTCCACCCCCTCCCTTCCAAAGAGCATGTTTATATTCATTTGTTTTGTTTTAATGGCAACTATTAGGAAAATGAAGGAATTTGTTACCCTTCATTCTTTCTGTATTTTTAAGAAATTTGTAAGAAAATGCATAATTCATAATGAAATTACCACTGAGAAAAACATGTAAAATATCTTAAAGGATGGATTTAGGAGAGGTGTAGTTAAAAATTAATAAAATACTGCTCAGTTACAGTTATAGAAATGAAGAGCTTGGAACTTACAGCTTTTGCCTAATAAGATAGATATAACTTTCTTTTGAAACTGAATCTGTTTTTGAAGTAAATTCATATATTTGGCTAGTAATGTTTATATTTTTAAGAATTTAAAGTACAGAGCCACATGCTTTTAGAGAACAGCTTGGTCACAGTATTTTCTATCCTGATAATTTCTTCATTTGATTACTGTAATGTGTTATATATGGGGCTTCCCTTGAAAACAACCTGTAATCTTTCAATACCTCAGAATGCTATAATGACAATTGTAATTTAAACAGCCAAAGAGAAGCATACTATCAATTATTACATCAATTCTGAACAAACTGTTCTATCTGCTCGTTTGCCTCTGGGCACTATTTAGTGTCTACCTTTAAAATGTAATGATTTAGGAGCCAAGTATTTGACAGAATGCTTCTGAAGTGCCATTTTTCCTATACCACAGAATCTCCTCTTGGGATCTTTCTGTGGATAGTACTGTATATTGATTAATGTTGAAGAAGCTTTGTGTCTAGACCTAATACAATAATACATGTAGCTGACCTTGAAGCTTTTGAGAAGCTTCAACTAACACCCCCCCAAAAGCACTCTTTAAGTTTCCAACTAGGCTTAGGCAAACCTGATCTATATTCCATTTTTCTCCATAATTTGCACAGGCTGTCCTTTCATTTTTGAACTCTTAAACCAAGCAAGACAGAATAAGTGGTGATTTAGAGCAGTGATCCTCAACTGTTGCAGCTTGGTGGCCTGGCTGTGGGGGGGAGGGGAACTGGGCCGCATGAGCTGGTGCATGTGTGTGCATATGCAACTCAAGTCGCGTGAGCGGTGGGACAGCGCGCATATGCATGTGAGTGCAACTCAACTTGCGCAAGTTGAGTTGCACGTGCATATGTACATGTGCACTGGCCTGCCACTCGCTCAAGTCGAGCTGCATGTGTATGCGCACTGGCTTGCTGCTCTCACAGCCTGGTTCCAAATAGGCCACGAGCTGTTACCCCGAGGTTGGGAACTTCTATTTAGAGTCCAATAAATCCAGGACTATGGCAGTGCTGGCCAGGAGAACCTTTGCATACCTATAGTCTATATGCATGTATCTATCACCTTATCCTGTGCTACTGTAATTTACTGTACATAAGAGTGCACTAAATATGATTTGAGAGCACCAGCTAATGCAAATTGTAGTTACTTTTGTAGGAACCATGTTTATCAGGTATGGCTACATAACATTGGTTATTATGGGAGATTGATTAGATAGTTTTCTTATATTACTTTACTCAGCCTTTAAGATCTTTGAAATATGTCTGATTTGTGATGCAGTTAAAGAGTGATGTTTTAGAGGCAGTTACTTAGCTGTGGCATTTTTAGCTTGAGTGCCCTTGTTATGGAATGCTTTCAGCATCTTCATCATTGAAATGTTGTTCTTGTGGTTTTGTTGGTTTCGTGTCTTTTACTCTTTTATAAAGATTAGTGGTGTATAAAACCAGTTAATTATTATTGTGCCCTGATTGTAGAACATCCTTCTCAAAGAGTAGAGATTTCTGATGCTTTTTGGCACCATGTCAAAATCTGTCAACTTTCCTAAGCATTTAATGCTGATTTATCTCAGTCTGGTTGCTGGGAGTAGTCTCATTTTTATAGTTTCTACTGTTTGTTTTATTTTATTGTTTGCAAAGAAAAAGAAAAAAGTGTACATGAAGAGTCATCTTTTAAATTTTTATTTATACATTTTTCTTTAACATACATTAGTGCTTAATAAATAGTGTATTGTCTGGATCAATTTACATATACATAATATCAATAATAATAACAATATTTACTTGTATATAGTAGTATTCTTCCAACTTCTAATTTCTACCTCTGCTGTCTAACCATTTGTAAAATAACTCCCGTGTTTAAAAATATTCTGTATCTTCTTTATCTTTTATCTTTAATGTTAACCCATCCATTTCCGCACTGTCTAATATTTTTTTAATTATGCTTTCATCTGTAGGAGTTCCCTTATTTTTCCAATATTTTACAAAGCTTGCTGCTGTCAACACATATAATATTAAATGTACAACCACTTTGTCATATTTTTTGGTAATATACCTAACAAAAATATTTCTGGCTTTAAGTCTATATGTTGCTTTATCATGTTCTCTAACCCAGTATGTATTTTTGTCCAATATTTTTTTGCTTTTGGGCATGTCCACCACATATGGTAGTGTGAACCCAGTATCTGATTGTATTTCCAACATTTGACGGACATGTTTTTGAACATCTTTATAGTCTTGCAGGTGGCAAATGAAAATTCCATTTATCTTCAATTCATATCATTGTACAATATTTACAATTTTTATATTTTATTTCTATTTTTCATTTTACCTAATTATAAAAAGAGAAATGAAAAATTAAGCAGATAATTTAGTAGTCTGAATTACTAAAGACTCTTCCAGTCAAGTGGTAGAATGCTTATTCAAATATGAAAAGAGATAAATTCTTCAGAAACTTGTATAATTGATAGGTGGAGAATTGATATACAAGTAGAATACTCAGATATTTAACTTTTAAGTAATCAAGTTATTTTAATGGATAGGTGGAAATGAAGTTTATGAAGATACTTTGATGCCATTCTGAAATTCTTAAATTAGAAGTTTATGTGTTTTTTTAGAATTATGAATTGAATATTTAAAATTCAGTAAAATAGGCAGGAAATTTGTTAGTTTCTGAATAACTTGTAACACTTAAAGCTCCAAGTTGTTAACGTTTTGAATTCAATACAAATATTTAAAAAAATGCTACATCATATTGTTCTGACCTTTATATCCATTTATTGATTTTTTAAAATCAGTGTAGAAATATGCAGTCTTAAGTAGATTTTGTGTGGTGTGATTCTTGGACTACGTGCAATTTATTAAATCACAGCACATGGTAAAAAATAGTTTCTGCTTCAAATGTAGAAAAATTTAATATTTGCATGATGAAATCTGGAATATAGTTTCATAGAAATAAAATCCTATTTTGCCTCCTGGAATGTTGCAGTTGTAGAAATCAGACATTTATTATATTTCTGATACTTAGTTTGATGTATCAGAAGTGCTCTATTATGTGCTTTGGATAATTGTGATACAGTGTCATTTATATGTTGTACATCATACAGGTAGTCTTTGCTTAGCAACTGCCGAAAAAAAATAACTTAATGACCAATGCCTTCATTTAAAACGTTCACAGCATTCCTCAGTCACACGATTGCCATTACAATCAGTACACATGTTCTTTGCCTGGCCATTTCCCCCCCCCTCTTTGCAGAATAGAGAGATTTGATGGGAAAGGTTTACAAGAGAATAAGCGGGCACACAATGCGGAATAGACCAAGCTATTTGTGTCATGTGCTTGTGACAGCCAGCACCACAACATTTCTTTCAATGTATATTCCCCATTTGTGCTGGCTTACTCTTTATACTTCCTTCCTCTCCAACGTAAATATAAACATTAATTCCTTTCTTGCTAATTAGGATGGAGGATGCATTCCAAAGGGTGGGAGAGTCATTAGGAGGCAAACAAAACTGGAAGGTGTGAAATTAATTCATTTTGTTACTTTCATGCCTGCTATCCTAGTCTCTCAGTTAGTTTCCCAAAGTATGGGGAAGTGAGGAAAGGGAAAACATAGTTGTGGTTATGCGTTTTCCTACTTAGTGGCCACTTCAGTTAATGATAGAGCTGCTGGTTCCAAGTGTGATTGCTAAATGAGGACTACATATAACTTATACATTTTATTTGCATGCTAGCTAGGGCTGATAAAAATTGAAGTTCAAAACATTTGAAGATACTATGCTACTTATTCTTACATAAATTTTGAATCATTTACATATACAGCAGGATTTATTTGGTTCATCTCACTCCATCTTGATTGTACATACTTCTGCTTTCCTCACCAAATGGCATCACCTGCTAATTTTGTCTGACTGTAGAAGTTAAGCTGGCTTGAGCTTATTTGGTCCTTGACTAGAGGACCAGCAAGGGATAACAGGGTTGTATGTTAGACTTAGACATCTGAAAATATCCAGGACTGAAGTAATGGCAATACTGTTGCCAAGAATATTGTCTAATTGTAGTCACCACACATCAAGCTGTTTTTTACCACTATATATATTTACTCTAGAGGGTTCCTTCAGATATGTAGAACACAGTTCAGGAGGTGGCTAGGGAAGAAGATGGAAGATATATCTCTCAAACTTTTAATATTAAACATTTTAGAAATACTAAACTAGCACTTGGATTTGTAGTATTTGAAATTGTGACCTTTACCTTGCATCATTTAACTGATCTTTGGGGGCCGTGAAATTGCATGATGAGAAGGATATGCAAATACTGAGTAAATTATTAAAAGTTATAGTTGGAATTGCATGGTGCATTATAGTTATTTAGTTGGTGAAAAGTGAACTGCATTCTGGAAGGAAGAACATTAAAATATTAGAATTGTATTCTCAAAATTCCTTCATGTTAACATAAAATATGCAGTAGTTTTGTCCAATTAGTTGTTCTGCTTTACAATATATTACATTGTATAATACTGAAAGCAGAATGTAGTAGAAACACGTAAAATTTAAAATACAGTATAAACATTTTTAGCAACTGATTTGTTTTTCAGGCTGTTGGATTTAATATTCTAGATTTTGATGTGAATTTTAGTTGCTAAAGAGACAAAAAGAAAATCAAACCATTTTAAATATTAATGTTCATTTTGTATTGATGCCATAAAACACTTAAATGTTTAATTTTCTTTATTTCTACTTACACATGTTCAGATGATATAGGTAATAGAAAGCTCTTCTCACCTCATTTTATATCCTCTACACTTCAGTAAATTCTTAAAGCCTCTTAAGTCAAGTCTAACAGTTCTGTCTGCTTGCATTCCAATATGATGACCCAAGTAAGCAGAAAGGAGCTTAGTTGCTTTACTCTATAGCCTTTTGATTTTTGTTGTGAAATGTGTTTCTTGATTCTGCTACTGCTAAAAAGCCAAATTAGAAATAGATTTGAAATAACATTCCATTCTTTTTTATTCAAGAAATAACTCTAGTAGACTTTTATTCTTTTATGTTCTTTATTTTAATTAAGACATGTAAGAATAGTAAAACGTAAACAGTGGTACATGCAATCAATTAAACTTCACAAAAATAATTTCTTTTTACCTTTTTAACCGTGCAAAATCAGTTCCAAAGTGACAATATAATAACGTTCATTAATATGCATACCATTTGTCAAAATAAGAATTTTGTTCTTATCTTAAGATTCTGATAGTTGTCATTTTCAGCAATATTTTCATTAATTTTCAGTGTCATTTATCTTTTAATGTGAACTGTTAACAAAAATGAAAAATTTAATTTTATAAAAATACAATATCTAAAAGTGATATAAGAGGCAATTAATGCTTTTAAGATTTATTGAAAAAAAGTTCTTTTTCTCATGTTACAAACTTGTTGAACTAGAATTACTGGATTATTCAAAAAAAAATTTAAAAAAATTCTCCTTTACATTATGCATTAAAAAAGAGACAATTTAGAGAAATGATTTTCTTCTTCCTCCTCAAATACTCAGGTAAATGCCTTTAAAAGAATAACAGAATATTAAACTACCATTGTCAACTTTGAATGCATGACAACTTTCAAATAAAATACTGTTAAATTTTCTTTTTAGGTAAATTAGCATAGGAAGGATGCATTAAAAATTATGAGCCTTGGTGGCTCAGGCTGTTAAACGCCTGCTCTTAAGATCCAGCTGTCTACAATTACTGTAGGCTCGAATCCCACCAGGCTCAAGGTGGACTCAGCCTTCCATCCTCTCGGGGTAGGTAAATTGAGGACCCAAGATTGTTGGGGGCAATTAGCTGACCTTGTAAAAATGCCGCTTAGTAATAAGCAGGCATATACAATGGAATGAAGGCTATTGCTGAGCACACTGGGTTGTATCCCAAAAATTGTAAACCGCCCTGAGTCTTCAGAGAAGGGCGGCATATAAATGTAATTAAAAAAAAAAAAAGTTGAGTAATTGAAGTTGCTGAAAATGTAAGCTATTGCCAGATACTTCTTTTAGGTATTATTGCATATGGGGACAAAATCCATAAAAGCAATAGGTTGATTACAAAGTTATATAGTACCATAGCAAGTTTGATTCTCCAATTCTTGGTTTGAAAAGGGGGTAAAAAGAACTATTATTTGCTGTAAGCTTTCTCTTAATTTAAAATGGCAGTAGTCTGGATTTCTAAAAGTTATCCGTGACTGTCAAAAGATACATGTATCTTTCTGTTGATCAGCTGGTGATTTTTCCTCCTATTAGTCAAATAGACAAGTATTTTAAAGATATAAACATGATGACCGCAAAATCATCATAAATAGGTATAATATTTACAAGATTATAAAAAGAAAAATATCAACTGCTGTCCAGAGCAATCTGTTTGTTCAAAGTTTTTAATCATTGCATAAAACACTTAAACTAATAATTAATTTTATTATATTTGTATTCTAAACAGGCTCTCTTTCCCACACATTGTATAAGTGGATTAGTGTATTTCATTCCTAAATAAGGATTAGAGCTTGAATTTCTGGAAGGAGCAGCAGACACAAAGGAGCTAAAGAGTTTTTAATCACCTGTTTCTATATTCCTAGAAAGTAATGAACATGGAATTATAATCTTATTTTATTTTCCTAGCAATAAAATATTTTTAAATTCTGCTCTGGTGATTGTGGAGACTTCACTTCAGGCAATGTGATAGAATTCATGAACTTAATAAAATTCTCAGGTGTTTGGAAGGACTGTCGGGAATAGTAGAAAACTGACCTTTTCACATGTCCATGAAACATTTTCTCTATTATTTTTCAATTCCACACTCTGGTTAATACCTAGTCATGAAACATTACATGGCATAAGGAAGAAACATTTACCTTGAATTTTACATGGAGGGATAAGAGTGAGCCTCTTGATCTTCACCATCACCTGTTTTACTCAAGTCATGAAACAAACCAAGCAGTACTGTGTGGGTGTTTGTGTACACATGGGCACATATTCATTATATCATTACCAAACTAATGAAGTCTTACTTGTCCATGTTGAAGAAAGAGGAAATGTAGTAGGCAATTTCTGGCCATCCAGGGAGAGGCTTTGGAGAACAACTATCTTACATTAGTTTCACTTGAAAATAAGGAAAGTAAGAATGTTCAGCAAAAGTATATCTATCCTACGCTGCTTAAGATGTATCAGAAACTTCAGTGTTGGATTTTCTGGAATTAGGAAATGGGATTGACGATCTTGAAAATAAAACTGAAATAATGGTTATTGTTTAAATCATCATTGTTGGATTTCCTTTGACAGCTTATTAATTCTTTTATTTTGCTCAATTCATCTGACTGCAGATGGTCCATAAAGTAAAGATCATAAAAGCAACTGGTAAAAAAAGAATACAGTAAAGTCAATCCAAGAAGAATTACATTGATGAATACTTTCAATGCCAGTGTCTTTAAAAATACTGTAATGAAATATTTTGGGCATAATACCATGATAGCATATGAATACATGCTGAAAAGTGACACAAAAATTCATAAGCATAGAAAATAAACTGTAGCTAGAAAATATGGGAAAGATTGTTTGACCATATAATATTTTCTAGAATTATCCAAAGTATATTTAATATTCTGATTAATAACATTATTTGCTACCCTTTTCTAAAATCCTCAAACCTGGATATATAGACACTTACAAGCTGTATTCCTGTGTTCTGAGAGATATGTTTATTTTTGTCTCTAAGGATAAAGCCAGAAGTTTAATTGAAGAAAAATATGTAAAGCATCTGCAAGTTGTAGACTGATGCATCTGGTGTAAATCTAAGTGGTACTTTCAGACAGATTACTGTCTCCAATATGGCGTCACAAGACGGTGGGAAGTTTATTCAAACTCATCCATATAGAAGTAGTATAGTTTTCCAATAATTTATACCAAGCTTTTGTATTGGGTTAATATTTGGATCAGATACTTCGTTTGAGCTTCACGGTGAACCGATGTCTTGCTGGCTTTTGCTGACTAGCAAGACAGCTTTTGTAAGGGGAATTGTGACTGGACACTGGATCCAAGCTGGTGTAATTCTCTGTAACAAAGGAGAATTCATTGAGATCATTCAAGTGACTCCAGATACCTGCTCCTTGTGAGTAGACTGCAGAACTGCCTTTACAGTCAGCTTATATGTGGAGTGGCTGGAGATAGGTTTACATCAAGCTTTACATTAAGTTCAACTATGTCTTATATTTTAATCAAATCTTTGATTCTTTTTTAATTTTTTTGTATATTGGAGAGATTTAAGTTCCTTCAAACTGGCAAGATTTTACTATGTTCATCAGGTGAGTTTCTACCTCCTTAAAAATGATGGAGTAAATTTGATTTAAACGGTTTTTAAAATATGTGATTGTTTGGATTGTTGCAAAACGGTATGCAGATTTTGGAAAGTTGATAGCAGTTTAAGGAGGCAGAGGGATTTGGAATTATAGTTTTGAATTATTTAGAAAATATTTTTCTGACATGAAAAAAAATCACTTTGATTTTGTTTTTTATGAAGAGACATTGAAGTTAGACATTAGAGCCAAAGGATAAAGAAAATGGAGCACAAAATCCTTAATACAAACTCTTGAATACCTCTCAGCCAAAGTTTTGGATAGAATAGATCAAACATTGGATAAAATTGACAAACTATGTTCTGATAAATTGTAAAACAAGAATGAGCTATAATGAATGTCTATGAAATTAATTTGATGGGGAATTTAAATATAATACAAATGACTCTTATGGATGACACAAAGGAGGGGAACTGATATTCAAACCAGAAATTGAATTGGATATTTTCCCCTCCTGGATGTACAAAAGAGCTGTGCTGAGATTTGGAAGGACACTTAGCAGTGAGAAACAAAATGGTAAATTTTACTTATTGATAGAAAAGAAAGCAATATCAGACTTAGTTTTGCTAACTATGCCACAAATGGATTGTTAGTTCTTCCTGGTTGCATTTATCATCAAAAAATTTGTCTTAGCTACGATAGCTCATTGGATGAGTTTGGGCCAATCACTGACTTTTTATGGAAAAAGTTTTGTCATTGACATCCAATTCCTGTTTCTTCCTGAATTTTATGTGAGATGTTGATACTAACTCTGTAATTTTTGGCACTACCGGTATTTCTTTGTTAGAAGTCATACTTTGTTTTAAACCAGAAAATGTAGCGAAGTCTTGTACAGTAGATAGAACAAAGAATTCTGTCCGATGATGTAATAATATTCAAAGTTGTATATGCCAGAATGATCGTATAATATAATTCAGTTTACATACTTAGAATAATATTAATATTAGCATTACTTTATTATTTAAAAACATAAACATGCCCTTGGGCTGAGATGGTCTCCAGGTAATAATATAAACAGAACTATGCTGTTTCTTGATATTTATCAGAAGTGTCTACCATTACTTACTTTCAACTTGGGGATTCCCTAGTGATTTTCATCCAATAGAAATAGAAGGCTTGGATGAAATAGAATGGCTCTTGTTGAGTACTGCTGTATAAAGTATAATCATGATTGCTAGAAGTGATATTAAGATACCCTGCATAGTATTTTGTTTTAGTATAACCAGTCAAAGTTATCTATATTCTATTGCTGTATGTAATGCACATTGATGTAAATGTTTATAATTATTTGCTTATATTTTTCAGGAGTTTGCAGCACTTACTAAAGAGCTTAACATATGCAGAGAGCAACTCCTTGAAAGGGAAGAGGAAATTGCAGAACTGAAAGCAGAAAGAAACAATACAAGAGTCAGTTCATCTTCTGGTATCATTTGTTTGTATTTTGTGCTAGGAATTGTTCTTGGAATGGAACCCTACATGTAGCTTTTCCCCCATAAGTGAATAAAATTATTCATTTTATTTATCTGCCTTAATTTCAGCAACTTCCACCTAGTAAGAAAAATATTTCATGTATCAAGACTGTGTATTTAACTTGCATAATATTTATGTAGGATAATTTGTTTCCTTGTTATTAAATATGCTTTTCATATACCAAAACTATTGGATTTCTAATTGCAGGTCATTAATGTATAGCCTCTCAGTGATCCTTTAACTGAGTTTTCTGAAGAGACTCAAAGTTGATATTTGCAGTCATTAGCCTAACCTATTAATCCAGGCTTTTATTACACAATAGGAATATGAGAAAGGTAAACTCAACTGGCTGTCATGAACTTACACTCCATTGGGTGTATCACTATTTAATGAATGCAAAATCAAAGCAGAGATTAGCAATACATGATTTACATGTATTGCCTGATACTCTTGTGAAACCTGAAATCTGTAAAGCACAAAATTTCCTGATTAATCTTTTCAGAATGGTTTCTATTTATCTAAAGAAATTAGAGTTAGAGATATATTTTTTAAAGAAAAGTGTTCAAGATATAGTCAGATGTTATAACAAATATTTAAATGGCACTCTTTCCTTATTTTGAAATGGCCCATTTTTTAAAAAGAATGTAGATGAACAAGCTACTTCAGATTAAAACAGTAAGAATGTAGAAGTGTGCATGATTATAGGTTTTCCTAACGAAGTTTCAATGTGTTTGTGTAGGTTAGTTTTGTAGAAATGTAACCTTTAAATTCCTCCTCCCCAAATATCACTCACTTTAAAGTGATGCAACAAAGTTCTTTTGTAACAAGTAAAGCTTCTGACATGGAGAAATGTCTGCTGTATTTATATGCTCTGAGGAGTATTAAAAAATTATGTAGATGATATTGACATCTCTTAAGTATATAAAATGAAATAATGTTTATATTATTATAGTTACATGGTTATTGCATATTACAATGTGATATTCGTTCCTAGTTTTAAGATAACTTACAGGTAGCTCTTGATTTAACATCCATGAGAGCAGCCACAATTTTGGTCATAAGTTGTGATGGTTATAAAGTGGATCACCACATGACCAGACCCAATTTTATTACTTTTTTGGTGATTTTAAGCAAAAGCCGCAGTCGTTAAGTAGATGCCACAGTCATTGAGTGAATGTCATGATTGTTAAACAAACCCCTTGTTTGCTATGGGATGGATTTCCCCAGAAATTGGCAGTAAACGATTTAAATCACAGATGCAGGTTGCTACAAATGATCGTAAATACAGGGCAGTTGTTGAGAGCTCAAAATGTGATCACATATTGTGTGGGGTGGACATCAGAGCTTCAAAACCATATAAATCCCATGCTTGGGGTTGTCAGAACTTCAAACAGTTGCTAAGGTACCAGTCATAAATCATAGATTGCCTGGATAACTTCAGCAACTAAATCAGAAACATTCAACATTACATCGATCAAGAAGATAAACATAAACTTTTTTTTTCTTTGCATTTCTGAGGTTCCGTGTTAGATGAGCAATTTTTTATGCATGTAGCCTTTAGACATCAATTTATAAGAATTAAGACTGGACTAAAATGATACTTGTTTTTTAAAAAATAGAAGAAAAAATGAAAGCTTAGATTTTCATAGTTTTGAATAATGAATAGATTGCTGTCTACATTATGAAAGTGCATTTTTTCTGTAAGTTACATTCAGCTTCAAAAATGATAATATATAATAATTGGATATAACTTGCATATGTTTACAGAGAAGCAGAAACAAAGTTATGTCTCACTGATAGTGAAATATATTTGAACATCATTTTCTTCAGTTCAATATATACTGCTTTTTTCTCATCTAATTGCATTTGATTTTCAGTTACTACTAGAACATTTGGAATGCCTTGTTTCCCGGCATGAAAGGTCTTTAAGAATGACCGTAGTAAAAAGACAAGCTCAATCTCCAGCTGGTGTTTCTAGTGAAGTTGAAGTTCTCAAAGCACTAAAGTCTCTATTTGAACACCACAAAGCCCTTGATGAAAAGGTAAATGATTACTGACGTTTTTTCCTCATGATAATTTTGTTTTCATTTATTTATTTTATAGGGTTCACTAAGGCTGCCCAGCTCCAAGAAAACTAGGCAGTGTACAGTGTAACTCCCAATATATATGTTAAAAACCTACGGTAACTATTACCTTATTAGTGTAAAAATTAGTTCTTTCAATTTTTTTCATTTAAGAGCAGTCTGGTATTTTTTTAAAAAATGGAGATATAGACTAAACATCTATTGCTTATGTAATATGTTTTGTTTGTACATCAACAGACCAAAATTCAAAATGGGTGTTGTAAGTTGATCTAAACCATAAAATGAAGCAAAAATAAATATTGCCCTTCCAATTTCTATTCAGGCAAAGCTTATTATTGTTGCCTCAGCTCTGGTACATGACATAAGTCACAACTAATATAGCAGTATTGACATTAATTTAAATTTCTGCTCTGATAATTCATTTAAGTTATGAAGTTCAGTGGTGGTGGTTGTCCAGTACATCCATGGATGGATTACAGCTTCCATAATACCTCATAATCATTTCCATAATTATTGGCCATATGACTAATCTAAAAGGTACCATATAGTCTACCCCATGTGCCTTTCTATTACAGAAACATATTACCATCAAAAGTAATAGAAAACTCATAATGGCTTATAATTAGTTTTGCTTAATCACTTGATGGTTCCAGTCACAGGAAATGTGTTGATAATTTGTGTTTTTAAGATTTATCCCCATTCACCAACATTACTGATATAAGTTTATTCTTGATAGTTACTGAATATTTCAGCATCTAATGCTAGCAGAATTGTTTGGTGTTTATATCTTAACTTTAATCCCCTAGGTAAGAGAAAGATTACGAGTAGCACTTGAAAGATGTAGCTTGTTAGAGGAAGAACTAGGTACTACACATAAAGAGGTAAGTTATTTCCAGTAAACTACAAACGTAAAAAAAAAAGTCAGGTTTGCACAGGACCTATCAAGGAAGGGAAAACTTACTTGTAATCAGGGGCTGTTTGGCAATTTCTTTGGCCCTGAGAAATTAGGCTAGTGATATCATAATATAGTATGAAATGGGTGGGACCAAAACTGGGAGTCTTTGGGGAGTGTGTGAGAGAGATTTCATGGGTAAAATTAATACCTTGCTGGAAAATCAAATTCCAAAGTAGATATACCTCACTCAGGTGAGCAAAGTCATAGTGAAATAAAACAGATTTAATTTGTTAATATGGACTTAACATTGCAATTACAATACAGTTGGAACTACATAGAATAGCATAGCATAGCATAGCATAGCATAGCATAGCATAGCATAGAATAGCATAGAATAATATTCCACAGGTCGGGCATTCTGTGTTGTTCATGTATCTTGCAAAAAGGGGATACTTTCAACAGGTCCTTCTAGATGATCAGACTGGAAAGGCATGGTCTGATACCTTCCTGTTCGCAGCTTATAAACTGCCAATTAATTTATCCAGTTTAAAAAATATGCAAGCTCCCACTACTGCTTTCTTGAACTTTTTCAGAATTCTAAAAATCACCTGTCCAGGATCATAACTGTGTAGCTATTAATTTTCCATGGAATCTTTTTTCATGAGGATTGAGTTTTCACTAGCAGATACCTAAACTGTTTTAGCTTAACTTAAAAATCAATTGACCAATCTTGATTACTAATTAAATATATAACAATTGCTGATTTATTGTTAGAATATTTTTTGTATTATGTTTTAAGGCAGGCTTGTTATTTGATAAACATCTTCTGAATAGATTATAGGAATTGACCATGGTTCTTTAAAATTAAGGTCATTGATATATCTATCACTATTATCCATTCATGAATATATTTTGTGAATATTATCATTGCAAATAATATGTGTTAAATGTTCCTTTTTTATTTGAAATACTGCATGTCATTTAATATAGTATTTTATTCTTTTATTCCAGTTAATGATTTTGAAAGAACAAAACAATCAAAAAAGAACACAAGCTGATGGAATGTCTGATATTAATCATGATCAAGAGAATATACCTAGCACTAATGGGAAGGTATGTTTAAAGCATCTTTTCATTAGCCTTTTTGATTTTTTGAGAGGATAAAATCTGTTTATGTGCAGCAATATAACTTATTTCTCCGAACCATTCCAATGAAAAAAAGAGCAAGTAAGCTATTTTAATGTGTTATTTTCTTGATCATTTAATCTATATACAATATCATTCTTTGATAGAGGATGTTCAAGTAATAAGAGAAATACCATTTTCAGGCAAAAAAAAATGTTTTTGACAGGTTCTTGAATTTCGAGTGAAGACCAAAACTCCACAGTGGTAAAAAAAATCCTTAAAAGTAATAAGAACAAGCTATTAATTCTTTTGTTCTCACTTGAATTGGTGGTTTAGTACAGAGGTCCCCAATCCCTGGGTTGTGGCTCAGGTAGTGGCCAGTTTGGAACTGGACCATGTGAGCTACACAGCAGGTGCCTGCAAGTGGCAGGAGTATCCCAAATGGGCTCTGTTGGAACTATCAGTATGATTGGC
This sequence comes from Naja naja, assembly GCA_009733165.1. Taxonomy (NCBI): domain Eukaryota; kingdom Metazoa; phylum Chordata; class Lepidosauria; order Squamata; family Elapidae; genus Naja; species Naja naja. The sequence continues at coordinate 284,673,316 of CM019148.1, forward strand.
CAGTTCATTATATGGCACTATCCTCTCTAAATAGAGATCTTCCAATGGCTCTTTGAATCATGATGAAGATCTTGCTAAAGTAATAGAACTTCAAGATATCATAGAAAAACAAACTAAAGAACAGTCGCAAATGAAAGAGAGAATCACTGCCCTTTCTAACAGAGTAGCAGAACTGGAAGAAGATCTTGATACTGCTAGAAAAGATCTAATCAAATCTGAAGAAATGAACACGAAGTTGCAAAGAGACGTACGAGAGGTAAGAATAAATCACTTTTTAATATTTTAATTAATTAATTATATTCACTGTTCGGTGTACTTGTTTTCCCCACGAGTTAAAGCATGTCTTGTCGTCTGATGTAAGTACTAGGTTTAGGATATTTCCCTTAACTATATATCAGTAAGTTCTCAACCTGAGAACAACAGCTGCTTTTATAGTTGTTGTTTTTATTAAAAAGTATTGTCCTCGATTTCCATGCCATGTGAATCAGTATGATGATCACACAGAACAAAGCTAATTTGGCATATTGAGATCTATTGATATTATTATGTCTTCTAAAATTGGTCAGCTCAGAAATATTGATTATTGATGAATTCTAAAAAAAGATGTCCTATTACACTTCCTACTAAGAAGGATAAGAATGTTGGTACTTGGTACATATGCAAAGTTTAAAATAATATTTTGGGGCTAAAAGATTCCCCTTTCCCATGGAATTTCTGGAGGTTTTCTTTAAATAGCTTATTTCTGTTTCCAAATGCAATTATTTTCAATTTTTTCCTTAAATATCAAAAATAAATTATATATTTGGAGTGTTTACACTTTTAATGGTGAATGTTTTTAGTATTATTAGCAGTTTGCAGTCTCTTTAAGATTTGTAAGATTAAAGAAAGTTGCAGTTGTTACAAATTGTATCCCATATGGTTGTTTGGATCATTCCCTTAGGTTTCTATAATAAAAGCTATTAATTTTTTTAAGATAATCTGTTGGAGGGAGAAGATATTTCTGTAATTTTCTGACAATGTTAATTTAGGCAATGGCTCAGAAGGAAGATATGGAAGAAAGAATTACAACTCTTGAAAAACGCTACCTCGCTGCACAACGTGAAACTACATCTGTGCATGATCTTAATGATAAACTTGAAAATGAAATTGCTAACAAAGATTCATTACATCGACAGGTAAACTTATTGTTTAAATAATACTTTGAGGTTTCCATAAATTAATACTAAAACTTCTGGATCAGAAAGGGAATATATATAATAATTCAAGCTATTTTGACATGGATAAAATATATGCAAATTTGTTGCCCTTTTAAAAAAAATTATAAATGAAATCCCCTGTGGAAGGGAAAGGGGAGAGTTGTCACAATCTTAGATGGCTTTTGGATGAAGGAGATAAAGCACCCTCATGGGGAGCAAAATCAGGATAACATACAAGATAATTACAAAGGTTAGGATTTACATGGAGTGGATGCATTTAATTAGTGTTTGACTTTTTATTTTGAAATCTGTGATATTTTTATTTAGGATAAAATAAAATAAAAAAGACAAAAAGTGTCTTTTTGCCTAGGTCTGCATTTAATTTAAAAATGTTTTGTTACCAACTATGCTTTCCATAATAGCACTTTCATGAACAGGAATTTAAATATTTTGCAGTGGCATCCATAGCACTTTTGCAAAAGTTCAGTTTTACCCAATAAAATTGAATCCCAGTATTCAATTAGGGCAGACAAAATGAAGTTTTTAACACATTTTTTAATAGAATAATGTACGTTTTGTAATGGTCATATATAAATCTGCTTTTGAATGTTGTCTTGTATAGTTGTATATAATTTCAGCAATCTCACACATCAATTTGCTCACAAGTACTTTTGCTAATGCAGAAACTATTAAAATGTCACACAGAATAATGTCTGCAGCTGGTACTATAAGCAACTTTATTTTTGCTTCCAGAGTGAAGACAAGAATAGGCAGTTACAAGAACGATTAGAACTGGCTGAACAAAAATTGCAGCAAACTCTGAGAAAAGCTGAAACTCTGCCAGAAGTAGAGGCTGAATTGGCTCAGAGGGTAGCGGCACTTACTAAGGTAGGCTGAGTGTTATGATATATATTTAGTAGAAACAGTTGGTTCTTGATCATTTGGGATTTCTTGCATTTCATTTTTTAAACAGGTAATTCAAATTGCCTATCTAGTCTCTATGTTTATCTTGCTTCCTAATCCTTTGATATAGCAGTTCATTGTTCTTAATTGCTTTGCAGATGTTGAAATAGCCTTTTGTGCCTGATTTAAATACTGCCTTATAAACTCTTTTTCCAGTTCTTAGTAGGACAAATTAAGTACTCCAGCAATTTTTACCCAATATTTAAAAGTAAATTCTTAATGTCACTTCATTTCCTTTTTTTTCTCTTGCTACCATTCTATTCCTTATTTTTGTAGCTTGACTGTTTGCCTTCTCGGAATTCTGCAACTAAAGATGTTAATCTGTTCGAATATACTTCCCAGTCTAGGAAGGTAGAATTTACACAAAGGACTTAAGTCCTTATTTCTGCTTGCTACTGCTTGTTGTTGTTTTAAAAAAACAAAACTTCACACATTAAAATGAATGTGGGGAAGTTAATAGAGGGTTTTTTTTGAGATGCATAATGCAAAGGTATCTCTTTTGTCAAGACTTCCTGTTGCTTCAATCATCATAGCAAGATGTTATGGGGTGAGAAAATAAATTGCTCATTTGATGCATGAATTCATCCACTGTGTTTTGCCAGCCTTGGCAGTAATATATCTTGAACATCTTGCAGTGTGTGAACAAAAATAGCAGTCTCATACAGCATGATATGCTTGTTTGCTAATATTTTTTCTTCTAATGCATTCTTAGATTTTAATTACCAGTATTATTTAAAATGGCAGGCTGAAGAAAGACACGGAAACATTGAAGAACGATTGAGACAAATGGAAACACAGCTAGAAGAGAAAAATCAAGAATTACTAAGGGTATGTTATTACAGTGATGACATTGTGTCTCTTTTCTCTGACATAAAAAAAGTGATGACTTTCAGGTTGGCAGAGGAAAGCATAGTTTACATGAAGTTAAAATAAGGTAGGTAAAACTTGTCTAGGAGTATGTATGAAATACCAGTAAAAAATAAATTAGGTAGCACTAAAGGTTTAAGTAGGAACAGAATCATCTGCCTGTAATTAAATATTAATGTTAAAATCACACAACAGTTTTCACTTGAGTCAGGATTGGCATCTGGTAACTATATGAACAAATGCCTATTATTTCCACCAATCTGTTATTTCATGTGGCTTTTCAAAAGAGTTAACTTAGATGGTAATGATACAAAATTTGCTAGTTATCATGTTTGGGAAAACAAAGATAAATTCTGATAAAAATCCAGGGTTGAGATACATTAAGTATGCAAAACATAGTGGTGCTCATTCTTGTTATTTATTTTTTTACTGCCGTTTCCTCCTATTCCTCTTATTTAGGCTCGTCAAAGAGAGAAGATGAATGAAGAACATAATAAACGTTTATCTGATACAGTTGATAAACTTTTATCTGAATCTAATGAGAGACTTCAGCTTCACCTTAAAGAAAGAATGGCAGCTCTGGAAGATAAAGTAAATATGAATGAATATTGCTTCTAGTGCAGTGGATGCTTGATAAATTGATAAAACATTGTAAAAACTATAAACATATAAAGTTCTGTCTGTCTATATCCATTCATATCTATCTATCTATCTATCTCTATCTATCTATCTATCTATCTATCTATCTATCTATCTATCTATCTATCTCCAGCTGTTAATAGATAAAAGTAATGACAATCTAGTGCTACAATCTCTCCTTTCTCATTGGCAACAAAAAGCAATTATATCTACTTATATAATGCACTGAATTAACTGTTATGATCTTCCTATCCTGAAACTTAGGATCTGGGGATCAAAAAATAAATAATTATATCATTTTTAAATAAGTAGAAAGCATAGGGCCTTGTTTATCAGAAAGGTTGCAAAGAATGTGTATATCAGCCAGGACAAATGGAAGAATTAAGTACTTTATAATTGTAAAAGTAAAATAGTAAAGAGTATTTTTTTAAAATGCAGACCTAAATCTTAACAGCTCTTTGTATTAATGAACTTTTAAATTAAATTTAATACCAGAATTCCCTTCTCCGTGAAATTGAAAGCACCAAAAAACAGGTGGAGGAGCTTCAAAATGAAAAGGTAAAAATGAAAATAAAAATGTTGTCTTAAGTTGTAATGAAAAAATAAAATAAAAATGAGACTTTTGTGAATTTTTAATATATTATGCCTTTTTGTTGCAGTCATTTCTGCACTAGCAATATTTCACTTTCCATAATTTTAAAGGTTTCATGCCAAGGATAATATAGTAGCCTAAACATAATAATCCATTACAATCATGCACAAATTGTGATTTTTTTTGGTTTGTAATTGTAAGTTTTTAAAAATATGATATCAAAACTGTAGCTGATTGTGGATCTTAGCTGTTTTGCTTCACTATTCTTTTTTCAAAACCTATGTTTGGTGAACCAGTTAAATTATTCATAGCTATACTAGCAATAATGAAAGAATGGTGTATTTTGGTAATAACACAAAATATTTTTATTTTTATTCAAAAGGCACTCAAATTTAAAATTTAGAATTATCTAAAATATTTGGACATGTTTAAAAAAGTATGCACCTGTAACATTAAGTTATGTGAATAATCTTTCTTTTCTACAGGATCAATTGGTAGTAAACATTGAAGCAATAAGGGCTGAAAATGACCAGTTAAGGATCAGAGCCCCTGCCCTTCATCATAGGTATAATTATTAGTGAAAATAGTTCTGCATTCAAGATGTGTTAAATTAATTCATTTCACTGTCAACAACTAAATGAAACCTATAGGAGAGTATTAATGCTAAATGTACATCTGTTTTCATTTCAGAGGGCCACATTTAGGTAGCGTACCAGATTTTAGATATCCATTGGCACCTTCAGTTATAGCAGACAATCAGACAGATTCCTACAGCACCTCAGTTCTAAGACGGCCCCAGAAAGGACGTTTAGCAGCTCTGCGAGATGAACCTTCAAGGGTAAGTGGGAATTTAAGCATTTAATTTTTAAAATAGCTTAAGCTAGTGCACCATTTTAAAAATATTTATTTATTAATTTATCTACAAGTCAGTCTTGACTCCCCCTGCATGGAGAATTCTGTGCAGTTTTCTAGATAATGTTGTGAGAAGTGATTTGCCATTGTTGTCTTTCTAGAGCTAAGAGAAATTGACTGGCTCACAATCACTCAGTTGGTTTCTTTGCCTAAAGCAAGACTAGGTTTCTCTGCTTCTAGTCTATTGCATTAACCATTAGACTAAACTGGTTCAGTTTATTGATATAAGTCTTCAAAGATTTGCCTGTTTTTTATTTGGTCTAAAACTGTGCTAATACCATTATGTATAGGTGGCTTGGGCTGTGCTATTGTTGCTTTTATTGTTTTATATTGGGTAAGAGTGTTTACCCTGAAACATTATTTTAAAGTAAGTAACATTCCATATAGCTTGTTTTGCTACAAGACTGAGAACTATGTATTTCAGGTTCTGTATTAAAAAACATGCATTTGAAGCAGCTGTTATGAGCAAGTCTTGATGCAGGAGGCAGATGGGAATATGAATTGCAAAATATAACCATAGCAAAAGCAAAATTGTGCAGAGTTCAGTGCATGTGTATGCTTATATTCAAACATCACTGTGAAATAAATAAGGCTATTCATTACTTACAATATTTCAATAACTCAGAATGCATTGCAGTGTACTAATTATGCAAAATTAATCTTCCCTCAGTCCGCCTACAGAAGTAAGATTTATGTGGAATGTTTGCTTGATAACCTATCATAGATCCAACCCCCAGAGTTGGGCAGCTGGTTTTAAATATTTGATTGGTACTTTGTATGTAGCATTAAACAGATAAGACATTTGATTTCAACATTGCTTACTGGGAAACTGGAAACAGAGATATTTTAATTTACGATGGTTCTCCTCCATCTGCTATTTTGATTCTTTCATTTATATCCTGCTTTTTCTCCAGGAACTCAAGGCAGCTTACATAGCACTCTCTCCTACTGTTATTCCACAAGAACAGCCCAGTATGATAGGTTGGGCTGAGACATATAGTGATTGGCTCAAAATCACCCAGTGAGCTTCCATGACTGTGGGTAGACTTGAATCTGATCTCCCAGGTACTAGTCCAACAGCTTCACCAATGCATCTAAAAGCATTTGCATAGAGACTGGATCTAGACTTACTATTTCACAACTTTCCCATTTGTGGAATAGAGTCAGACCCAGCCTTGGCTCCTGCTAGATGACACCAAAAGGTTGATACTTGCATATTCCCTATTTCTGTTGCTCTTAAGTGAATAATCAGGGAAATCTGGATCCAGCCTGTATGCTGTGTTCACATAAACTGGGATTCTAATGATCCTGGTTTATCAAGACCAAGTTGCATGTGTAGTTTATTGAGTAAATCATCTAATCCTACTTTGTTCATTCTTTACAAGCCTGGGTTTTAAAATAAAGCTTGTGTCATCCTATGAATTCTGCCTGATAAAGGAGGGGGAAAAACAGGATTGGGCAATAGTTGACACACTAAGTATTTCTTAACAGGAGTAGCCAAACGGGAATCAAAGGACAGTTTCACTGGTACATGATTCATTTTCAGTTAAACAAAGATTCTCTAGATTCCTTTGCTATTAGTCTGCATAGATTTTTTTCTGTTATTAAAAACTACATATACGGAAGTTTTTAAATAAATCTTATTTATTGTTATTTTGTAATGTTGTATTTATATATTTAATTTCTTGGTTTTTGGTCACAAAGTATGTCCCGTGAATATAATCTAATGTTTGTTTTGCTTTTACTGCATTCTAAATACTGCTGTTGTGATTGATTTCTGCAGCATGTAAGTGAAGTTATACAGACATTTTATATGTATGTATGTATGTATGTATGTTTTCGTAGATTTTCACGGGTAAAGATATGTAGGTCTTGGTGTATTCGGGTCTTGTCCCGTGTAAGATTGAGAATATCTTGGTGACGTTTCGACGAGATCCCACTCGCCATCTTCAGGCTGGTGTCTTCGGCTTTGTGCTTCTGCCAGCAAAGGGTGAACTGAGCTGCCTTCTCTCTATAAATACTGGAGGGGAGGTGTGGTGTGCTGGCTCTGCTGTAAGCGGGTTGGTTGGCTGTGTTTTTGGCTGTGTTGTCACTTCTTGATTGGTTGATGGAATTGGTGTTTGCTGATTGGTTGGCTTTTTTGTAAGAGCCTGTGTGGCTGAGGTAGTGGCTGTGTGTCCTTCAGCCTTTTGTGTTTTAGCTACCTGGGTAGTGGGCTGTGTGATGACCTTCTGAGTTTTATTGTTGTGACATCCTGGGTCTTGTGCTGTTATCTCCTGGGTCGTTGTCTGTGTTGCTACCTCCTGAGGTTTTGTGTTGTAATCTCCTGAGTTCCATGATGTAGTATCCTGGGTGGAAGGCTGTGATGTGACATTCTGGGCCTTGGTTTGGCTCCGAGTTTGAGGTCTGGCTATGTGTTTATAGCGTGTGTCAGTTTGCTTAGTTTGGGGGTCGGAGGAGGGTGTAGCAGCTGGAGTTGCAGCTATGGTCTGGTTTCTGGACGGTGGTTGCCTTTTGTCTGTGGGGTGGGCTTGGGTTTGAGTCTGGTGAGGGAGATTGGTGGTAGCATCATGTGTTATTTTGGGTCCGGTGTTGGTTTTCGTGGCTGGGACTCGTTTGTTGATTAGGGCTAGTTTCCAGATGTCTGGTAGGTGGGAAGTATCATCCCGTTTATTCATGTTATGGGGGTGTTTCTCTACTTCGATGGCTTCCCTAATTATTCTCTTGTTGAAATGTTCAGTGTTGGAGATAAGTTTGGATCCCTCAAAATCAATTTCATGTCCTGTGGCTTTAAGGTGCTGGAAAAGGGAGGAAGTTTTTCTTCTTTTCTGACTGCGTTCTTGTGTTCTGCATGCAGCATTTATTCTCCTGTTGGTTTGTCCAATGTATGTGGCTGGGCAAATTTTGCATGGTATTTCATAAACTCCTTGGTTTTCTAGCTGGATCTTGTCTTTGGGGTTTCTTAAGATGTTGGCTATTTTTGGTCAGTGCCAAAGGCTGTCCTGATATTGTGTTTGTGGAGAATTTTGCTGATTTTATCTGTGGTGCCTTTGATGTAAGGGAGGAGGCGATGCCATTGTCCTGTTCTGTGTCTTGGTTTTTGGGGGAGTCTCCTTCGGATTAGGTTGGTGATTGTGCTTCTTTGGAATCCATTGGACATTAATACGTTAGTGAGGGTGTGTAATTCTGTTCTCAAGTGGTCTTTGTCAGCTAGGCGTTTGGTTCTGGAGATGAGGGTCTTGGCTATGGAATTGATCTGTGCAGGGTGGTGATGGGATTGTGCATTTAAGTAGCGGTTGGTGTGTGTCTTCTTCTGGTAGATGGTGTGTCCTAGGGAGCCATTGGGTTTTTGTAAATTAGGACATCCAGGAACGGAAGTTGGTTGTTGGTTTCTGTTTCCATGGTAAACTGTATTTTGGGGTGTAGGCTGTTGAGATGTGTGAGGAAGTTGTCCAGTTTTTCTTTCCCGTGTGGCCAAATTACTAAAGTGTCATCTACATATCTAAGCCAGAGTTTGGGTTTGTATTCGGATTTGTCTAGAGCATTGGTTTCAAAATGTTCCATGTATAGGTTAGCGATGACGGGTGAGAGGGGTGATCCCATAGGTGCTCCTTCTATCTGTTTATATCTTTATCCATTGTGGATGAAGTATGTATTGGAAAGGCAATGGTTGGTCAGATCTAGGATGTGCTTAGGGGGGTTGTATTTGTTTTGGATAGCTGTCAAGGCTTCTTTAATAGGTACTTGGGTGAAGAGGGATATGACATCGAAGCTCACAAGTAGATCGCTAGGTTGTAGGTTTTGTTTCTTTATTGTTTCTATGAAGTGAAAAGAGTTTTGTACGTGTGAGGTGATGGATTCTGTGTAGGGCTGGAGTTGTTTGGCGAGAAATTTGGCAAGGTTCTGTAGAGGTGAGCCTATGGAGCTGAATCAATCTTACACGGGACAAGACCCCAATACACCAAGACCTACACACACACACACACACACACACACATATATATATATTTATATTTATATTTTAATGGAAGAGATATTTAAAATTACAGCTGTAATTATGTATTAAACAGGTTCAGACTCTTAATGAGCAAGATTGGGAACGTGCACAACAAGCAAGTGTGTTGGCAAATGTTGCACAAGCCTTTGAGAGTGATGCTGATATCTCAGATGGTGAAGAGGACAGAGAAACTATATTCAGCTCAGTTGATCTCTTGTCACCTAGTGGTCAGGCAGATGCACAGACCTTAGCCATGATGCTTCAGGAGCAATTGGATGCCATCAATAAAGAAATTAGGTACAGGATTTCTTTTTGTCATTGTTTTCCAGTGTTACATTTGAAGTTCACTAATGCCCTTTTATTCACATAACATTAGAAGTCTGGCTTCCTTTCAGTGGCTTGACCTGTAAGTGCATCTCAAAGTATTAGGACCCCATTCTGTAAGGGGGGAGGGGGATTCCTGAAGACTGTTGTCCTGTCAGAGAAGGCTTGTCTCCTGGGACTTGCCAAATGTAATTTACTGACAAGACATGACTACAGCGTACCCTCTTGGCAAGATCTGGTGGAGTGGACAGATAAAATGGGGGGGGGAGGTGTCCCTCAGGTAACCTAGTCCATGCCATGAATTTATTAGAAATATACAAACTAAATTAATATTTTATGGGTTGAAATCGATGAGATGAGTTTTAGCTATCAATAACTTCTTTTGTTTTTTTGTTTTGCTTACCAATTCATTATACCTAGCATACTGAAAAACAGGATGATCAAGGCAGTGGTCTCTGTAAAGCAACTTATTTTCTGTTGGCTAGAATTAGCAAGCAAAGTTTTAGCATGTTTTTCATTTCCCAAAAAATAGGGTTAGGGTAACCCTAACTGCTCTTATTGTAAGAATCCGAATCTGCATAAACATTTCTTCAGTGAAGTGTTATTAAGAAATAGGATATTGGTTGGTTATCTTTCATTATGATTTGTAATAGAGTATATATTAAGATTTAGATACTACAACTTATTTATCCCAACTAATTGTAATTGTCAATGAATCTAAGAAAGGTACTTGCTAAGATGCATTTTTTTCTAAATCAATTTAATTATAAATTATTTTTTATCTTAATTGATAATTTTATGTATGTATGTATGTATGTATGTATGTATGTATGTATGTATGTATTGGCCACCTAACTAATGAACTGGAGTTTGTACTGCATCGAATAATTTCAGTAGTCTTTATTTGAAAATTATGTTTCTATTTTATTCCTACAATTGTATCAAGCAATTCTATACAGATTCTAAGATTAATTCTATAATTCAGCAATTTCATATTACATGAAAGTATACTTAAAATAATTCAACAGATGTTGATAAAGAAATTCAGCATGTAGATTGCAGTTATTTACTTTTGTTCTGCTTGGAGTTTAAATGTGTTTCCTTTCCTAAATTTGCCATTGGGCTGTAGATACATTTCTATATACGCCAACTGTTGTACTTGCTGGTTGCCGTGGTGCTTTGGTTAAATGAATTGCATCATTTCTTAATCTTTTAGATTGATCCAAGAAGAAAAGGAAAACACTGAGCAAAGAGCAGAGGAGATAGAAAGCCGTGTTGATGGTGGGAGTTTAGACAATCCTGGTCAATTTCGATCAATGAACTCTATCCCACCCCCCTTTCCTAGCAGAAACCTTTCTGGCTCCTCTCCACCAGGTAGTGGGCTTTCTACTCCTCGAAGAATGCCACACAGTCCTGCTCGAGAAGTGGACAGACTAGGAATTATGACATTAGTAAGTATTACCTGTTTCATCTTTCCTCTTTCTTTCCCCCTGTAAGAAAATATATCTCTAGTATTTTCTCCATTTTACATGGGGATCATGGCACTGTTTATGAATGGAACTCCTTGATTTATCCCTTAGCAGTAATAAAAAACAGCAATCCCCTAGCCATGATTTCCCGTCTTATATAAGAAAATAGTCTCATGCTAGTAACCTTGACACTGACTTCTTTAATCATACAGGGAGTGGTGGAACGTAGCAACTTAAATGACCTCATCAAGTTCTGAATTGTAGATTTAGCTATCTTTTGCAAAATGCAACTTGTCCTAAATTCCTTTTCCCTCTTGACTACGCATGGAAGCTAGTTAGGCTGGACCTGATTAGTACAAGCAGTCCTCGACTTAGCACCACAATTGAGCCTAAGAGTTCAGTTGCTAAGCAAGACAGTTGTTAAGTGAGTTTTGCTCCATTTTACAATCTTTCTGTTCACAGTTTTTGAGTGAATCAGTTTTTAAATTAGTAGCACAGTTACATGAATCTGGCGTGCCCAGTTGACTTTGATTTTTTCAGAAGATCTGAAAAGGTAATCATATGAACTTGGGACAAGCAGCAGTCATAAATATGAGTCAGTTGCCCAAGCATCTGAATTTTGATTGCATGACCATGGGGATGCAGCAATGGTTGTAAGTGTGAAAAACAGTCATAAGTCACTTTTTTCAGTGCCATTGTAATTTTGAACAGTTACTAAATAAATTGTTACAACTCGAGGTCTACCTGTACTTATATGGAAGGCCTCCAGAATACCAGGAAAATAGATTAGATTGGGATCTCAGAAAGCAATAGGGAAGAACTTCCCCTTTGATTTCAAGAAAATTACATAAATGTCTCTATGAAGTTACCAAGAGTTAAGCTTGATTTGATGGAAACTTTATAGTTGTTGATTCTCTTGTAAGAGAACTCATAACTGTTCTTTGTTTCAGTATATAAGAACTAGAACACTATCTTTGCTTCAGTCTTTATTCTTACAAGATCCCCAAGAATCTTCATACTTATAAAAATGTATTTTCATTGAAATGTTTAGTTATTAGGGATCCAGGTGTTTTTATGATAAAAATATACTTGGGCTCCTTATAGCCAGTTAAAGAATTCTTTCGATTGTTTACTAGCTCTTAAGACTGACCTCCAAGATTGATTATATTTAAACCAGTCTGGAAAGGGGGAAAATCCTGTAAGTTATAGCCATGCTTTTAGGGCTCAGATATTTCCTGATTATTATAAAGATTTAATCAAAAAGCTAACTAGATATTTTACTTCACTTTAATGGTACAATAATGGTAATGATAGAACATTCTGTTAATTCTTTTTAAATTAAAACTATCTACCAATCTGCTTTATTTTACTTTCTCTTCTTTGCATGCATCTGTCAGCCTAGTGATTTAAGGAAACACCATAGAAAGGTAAACTTTAAACAACAGACTTGTGTTGAATCTAGTATTACACAATTGTTTGCATGCAGAGTGTGTATGTGAAATGCCTTGGTCAACATGACTACTCTAGGAGTATTATATGAATTATTTCTTTGCTGTTTGCTTATTCACCAGATACATATGTTCCACTAAGCTTTTCTTCACTGAAAAGCAGAGAGAGAAACTGGATAGTGTACTTACATGCTCTTTCTCTTTCAAAGAACAAAATAATGTAAAAGGTACAGGGTAGACTGAAACCCTATATATAGAGAAAAGATTTCTGTACATCCTGTTCCTCTGCTTTAGATTTCTTTAAAAGAGCAATAGCAGCATCATGTTATCTAACCTGATTATCCAAATCAGACTTCAGTAAGTATTACTAAAATGAAATGGAAATCACTTTGACCTTTACATGTAGCTATGTTTGAATTCAATCTAGAGAATGATTGGGTAGTTGAAGACTGCATTTCTGATTATAATACACTTTAACTCTCCTTTTTCTGATTTTTTGGGGCCATCTGGCTGTAGAACCTCTAAATTTCCATTTTGTGGAAAATTTTAAGAAAAAAATGTGGTAAAACACTCTTGAATTCTTTGAATTCTACCTATTAATTTCAGGAAGTCACTTCAGATCTTTCAAAAGCAATTTCAAATTTATACAGTTCAGTTACAAGATAGATTGTTCCTTGTGCATTATCATGGCTACTTATGATAAAAATTATAAACACCTCTTCTTATTTGTATAGCTTTATTGTGTCAGATAATTTAATCACCTATGGAAATAGCAATTTCTGAGACAAAGAAATTTGTAATAGTTAAAATTTGCTACTGGTGTGTTTTCACATCTTAGTATTAGATGGAAGACATACTTAAGTTGCATTCATTCTTAGTCTGCAGTTTCTAGAGAAGAAGTTAGAGATGACAAGGCTACAATAAAATGTGAGACCTCACCACCATCTTCACCTCGATCACTGCATTTGGATAAATCTTACAAAGGAGCTTTGCATACAATGAGCCAGGAAGATATGAGAGATCTTCGAAAGTAAGTGTTTTGAATTAAGATAGAGATCTGTATCAGAACAACTTTGTATGGTTATATCATTTGTTCCTTTGTCCTCCAAAGACCAGTTTGCATTGCTGCCTGTTTTCTAAATGTTCTCTTTATCACTAGTATTTTTTTAATCTCTTGTTCATTTGTGCAGGCCTTTACTTTCATTGGCAGTTTGTCTTCTAGAGCAGGGGTGTCTAACTCAAGCCCGCGGGGTGCTTAGATCTGGTCCTCGGGGCCAACCTGAAAACAGCAAGGGACCAGTCCACAGTGCTTCTGCCATCCAGGCCTCCCAGGCTCTGTTTCTGGCAGCAACGGCCTCCTGCAGCCCTCTACCAGCGAAAATGGAGCTCGGGGCTGCGTGTGGCCAACCCAAGCCCTGTTTCTGTTGGCAGAGGGCTAGCAAAACAAACTAAAAACAAAAGGAGAAAAGTTTTCCCTTTTGCATTTGAGCATGCAAGAAGGGACAGCAAAAGGGAAAGAGGAAAGTCAAAGAAAAAGAAGGAAAGATGGAAAGAGAACAAGGAAGGAAAAATAAGGAAAGGAAGGAAGGAAGAAGAAAGAATGAAGAGGAAGAAAAAAGAACAGAAGGAGGGAGGGAAGGAAGGCAGGAAGGAATATTATAATGAGAGTGAGGGAGGGTCTCAGGGAAGTCCTGTCTTAGCACTTGGCCACCACAGGTGCCCCTGACATGAATGACGTTGAGCTGGTCATGCCCATCCTGGCGCCATGCCCGCCCCAAAGTCAAACACAACCCTGATGCGGCCCTCAATGAAAGCGAGTTTGACACCCCTGTTTAGAGTATTTGAGATATTCTTTGAGGCATTGTACCCTCTCGCTCCCAGTATCACTGCTCTTCCCTTTTCTGTACTAACTTAATATTTTGTCCTCACATTCTTTGATAAGATGAAAATGTGCTTTTTATTTGTGGCAAATTTCATAATTTCCATGACTTTCAAATATCAAACTAAAGTTACAATGTTAAGCACAGTATTAGGGAAGAAAATCCCATTCAATTTAGTGCTGACTTGGAGCATCTGTTTATTTAAAATTAATCGTAAGATCTAAATGGATTCTTAATAAAACATTTAAATTTATCACCTAAGACTTTAAGCTTTGAGATTGAATAGTTGCAACACTGCTTCCTTTTGCTTCCCATTTTGATGGCTTTACTAGTTCAAAAATAATAGAGAATAGTTTTAGAACCATATCTTGGGAGTACTTTGACTATGGAAATTGTATCTGTAAGTGGTTATTGTAGTCAAGCTTTGCTAGTAGTCTTATTCCATCTGATTTTCAGTTTTGCTTAATTCATATATTGAAGTTGACACTTTGCAGCTTCTCTAGAGTTATTTGTGTTAATATAATTCTATTTAATACCATTTTTGGAAATAAATTGGGTTTGATTATATTATAAATTAATTAGGGGTCTTTGTTAGCACCAAGACAGTCTAGAAATGTTTTCATAATAGAAAACTGCAGTGGAATAACAAAATATATCAGAAATAAATAATTTACCATAGCTATTTAAAATACAATTAACTGGAAGAGTAATTATAGTAGTAATTATAGTTATTTAAATCAATTCTATAGTTATATATTTCTATTGGATTTTAAAAATTATAAAAATAGTAGAAGTTCAGGTGATGATGTTATATCTGATTGCTTTCAAATGTATGTGGAAATTTTGTAAAAGAAACTATTTTGATTGTTTTTAATAAATGTCAATTTACTTTAAAATCAATCAGTTAAAAAATATGGACTTCATTTGTACTTCTTTTGCACTCAAACCATTAAGGCTGAATGTGTACTGTGCCATTTAAACATAGTTGTATTTATTACTTATTAGCTGAATGATCCTGGATCAGAGTAGGCATGGGTAACGAATACTTTAGAAATGGCTTAACAATTTTCTTTCCTACAGTTCCACAGGCTCTCAAGATGGACAAGTAAGCAATCCCAGTAGCAGTAATAGCAGTCAAGATTCCCTCCACAAAGCTCCTAAAAAGAAAGGGATCAAATCTTCAATTGGCCGCCTGTTTGGTAAGAAAGAAAAGGGTCGATCTGGACAGATGAATAAAGAGCTCTTGGGACAAGGTTGGTATATTACTAACCCAAAATATAAATAAACGCTAGGATTACTATTACACAAAGTACTTATTTGTAATATGTAAAGTAAATATAATAATCAATTTCTAGCAAAAGACAGTTGTCTTTTTATTCTACATTATTCAAATTAGCAGAACCTAACATAAACAATACAGTTAACTCTCCTACTCGTAAATGCTATTTCTCAGAGATGTATCAAAGTCATGGATCACAGGCAGTTAATAACCATATGATTTTGTATGAAAGTACTAATTTTTGTGATGTTCGTTTGGGTACAGATCTCTTATGGTCTGAATGTTCATAAACGTTTTATACTTGAGCTGCTATAATTCAAAAGGATCCTCTCATATAAGCTCTGCTCCCAGCAAAAGTGTCTCCTATATTTGCACATATTTGCAAGGATGATTAGGAAATACTCTTCAAATGGCCATACCAGATCTTTGGAGGGCACAGCTACTTTAGTTTCAACAGCTACATTTCATTGAGTGTTCCTAAAATGAATTGTGTATTTGAACTTAATTATTTTAATGCCCCCAATAATGTATGTACCATCAATAGTTAATATATGAATTAAATTCATTAATAATATGAATTTAAAGTCACTAAATAATTAGGATAGCAGTGGATTGATTGCTGGACAGCAGACATAATGATAGAGATGTGCCATTCCCTTTTGTATGCATATCTAAGATTAATTGAAAAACTGGAGAAGATATTTATCACTGCAATTCCTGTTTCTTACAGTTAGTGCATTAGAAGCAGAAAGTTCAACTCAGGATGGTTTGGGGCTTGGAAAACTTGGAGGACAAGCAGAAAAGAACAGAAAACTGCAGAAAAAGTAAGTTCCAATATATTAAGGAAACTTAGGTTGGAAACTTCTCCTTCATGACTTATTTGACTTTTAAAGGGACAGATGTTACAGTTCTACCCAACTTGGGAAAATTTGCAGCTTCCAATTATGTATAATAAAATTAATGAAAGAAGAAAGATTGTAGAGGGCAGTAGCAAAGCAACTATATTAACGTACATTGCTGATTTTCTTAGGCATGAACTTCTTGAAGAAGCTCGGAGGCAGGGTCTGCCTTTTGCTCAGTGGGATGGTCCCACAGTGGTTGTCTGGCTAGAGGTAAGAAATGTTTTCAATTCAACATAATAATGCTTTAATTGGCAACTTTTAAGTAATTATGAACCTTTTTGTAATTTTTTTTTTTATTTTTCAGTTGTGGGTTGGGATGCCAGCTTGGTATGTGGCTGCTTGCCGTGCAAATGTGAAAAGTGGTGCTATAATGTCAGCCTTATCTGATACTGAAATACAGCGTGAAATTGGAATCAGTAATCCTTTACATAGGTTAAAACTGAGACTGGCCATACAAGAAATTATGTCACTAACAAGTCCTTCAGCTCCTCCCACATCAAGAACGGTAAGAAAACTTGGACAATGACAAAGAGATTGATGAGAAAATCAGACTTCCTACTCATTCACATTTGTTATGGGCATAAACTATTCTCTTGAATAAGAGGATGCTCTTGGGAGTAAAAAATAGAGTTGTGAGAATTAAGCAAATGACAAGAAATAAACTGCTTAAATAAGTCTGTAATAACTTCTTAAGCTGCTTACTATTTAAAAGCTGACATACAAGTGAGCAAGGCCATTGAAGTACTTTGAAAGTGAAGTAGCAGACAGTCCGACTTAATTCTAAAGAAGAAATTGCAATATTTTCTTATTTCAATGTTTACAATATATTGCAGGGAAGAGAAATTTGTTTTAAAAACATGACAATACAGCAAAAGAATGAAGCTTATTTTGGGCTACTGAGATCAACCAGTGGTTATTGGCCTTAGCTTTAAATTTGTGACCTAAATCCAGAAGAGACTGGATCCAGTAAATTCAGTGGAACTGTGCCCATTGTATTTTTTATGTCATGTATTGACCTTCTTTGCACAAATCTGTTCTTGAGGATCAGTAGGCTTTCTATAGTGATGCAGGATGAGATATGCAGGACAGAAAAAAGTAAGAGGAATTTAACAGCCTTTCTTAGGAAATTAAAAGTTATTGGAAATTAAAAGTTCTACTGTATAGTGCAATATTAAGGCAATATCAAGGGTATTCAATGGTATAGAATGTGAAGGATGTGTGTTTTTGTTTTATTTTTTTAATGTATAATGTACACTGAAGATGGCATTTAATTTGTTGTACGAGGTGCAATAACAATAAAGTAAACATAAAAGTTCCTTTCCTGCTCATGCAAGACATGTGGATTAGCCAAAATCACTTACCGTGTTTCCCCGAAAATAAGACACTGTCTTATATTTTTTTTGGCTCCCAAAAACACACTAGGTCTTATTTTTGGGGTAGGTCTTATATATTTATGGTGCCAGATAGTGGGTGTGAGTGTGTAGGGGGGGTGTTTGTGGTGCACGGTTGCTCCCTGAAAAGTCTTCCTGGAACTGGAGATTTACACTAGGTCTTATTTTCGGGGTAGGTCTTATATTAGGGCAGGTTTAGAAAATAGTGCTAGGTCTTACTTTCGGGGTAGGTCTTATTTTCGGGGAAACACGGTAGATGCCAAATATTTTACATATGGGTACTTTGATAAAGCAAATAGTACTACAATTCTATCCAGGTAATATTCTAGTAAGCAAGGGCCATCATTGGTAAATTTCAATTAGATACATTTCATTGTGCATTTAATATATTTTGTCCAGTACATTTTAATTTCATTTTATTTGTAATGATCACTGTGTGACTAGCATCAGCAAATTCAGTGGGAACTAGATGAAAACTGTAATGTGGATATGCATCCAGATCTGAATTGGAATGTATTCTGGCTGCGTATATGCATCTCCCTTCCAGCAATTAAGGCTAGCATAGCTTTCCATAGTCTTTATTTCTTCCAAAACTGTTGGACTACAATTTCCTCATTTCCCAGCTAACTAACATTGCTAATAGTTAGACTGACTGGATATTTTGCAAACTGTAATTTAAAAACATTTGAATGACAGGATTTAAAGTAACTGTTCCTCTTATGAAAATAACTGTGGATAAAGACTGATTTGAAAGAAAAATGGGAGACAATTAAAGAATAATTGGATCTTAGAAGCCAATTTCTCAGTTCCCTGGAGTGATTAATATAAAGTGACAAATAATGTCTTGTTGGTACATAATTAAATCTTGAACTTGCATGTTGTACTTACTTTCTGATTTGTAATAAAATATGTTCTCTTTGTGTTCTACTAGTAAAATGTGGTTTGTACTTGTTCTTAAATCCAGGATTTTTTGTTTTGAAAATGACTTGCAATCCTAGTCTAGAGAACAAGTGCAATTCACAATTTTGTTGTTAGAGTATTACCATAAACTAGAAAATGTGGGATGAATGTGCACCAGAGGACCTGCTAAAGTACTGTATATTATTTTTCCGGATGAGAAAGTCGATGTTTATGGCAAATAACCTAAAATCAACTGAAGCACTCTCCAAAATCTAATTGAAATACTCAGTGTAAATATCATGTCTGGAAATCATAATGTAGCAATTTTATTTATTACAATTATATTTAAATATAGTTTTCTATGTAATGGAGATACATGTATTATCTGTGAGGCTTGCTTTTCACATGAGCTTATACTTAATAGTCTTGAAACTTGCTTTTGCCCATGCCTGCTCCTTAAACACACCTATTGCTTATATATTCTGCAACCTTTCCTCTTTGTTACTGCTCTCCTTTCATTGGATGTGATTGGTTCACTGTGGGGTCATTTTAGACTACAGGAAATGTCTGGGTAACGCATGAAGAAATGGAAAATCTTACATCTACACCACAAACGGTTAGTTGTGGAAGTGCTCCTACTTCTTGATTGCTTGAATCATGTACATCTGGAAAAATAGAAATATTAATATAACTAGATTCTTAATTATGATTGATTTTAATGACTAACCCACTTATCAGCCATGCTGTAAAATGTTTTTCCACCAAGATCATTTTGTAGGTGAGGGGAGAATAGATCATTTGCCTGGGTATAAGATCAATGCATTAATTTTATATGAAATGCCACTACTTAAAATTTTCCTTGAGTTTTTATATAGAGGCTACTTCTTGTGTGGAAAAATAAAGCAGTATGTGGTATATCAATTTTCCCGAAGATATAAATATAGTAAGAGAGATGCATATATGCACAATTTTGGATGCATGGTTCTTTTATCTTGAAATAGCATGTTGCTTTTTTCACTATTGAAATATGACCATAATCCAGGAGAATAATTTTACACTCAAAAATACTTACTGTTTGGGGATAGATAACTACACTTAGGAAAACATGTAGTGATAAAATATCTATTGAGAATAATTTTATATGGATTTACAGAGTTATTTAGTTCTTTTGCACCCTGGATTGTGGTCATTACCTTGAGTTTACTTACATTACTAAATTTATAAATACTAACATCTGTATGTCCTTTTACTTTTTCTAATTACCTAACGTCAGGAAGATGAGGAAGGAAGCTGGGCTCAGGTTGGAGACTTTTCTTTTACATGTTTAAACTTTAGCTAAAATTTATTAAATCATAAAATCTAATTTTCAGTGTCTATATATTTAACAGAAACACATCAATCAGTTTTTCTTCAGAATAATTCTTATTTAAATATTCTTATTTAAATATTCATAATTTGAATTTGAATAATTTTTGAAATATTAAAAGACTTTAGAAATTGACATTTATTTATTTATTAAATTTGTTTGTTGCCCATCTCGCTGCAAGGTGACTCTGCTTGGCTTACTGTATTAAAAACAATAAATGTATGTTTAAATATATATGTAAATTTTTATGGCTTTATTGTTTAACGCTGTAAGCCACCCAGATTTGCCTCACAGTGAAACATTTTATCTTTCAGATGTTTAATTGATAGGTGTTGATTTTTTTTTAAACAAAATCTGCAAAAGTTATAAAATTGAATTGAATTGTAAGCTGCCCAGAGGCATTGATTGAGATGGGTAGCTATAGAAATTGAATAAATAAATCAACATGTATTCTTAAGACTGGGAGTTGAGATTATATTAATAGTTAGAACTTCCAGAATCAGAAGATGTTAGGCTTCTTTTAATAATAGCTTCCACTTACTTATTAATAGTAGGTACATGCGAATGGTCCTGTAGTGTCTACTGTGGTAAATATATGAAATGTGAAAAGGTAATGTAAATTTCTAGGTAGGAATGGATGCATATTAGATAATTACTCCTGTTTGATATGATCTCAGAGGATATGGATGGAGATTACATATATTCATCTCCAGTAGTGGAGTTCACCACTTCGGCCAAACCAGTTGTTAAATTGCTGGCTGGCCCTACCCTGCCCCTTCCAGGAGTCCCCTCGTGCCTCATTTTGGCTCCCAGGTAAGTGCAGGGAAGCCCACTAAGCCCAAAATGGGGCACGGGGGGATGCGACGCGGCGTCCCATGGTCCATTTTTGCTGCAGGGAGGCCTACTAGGCCCAAAATGGAGGGTGGGGGGAGGTGCCCTCCCCTGGCACCCCATCTTTGCTCCCAGAGGGGTGCAGGAGACCAAGTGCTGTCTGTCACACCCCCTGGCCATGCACACCATGGCCACGCCCACCCAGCCAGTCATTAGGACAGAGAACCAGTTGCTAAATTATTTGAATCTCACCAGTGTTCATGTCCCATGTATACTTCACCTATTTTTTAGTAAACACCAGATAATAAAAATAGTATGAAGTAGATTTAAATTTTAAGGTATGCGTTTTGCCATGAATGAAACTTCCTGTGTTGACTTTTGGTAAATGCAGCAGAACACTTTTGCAAATATTTTTGATCTGTTGAAGCTTCTAGGTGAAGAGAGGAGAAGCAATCTTTTTCAGTTTTTCCCTCCAATCCCATGTATCATCTAAAAATATGGGGAAGCTATAAGGAATTAAAAACTGGAACACTTAACATCTTTTATTTTGTCAAGAAAACAAGACTCTGCTTAGATAAATTCCTATCAGTAGAGAAAAATGCTGGATTCAGTCCTGATTTATATGTAAAAGCTCCTTATTTCAAATAACCCTTTGCTGTATTTTTTGTAGACTTTAGCCTATGGGGATATGAACCACGAATGGATTGGCAATGAATGGCTTCCTAGTTTGGGGCTTCCTCAGTATCGCAGTTACTTTATGGAATGTCTTGTTGATGCTAGAATGTTGGATCATTTAACTAAAAAAGATCTTCGTGGTCAACTTAAAATGGTAGACAGTTTTCACAGGTAAATATATTTAAAATAGTAATTAGTAATAAACATTTCAATTGCAGTGCTTAATCTCTCTGTTTTTAAAACACTTTTAAAGAAATAGTTTCCAGTGTGGCATTATGTGTCTGCGAAGATTAAATTATGACCGGAAAGAACTTGAAAGAAGAAGAGAAGGAAGCCTGGATGAAATTAAAGGTAGACTTTTGCTTCTCTGGCTTTGATACTGTTAATAATTTATTAAATGTTCAACTTAAGGTCCAAACCAGTTTAGCATACAGTTAAGACGCTGCACTAGGGAACAGGAGGCTGAATTCTAATCTTCTGTTAGGTATAGAAACTGGTTATGTGACCCTGGACTAACCTTGTCTTAGTACCCAACTCACAGGATGGTTGTTGTGGGGATAGCACTATGTATGCCGCCCCGAGTCATTTTTAAAAAAAGAATAGTAAATAAATGTGATAAATATAATAATACAGTAACTTTAATCCAGTTGTTTTCCATTGACTAAAAGACTGCATAGTTGTAAATATTCTCAAAGATGCTTTTTAAGTTTTATGCAGGATTAACATAAGACGCCTAGCTTCTTCTTATTGATCTTACATTCAATTTTTTAACCAAGCAATAGCATTATATAATTTCTTTCTTTTTAAGGTTTTTATATTAAACAGATTGAGAGACAATAAAGTAAATTAGGCTTATTAATATAATAGTATAATACATCCTGTACAATGAAGCTTGTCTTCCTCAATTCTATGGCAGTTTTCAGAAAGCTTTTTATGGAGCAATCAGTGCAGCTCAGGTGTAGAGCCAGAAGGGCAAATTAATATGTCCATGGAGTTCCTATCTTTTAAATATCCTTGCCTTTGCTTATACTTTATTTAGTGGCTTCATTCATATAGTCTACAGAGCTATAATAATAGTCCACAAAAGCTGGCTTCACACATTATGCTAAGCTCAAACAAGGCTTAGCATGGCTGATGAACCATGATCTAATATATGTAAAATGAACATAAGCTGAACCCTTTAAAAATTTAGTGTACAAAAATTGTACTAACAGTACTGTAGTGCAGTTAATAAAACTTGGGGAATGTATCAGTTATAACTCTTTTTGTCATCTATTGTTAAAATGCAAGTAAGTCTATAAGAAATACTGGTAAAACATTAAAATAACTATAATGTACTAAAACCAAAAGATTTAAGTGAATTCATTCCTTAAGTATGTTCACTCCTGTTTGAATTACAAATTGTGGTTAATACGAAAATATTCTGTCAAATAAATTGTATACCTTATGAGCACAAAGTCGAAATGTGTAAAACTATTTTTCTGAACTTTGATATTCAATACAACAATAATCCACCTAATTCAGCCATTCTCTTCCCCACCCTGCCTGTAAATATTGGGCTTTTATTCAGATTATTGGTAAAATCTATTAAGATTGTTCCACTGGAAGAAAGACAAGAACTAGTTTTGTCATCTCTTCCCTCTAACTCCATGTGCTTCTGCAGATTTGCTTTGGGGTTTAAGAAAATTTCTGCAATAGTGTGGGAGGTACCAGAAGGGGAAATCAATGAAGGCAGCTGGAGATTCCACTGAATCTTGTATCATTGAATAATAGTATAGAAATCTGAACACATCCTTTAATCTTTGCTGAATACACATGATCACTTATTTTATGACTTAAATATTTATTTTTCCTCATATAGATGTCCTTGTTTGGAGCAATGACAGGATGATTCACTGGGTGGTGTCAATTGGCCTTAAAGAATATGCAAATAACCTTATAGAAAGTGGAGTTCATGGTGCACTTCTGGCCTTAGATGAAACTTTTGATCACAATGCATTAGCTCTTTCTTTACAAATACCTACTCAGAATACACAGGTAATTATAATAGCATCACTTGGTGGGGTATGTTTCTATTCATAAGGCGCGTTTGGAACTTTGTAAGATTTATAAATGAGAATTTTTTAAAATTAACTATTTAAAGAAAGCTTCATACTAAAATCTGACATGTCTGAACTTTGCTTTTGTTACTGTGTTTTATCTGAGAGCTGTGACAGTCAGAAAGCAAAGCAGATTCACTGGTAATAGTTTTAATCATAGTTGTAAATATGTAAATAGTTGTAAATCAACAGACATTTTGGTTATCATGGTCAATAAATGTTCAATGCAGGAATCCCAACTAAATAATCTATTTCAGGGGTGTCAAACTCACATCACGGCGGTGGCTCATGATGTATTGGGACTTTCCCCCCCTTCACTGAAGTGGGCCTGGCCAGCACATGACGTATCCGGCCTATGGGCCAGGAGTTTGACAGCCCTGATCTAGTTTGATGGCTGGCTAGTTTCTGTTTCTATCCAATGAAGGGAAGCTTATAACTTTTGGCTAATTGGTTGTACTTGTCAAAAGTAATTGTTAGATATTTTTCCAGTCTGCAATTTAAACCCATTATTCTGAGTTTGGCATTCTAAAAAGAGAGAAAACTAGTCTTGACTTTTTATATGACATTCTTTTAAGTATTTGAAGAATAATGTAAATCCAGGAAAATACTACTTTGTTTGGACAATATTTAAATTATATAAATTTTGTAAATTAAATTCTCAAAGTGTAGCTCAAATGTTTGAAATATTTTTAAGTTTTGTAATTGTTTTTAATTTAGGCTCGTGCTGTCTTGGAGAGAGAATTTAATAATCTTCTTGTGATGGGTACGGACAGAAAGTTTGAAGAGGTAAGTTTAATTTTATGAGTCTATCCAGCCTATTATTATTTATATGGGCAGCCAAAATAATCTGCATCAAATCTTTCTTTACAGAAAGATTTTAAAGCATGTGACACCGCATTCACTGCAGAAGGATATACTACCAGTAATAAGTTTCATATAACTAATGGTCCATCATTGTTCTTTCTGCTATTATGGTGCCAAGAAGGTTTTATATACTTCTTCACTACAAGTTCAGTATTACTTTATCTTCAAGATTTTTCATTGTTCTGTTTCTATAAATGCATTCAAATTTTCATTTCATTAGCTACAATCAAGCAGATTCTAATTCTGAGCAGATTTTTTTAGAGAAGAAAAGAAGCAGTAGTAGTTCCTCAAGATTTCATACTGTATATCTCATGCTATTTTGACTAAACACCAATTGATCAAAATCTGGAGTCATGTTCTGGATTCAGCCATAAAACCTATCAGTCCTATAATATTCTAAGAAAGTGAGACCATTGGGGAAAAAAAAGTCAAGTGGTATAAAATAAAAATGGATATGAAGATAAAACTCTTCTTCAAGCTTTATCTGTGACAATCCCGGTAGCAAAATTTACTTTTCATTTTTTTTACCACCCTAATGTCCACACCTTCCTCGGTTTAGCTATTTATACGTTGAGGAATCTGAGTAGAATCTTAAATAATTGCAGTAACCAGTTTTGCAGATTAAAACAATCACAACATCAATATGATTGTTGATCCCATAATTTTTAAAAGCGGCAGATGCAGAACACTTCATTATCCCTTTTATGGGAATGTAAGTGCTGGTATACCCAGAGATCAAGTTTGGTAGCAAAAACCAGAAAACTGATTTACCATACAATCTGGTAATTCTATTTTTGGTTACTGTTTATGAGACTAGATAAGAAAAAATGGTTCACTTTAAGTACTAAGATATATGGCAATAAATTATTATCTTTATAAGAAAAAGGAATATTATTAGGATTAAAAAAATCCTGACCACAAATTCTTGTAAAAAGGCCAATAAGATGTAAATGTACATTTCAAGGATACAGCTACAATACCTGTCGTAATGTATTACAAGTAGAGGAATTTTGTGGTGTTTTGTTCATTTTCTAATATGATTTTTTTCATCCTGCTTGTTAATTTGACAGGATGATGATAAAAGCTTTAGACGTGCACCTTCATGGAGAAAGAAGTTCAGACCAAAGGACATAAGGGGTTTAGCTGCTGGATCAGCAGAGACCCTCCCTGCAAATTTTAGGGTTACCACTTCAATGTCTTCACCTTCTATGCAACCAAAGAAGATGCAGATTGATGGTAAAATAATTATTAATTATTTAAGCATGCTATCTATTTCTGAATTAATTTGTAAGTGAAGTGAAAAGCATTTGTTTTGTGTAGAAAACTCACTTTGCATGACTTACTGGATTGCTTTAATTTCTCAGTGAATGATTGTGGTATTTGTATTTTGTGCTCCGTTAGTATTAATAATTGGCTATCCATATATTTTTTAATGAAATCTATCATTTAAAAATCCTTTTTACAAAAGAAAAAGTAAAAAAAATGGAAATGTTTACCAGCTTACTGCAGAATTAAGATAACTTCAATGTAGCTTTTCAGGCAAATGCTAAAATACAATTTGGTATTTATTTATTGAAAGTATTTATAGTCCATCATTATTCAAAATACCTTGTGTCATTTATTAAAGCTAGGATAATATGGTACAGGCAGTCCTTGACTTATAACCACAGTTGGCACGTGGAATTTTGATCGCTAAGTGATGTGGTTGTGAAGATAGTCATCACATGATCAGATCCAATTTTACAACCATTTTATCATTAAGTGAATCCCTATGGTCATTAAGCAAATCACAGTTTCAAGTGAATTCAGCTTTGCCAATTGATTTTGAAGCTGGCTGGGTAGGTTGCAAATCATGATCACGTGATCCCAAGATACTGCAACAGTTGTAAATGTGATCTGGTTGTGAAGCACCCAATTGTGATCATATGACCGTGGAGGTGGTGTGACAGTCATAATTTTGTGGATGGATTGTAACTCACTTTTTCCAGGTGCATCATAACTCTGAACAATCATTAAATTTTCCTAAATTTAATGTACAAAGAATACATTATTACATTACAAAGGAGTAATTTTTTAAAAAACATATTACTGGCATGGCCATCTGTGGACACTATGTCTTCAATGAGGGAGTAAAAAGCAAGGTCATTTGATACTGGAAGGTAGATATCAGCGTACAGAGGTAGGATGGTTCAACTGGGAGCCATGGCAGAGAAAAGCCCTTCTAGCACAACACTCTTTTCACATCTTTGAGATGCCAAGGATTTGGACAGGTACATAGTCCTTCAGGTATCAGAGTCTAAATTATGAAGGGCCTTAATCAACATTACAGCAACCTCAAACTCCAACCAGCAAAATAAAAGTACTCAGTGCAGTTCTTGTAAGACCAGTATTATATGGCTTCTGGATAAGAGCCTTGTTATACTGCACTCTGCACTAACTGCAGCTTCTGAATTGTATACAAGGACAGACCAACAGAGAGCAGATTGTAATAATGCAAATCCTAGCATTCAACAGCATGTTAAAATGTTATTTTAAAATTCTGATCTATAGTTTTCCTCTTAGTGATAGCACTATTTTGTTCATCTTTATTTTACTTTTGTTATCTTGCTTTTTGATTCCTATTTTGATAATTTGCAATTGTTTCCATTTTTCTCCCAAGTACCTGAAGTCATTCAGCCCCAAATAAAAAAGTTTTACTTTTCAGTCAGTCATTCATTTTTAAAGAGTGAAAATTTCAAAATATATTTAATTATTTTCTATAGCTCCTGATGTCCAGTTCATCAGAGCAAAGCATTAAAAAAGATTATATACACACATTGACATTGTTCTCAAGTTCAAGTGTTCTAATACTAAAGAAATCAAAGAATTCTGAAGACAAAAAGTCTGTATGAAATAAAAATGATTAGTAAATGATTTAAAACCTGTAATACACATCACCTTATTCAATGTGTTGTTAACATCCTAGAGACTGCTTTTTGTAGGCAGTGATTAAATGTCTATTGGTTGATGAAGAGCTACAAAATGTGCCTGGTAATTTGAACTTTTAAGTACCTGTCTCCAGGTTTTGTCTGCTAGAATCAGAATTGTAAGCTTTATTTTTTACATATAAAAATTTTATATATATAAAATAAATACTATATATTATATTTATTTGTATAAATGCATTAGCATTTATTTAGAGAATACTGACAAAAGATAAAATAATAGATAGCTCTCTTGCCTCTTAACAAAGTGATGGTTCTCCTTCTCCTCTGAATGTTGTTAAAAAGCTACTGCTTATAGGGACTTAAATAATTCAAACAGGCGTCTTCCCCAGCCTGAAGATTTCCAGGATCATACTCAAAACCATGTGTTCTTCCTTTAAACTGTAGCTCTTTATACTGTGATGAGAAATTTAAGTTATTTTAGCTGCTCAGATGAATGGTGTATAGCTCAGTCAATAAAACCCATTTAATAATCATGCGTTCAGTATGTTCAAAACATACCTGTTATATTATGAAGTGGTTTCAAATATATACTGAAGCTTGGAAAAGCGAAAACATAACCAGGAATGCTTCATTCTGTGTAGTTAACCTTTTGTGAGTTTCTTGTGTAATACTAACCGCATGCTATATTCTGCATGTCTTCTTGATTGTTGTTGAAATAGGCAATGTATCAGCAACACAACGATTGGATTCTGCTACAATAAGAACTTATTCATGTTAAAGACTTTCATTGGTAAGTAAAAGTGACAGACTCATGAATTTATTGTATTTAAAGTTTTACTCCAGAGATTGTGGCATATTGAAGATTAGGGATACAAGAAATTCATTGTTAATTAATATTCATTAATATTCAGAGTTAGAAATTTATAAATCAGTTTGCGGATTACATGAACCAGTAATCCTGACATAGAATCATAAGATTGTAAGGGACCTTGGAAGTCCATCCCAGAAAAATGGTGGTCCAATCTTTTCTCGAAAACCTCAGTGCTGAAGACTCCTGACTAAGGAGGCAAGCCGTTTCATAGCTTAATAGCTCTCATAGTCGGGAAATGCCTCCTTATTTGAAGTTTGAATCTCTCTCTCTAAAGTTTTCACCCTCCTTGGTTCTTGCCTTACTCTCTGGTGCTCCAGAGAATAAATCCAAACCCTCTACCTCATCACATCCCTTCTTTCCCAGCCTTGTATTAAATTTACAGTTGATTTTGAGAGATTGAAGGTAGCTTAGAGAATATAAGGTATAGCCATTCCTGTAGTTTGTAACTGTTGTCAGACCTAATTCTTTCACATTGCTACTTATCATGTGGGTGTGAGGATTAAATTTGGTCATCTTATTTCCCACTTTCCTATGGCAAGTAATCAGATTGTGGGAGTTTTTTATTCATCTCTCTTGATTGAAATGTGATGTATGAAGGTTATTATCTTCTTTCATACTTGCTCTTTCTTGTTTCATGGCAGTTTCTAAAGTTCTGAAACTAATGTTTATTTTACTTTCAGTTTATCCCCACTATTTCTACAGATGAGCTGAACCATTTTGAACTCAATGACCATATTTTGGAAACAGCTGAAATCTTTAATCTGTTAATACTTGTTAAATCAACACTTTGAAATATTTTATTACAGAGTTTTTAATTAGCAGGTGAATTTGTGAGTACTATAAAAAGTATTTTAGATTAAATGTTTCTTATACCTATGTGGGTGTATGTGTGTCCCATTACTTAATTTTCTATTAGAATTGTCTGTCAATCAAGTTATTACTTTATGTTAATTTTACTATTTTCATCTGAATGTACTGTAAGGCTTGTATGTATCTGTCCCTATAAGTAATATAGGGCTTGTAAATTATGCAGTTATTGTAATTACCAGTAATGAGTTTAATAAAGTGAAGGTGAATTTTTTTTACAATCTTTGTAAAGACATCATGACACCAAGCAGTATATATATATTGCCGTTTGAAAAATGCTACCTAGCTATAAAAATTGAAACAATTCCTTTTTTTCAGAGAGGCATATGTTTATTAACAAAGCAGGCATGGTACCCGATTCCATTTCCGTTAGAAACTGTACCTTTTAAACATAACATTTGATTATTTAGTGTGTATTCTTATTTAAGGCTTTTGTTTAGTATAATTTGCTTTACATTCATAAATCTGGGAATTTCTAGAACATTATGAAACATATGAGACCTAGCAAGGTCATTTATACTACTTTTTGTGGCTGTATTTGTACAGTCTATGTTCATTGATTGAGCATAAGCAAGCCATAAATGGAAATATTTTCTGTTAAGCAAGAATAGCTACTAAGAGTACTTGACAGGCAACACAGAGTGCTCCCTTTCTGTGTTTTGATGTGAAAATGTTTATGAAAAGTTATTGATGCAGTTCTTTTAATGGACCAATCATGATGCACTGCTGCCTAATGACAAAAATGCTAAGAGCATAACATACGGAGGCATGTGGTAGTGCACCTATTAAAAAGGCCTTACTTTTCTTATGTCATCTTTTAGATATATTTATAAGCTTGTTTTAAAATCGAGACAGACTTTTTAGTTGTTAATACTTTTAGTCATTGCAAAATGTATAACTAGAAAATGCATCATTAATTTTTAAATAGCATCTTATGAAGCCAGCAAGGAGGAGATTCAGATCATGGTGCATTATTTATTATGCAATAATATACATGGCATGTCTTCTTTCTGTTTTTTGTTTTTGCTCTTTTTAAATTGTACAACTTGAATTCATTGTTACTATTTTTTCTATTAACCTTATATGTACTTTGAATAATGTAACAAATTATGTACAGTCTAAGTACTTTGAACTATTTTTATCACAGTATTATTTATTGCTTTCTTTCAATAAATTTCTGAAGCATTTTTCCACTGCCAATAAAATGCTATTATCTTGTGATGAGGCTTGAAATGTTTTAAAATGGTAATTCAGATATTAATGCAAATACAATTTCTTGTCACATATTAATGCTTCCTTTGGCACAGAGTTTTATAAGATTTGTTTCATCTTACAAGTCAGCGGTCTGCAAATACATAATGTATTTCTATTATATAAACCAATCAAAATTATTTTGTGCACAAGAAATTTAAAATCTTAATAGTTGTTCTGCTTTACTATAATGATAGATACCAAGGAATGATTGTATGCATTAAATCTGTCAGATCTGAGCTCCATAAATCCACATAACTATCAGATAACGGCAAAGAAATGCAGAAGACTTTTTTTTTACTGCTTAGTACTTGTAGCTGATATGCATGCATTTTTAATCTGAATTTTAGATATTAAGATTAAGGAATTTAATCTTCGGCATGATCATACTGAAGCTTTATATAAAATGATCAAACAGATTCCCTTGATAGTAACATCTTTTCTATCATCATTCAGGTGGAATTTTGCTTCCACCCATCCCTAAACTGTCTTTTTGACACAACAGCAAGTAGAATAGTCACTGAGCAAAATGCTTTGTCAGCTATATATTACTTTACTTTTATGCTGCCTTTTTTTCTGACCCAAAGCAATGCAATGTAAAGTAAACAATATTCAATAAAACAATTCAGTAAAATGATCTACTATAAAACAAATCAATAAAACAATAAAAGTAATTGTGCACCAGTTTAAAATATGTTACATTGTTAATTATTCACAATAATTATTCACATTTACCCAGACAGTAAAAGTCACAATGATATTAACTGACATGAAGACATATACAGATTTTAGAGAATACTAATTGTATTATTTCATCTTAAATCTAAGATTTATACTAAGTTTAAACCTATCTAGCTGTGCAAATCAAGACTTGGGAAATTATTTTAGTTTCTTTTGATCATCCAATCAGATAGTTAGTAAGTAAGTAAGTGGTTGTTCCTGGAACAAATTTTTAATAGGCAGGAAGCCTGCCTGCCGTGAATTTTGTGAAATTCACCAGAGAAAAAGTTTTATTCTACATTTGGACAATGTCATTCTGCATTACACTACATAGGCCTACCGTGACATTTAATTTGTTAATATGAGAGGCACGATCGTGAAATCCCTGTATCCTTTGGGGGAAGCCAATTGCAATTTATGTATTTGGTATTAAACGCATACCAGCTATCAATGTTTAAAATTATTTCTGTATCACTTCCCATTGCGTAGAATTCAGGAGCAATGTAAACTGCTCAAAGTTTTTAAAATAAAAATTAAATTTAGTGTAAAAGCAAAGAGAATATGTTAAACATGTAAAGTAAAATAAATGGCCTAGAAGTTTATAAAAATGCCTCAGTCGTTAGCATTAAGTTTAGGGGGATTTTTCCATATGATGGGCCTTTTTCCTGCTCAGGACTGTTTCAGCTACTAGCTTTTCCTTCATAGATAGAATTCTGGATTCACTACAGTTCATTTGTTCTGGTATGTGGGCATGCAGTTCGGCAACATCTGCTACTTTTAATATTGTTGGACTTCAAGTTAGATTTCTAGCCACAAAATATGTGCTGCATCAGAAGTTAGACTGCTTACAGTCTAAATCAGTTCCTACTATTACAAACCTAATATGGATAGCTGCTAACCTCATCCATTTTCCGTACTGATGTCTTTGGCAGCAACGCATATATTACTGTGTTATAAGTTGTCAGTTTGGGAGTTAACAGTGCCTTGCACAGTGGAGACAGGAAATTCCTAGTACCCCATGAGTCTTCACACGGCAAGAATACTGGCAATGCTAACAATATCTGACTCATTAGGCAGGCAGCAATGGATGAGGGAGAAAGCGGGGGAGATAAAAAAATGAGTCCAGGAGAACTTCCTACAAAATTGTAGGACAATTTTCCTTGGGGCCCTTATTCTGCTAACAAACCCTTATATTAATCCATGTAGTTTAGTAGCAAATTGATGGCAACTGGGAGAGTATCTACATAAGGAGATAGTTGCACATTTCATTCCTGGCCATGACATCACATGCTCCTAGAAGGCTGAATGCTCATAATGAGGAACACTCCTGGCTCATTATCTGAGGGGGGGGAACCCCCATGTGCAACATCACATCAATTTCAAAGTCAGAGTGTTTATCATACCTGACCACCCCCTCTAGATAGTTATTCCATCAGCCGGGCATTTTCCAATCACCTTGTGCTTCTACTAAATGGCAACAGTTTAGTTACTCTCAGATCATTGGCACTTTCTGAATCATATGGACCGAGCACTAAGTTTATGTTCCTGTAGTGCATTGGTAAGGGCAGGAAACAATCTAAAGATGTGAGGTAGACCAAAAATAATTACTCCCATTGTCAGCCTTGTGAGGTATTCCAGACAAGAAGCACACCCAGAAGTACCTAGCTCTATTTTGTTGTAGAATTATATTAAAATACAGACTGAAATTTGAAAGTACATCTCTCCACTTACTTTTACAGTCTAAGAAATTAGGAAAGCTCCCTACTTTGTCGTGTTCCTATTCCTTCTGTGGGACAACCACCTCTTATCTGACATTGTTTGGTCTGTGTGCCTCATAAGCTCATTCCTGCATACCACTACATCCTTCAGCTATCCCAATTTCCATAATTATACATGTATATTTGTGGCTTTGAGACAGTATTATTGATTCCTAGTGAACAATGTCTATCAGGGTTAATTGGTTCACATAACTTGGTAAGAATGAAAGGCAGAGACTGATTTCTCATCTTAGCCATGGGCTTGGAGATATCTTTGTCAGTGATTCCCAAAAGAACAGTGGACAATGGAAGAAAGGGAGGAGGGATGCTACAGTAGTGTCAATCCTGAAAGTGACTTGGCCAAGGCCACTTTGAGGCTTCAGAGTTGCCACACTGGAGCTGAGGGATAAGGAGGGGGGAATAGAGATAGCTGGGGATTTTGTAGCCAAAACAAAACACTTTCTCCTGGGAACCAAGGACATTTCCACAGGTGGTTGGATTGAGGAGTGAAGTTACCAGGCAACTAGACAGCACTTTGATTGGACCATGTGACTGATTCTTTGGGAAAGGGGAAAAACTTTTTCCTTTAATTAGGTGAAAACATTCAGAGTTGGTTTTCAACAGGCTGTGCCAATATGTTATGTCCAATAAAACTATTCTTTGAGGAACCTACCTGCCTTGGAGTTCTGTTTGCTATGGGTGTATTATTTGGAACCTTGATAAGCCGTTTCTCAACTTCAGCAATTTTAAAATGGATGGACTTCTGAAGGCATGTTGTGCCAGTGATTAATTGTTCTGTCAGAAATTTCCTGACAGTGGAATCACTTGCTTCCAGAAGTTGTGGGTGCTCCAACACTGGAGGTTTTTAAGAAGAGATTGGACAATCCTTTATCTGAAATGGTATAGGGTTTCCTGCTTGAGCTAGAAGACCTGCTTGACTAGAAGTCCTAAGTCCATTCCAACTCTGTTACTCTGTTATTCTAATTTCAATTTCCAGAATTTCCCAGCCAGCATAGACAGAAACCAATGGCTACAGCTGAAATAGGGAAGAAGCACTTTTGTAGAATTTGTATACTGCCTCTTCCTGAAGTAAATAACAATTATAATGCTTTATAAAGATGTGTGTGATTGTTAGCATTTAGAATAATTGTGTAAATATTTATAAAGGATTATGAAATTTGCATTGTTAGAAAAAAGAGTTTTATATTCTAGTATTTTTATTTTCTCATCAATATTGTTTTGTAGTTTGTGGTTTACAAGTAGAACTTGACTTACAACCACAATGGGGACTAGAATTTCTGCATAAGTTGTTGAGGTCAAGTTGGACCTGATTATGTGACTGTATTTCAAGTGGTCACTAAGCAAATTAGTAACAAAAGTTGCAAATCACCATCATTGCTGCAGCCAGTTGTAAATGTCACAACCATGAGAGGCATAAAAGGGGCACAGTGGCTCAGCTGTTAAAGATGACAAGCTTGTCAGCAAAAAAGCTGACCTGAGTGCTGCACGATGGGATGAGTTCCCATTACTTGCCCAGCTCCTGCCCACCTAGAAATTCGAAAGCGTGCACATGCGAGTAGATAAACAGGTACTGCTTCTGTGGGAAAGTAACAGCATTCCATGCACCTTGACATGCTGGCAAATAACCACAGAAATGTCCGAAATGTCTTTGGACAAGACTGGCTCCCTCAGCTAAGAAACGGAGATGAGCATTGCCCCTGCAGTCAGACACGACTAGACAGGGGAAACCTTAACTTTTAACCATAAGGGTGGTACAACACTTATAAGAGTGGGTACAGATTGTAAGTCACTTTTTCCACGGTTGTTGTAACTTTGAATCATTGTTAAATGAATGGTTGTAAATCAAGGACTACCTATATATTTAGGAATATTTAAATTTATAATTTAGTATATGTTTTATGTTGTATTTAATTTTTAACAGTGGCTTTAGTATAGTTGTATGTTGTGTTTATATTTTTATAGTTTTAGTTGAACAGCCTAGAGTCACACTTGATAGGCAAAGAAAGAATGAATTTTAGGTATGTGCACTGCCTTCAGTGATTCATAAAAATGATAAATGTGGGATAAAAATAAATGCCACATGCCAAATCCTATCAATCTTAGAATCAAATCAGATTGCTTTTCTAGAATTTTCAGCATTTTTTTTTTGCTGAAATGTTTTATGAGTCCTAATTGCTTAATATTGTAATTTAAGGCTAATTAAATTAACACATGGCAAGTCTCACCATTTTATTCATGATTTTCTTTAACATCAGTGACTTCCAGTAGAGGAGCATGGCGCCTTTTAATTCATTTTCTAATGTTAAAAAAATTGTCAAGGCACAATTTCAAACACCTTTTTTCTTTTTCAAATGTGAGATGCAGGCGTGTTACTTCTAAATCAAGGCTATATATTTTTTTTTACCTAAAAAGATTCAACGCCCCCGACCCCCAAATCAGTAAAATTATGCGCATGCTCGGCATAATCCATCACGGCGCTTCGCTCTTCCAGAAATTTGGCGCGGAAAGCGGGATATTCGCTAGGAGGGCACCAACCAAAGTAGTTGCTCACTCGCTTCGGCCTGATACTGCTGAACTCAAGACGGAGCTTCCCGAGCCGCTGCGCCTGCGGCTAGACAGAAAGGTGCCGCTACTGACGGGGACGGCCCGGTCTACCACCCTCTCCTCCAGCGCCCACCTCAGCTGATGCTTTGCATGCCTCCCCAGACGCGCGCGCGCGCGCGCAATCCCTGCCCGGATTCGCGCAGCGCGCGTGCTCCGCCAAGCCAACCCGAAGGTTGACGGTTGGGAGATCTGCTGAAGGAACAATTTTTGACCTTTGTGGGTTTGCGAGGTTGTTGTTTTTTTGGGGGGGGGAGGGCTACTTTTAAAATGTTGGGACTACAAAAGTTTTGGGCGCCCGGGCAACAGCGTTACTCATTCGCAAAGGTGCCCAGATGGGCTCTCAACTCTCCGGCCGGACGTGCGCCTTAGAGGAGAGAGGGGAAGGGCGATGCTCTTTGAAGGAGACCGCCCGGTCGCAAGGATCGTCGGAAGTCGAAACCAATCGGCCCCGCCAGCACCACCCCCTCAAGTGCCGTTTATAATTATTAATTTGGGGGCGCAGGCGCGCTGCTTCTTTCCAGGCAAAGGCTTCTTCAAATTGCACGGGAGGGCGACGCTCCGGTAAACCAGCCAGCAGAGGGGCCGCCCGTTTTGCAGACAGAAGCAAGGCGCGCCGAAGAACATTTTTTGTTTTTTTCCTCCCCCAAAGGAAACGGACGGATGCGGAGGTCTTTTCGCGTCCCGCAAGCCCACGCTGAAGTAGCCAAGCTCCGCCGGGTCGCTGCGGCCATCTCCCACCTGATGACGCGCCATGTCGAAAAACAGGAAACGGGATCTTGGGAGAGGCGGAAATTGCAGTGCTCAGCAGAGCTCGGAAGAGCCAGCAGGCTGAAACGAGGAGCGGGCGTTGCGTCGGCAAGGAAGGTGCCTGGGCAGCGGGGAAGTGGGCTGGCCGCAAAGTAAGTGACAGGAACCTGGGTGCTTGCTGGGGGCTCCTCGGTTCCAACCTCCGCGCTGGGTGGTGGTGGGGGGAAGGAGAAGGGCAAGCGTGGACCGGCCGGCTCTTTCTTGGCGGCGGGATGGATGGCACGGCCGGGATTGGTGATCTTTGAAAGAAAGAATAAAAGGAGGAGGAGAAGGGGGGAAAAAACGCCCGGCCTGGCGAGTGATTCTGGCGTGGACCTCGGTCGCGATCAGAATCTGGGCAGAGGCGGCGCTGATGCAGAGCCCAAGGTGGGGCCGCCCCTGCGATTTTTGGCTTCTTAAGATTTTGCAGACTCCTCTCGTGGGCAAGAGACTGATGGGGCGGCCGGGGGAGCGGAGGGTGCCGCTTGAGATCCTGGCGGCTGCCTGGCTTTCTTTGCTTCGAGGGCTCTTTGTTCTCCGGCGGCGAGGCCGATGATCCAAAAAAATAAAATAAAAGCGGGTGGAGGGGGGAGTCGAACCCTTCTTCTTGCCTCCTTTGCCTTCCCGGCCGGGAGGATGCGATCCGGCCAATTTGCTTCTTGAATGCAGAAAGGAGAAGACGGGGACGCTTCCTCTTTCGCCGTCTTCGATCGGCGCGAGGTGGAGGGTGGTGGGTATGGCAGGAGAAGCGGGTCCGGGTCTACAGGCGCGTGACTAATGCTTCCTTGGCAGGATCTGCGGGTAGGCAATGGGTTGGCTTCATTCCTAAAAAAAACTGTTGGAAGCACAGGACACCCTTTTAAAAGCTGGAAATTGTTTTTCCTTCCCCCACCCTCTGGAAAGTAAAACCGGTTTTAAAAAGGATCAAAGTTCTAAGTAGGGCAATAATTTTATTAGGACAACTCAAAAGGTCCTGAAAGGACACGTGTTTTCAAGGTATTATTTATCTATTGTGCCATAAGACTAGGAGAGGATCTTACTGGGAGCCAATATACTGCTTTGTGATTTCTTAAGAAGGGCCTCCCTGTATGTATTCACAAAAAGGATAGCAAGCAGTGGGCTGGTAAATCATGGAGGCCATCCATTCAATTAAATGTGATCACTGTTGATTAGTATGGAAATTTGCATATGTCAAATCCATATTGAAAGCTGTGGATGTTCTGTGGCTTCTGTAGACATAAATGCAGAAATAGATTTTGTACCAGATCTCATTTTTGGAATGGGATTGGAATGGAATTTTGGGGATGGAATATTCATTGCTTGTGATTCAGTAAGTCACACAAAATCTTACTCATGGGCTACTGGCAAGGAGATATTTGATTCATCCAGGCTGAGAATATTATACCAGTACTTTAGCCAGCCTTTAAATATCTATGGGATGTTCATTTAATTATCTATACATGGATTTATTTTCAAGCTCAAAGTAATATTAATCTTGGTTTCTTGGGATTTTAGTGCAAAGCATACATTAATTTCTTTTCAAGATCAAAGTAATAATCTTGGTTTTTAAGGGTTTTAGTGCAAAGTATGTATCTGCAAAAATTGAACTCAAATTTCTGTGTTTCATTTAAGATACACTGCCTAGTATTATTGGCTGCTTTTAACAGTTTTTTCCTCCCATCATTCATTTTTGCTCTTGTAGCAGGAATTGCACTTAGACTACAGAGGGTTGTGACCTTCATGTATGTTTTCTTGATTTGCCATTTGCTTTCTCCACACTGACCTCATGAACAAACTGTATTTGCAAAAGTCCTGCAGCAATGTACATTCTTTGTACTTGCCCTGGTGCTCTTCTGTTTTTTAGTTTTGAAGACAGTGTCACATTCTTGCTAAACAATTACTGTATGGAAGGCAGACTACATTTCAAAACTGTGATAAAAAATGAGATTGTGAAATGTACGTCTTTGTAGGAGAGAGAAAAGCAGGCTGAGCTAGAAGGCTGGGTTAATAGAAAACAGAATAACAGACTTGGAAGGGACCTTGGAAGTCTTCTAATCCAACACCCTGCACAAGCAGGAAACCCTAAACCATTTCAGACAGATGATTGTCCAATCTCTTCTGTAAAACCTCCAATGTTGGAGCGCCCACAATTTCTGGAGGCAAGTAATTCCACGGATTAATTGTTTTAACTGTCAAGAAATTGCTCCTTAGTTCTAGGTCGGTTCTGTCCTGATTGGTTTCCATCCATTGCTTCTTGCTCTGCCTTCAGGTGCTTTGGAGGGGCTTTGTGGAAGTCTCTTAAATATTGAAAAACTCCTATCGTGTCACCTCTCAGTCCTTTTTATTAAATGTATCATCATTTTGGTGTCTTTGTGTTGATGCCACAAGAGACCCAAGTCCAGCCTCCCTTGAATTCTGTTGATCTTCATCTAGCAACAGATTAGCTTTGACTGTTGGTTGACTAGATTCTTTTGTGTAGGTAGCAATAATAAACACTTCTGTGCTTTGAATTTAACAAATATGCCTAGTGATTTGCACTTGACAGGTTTGGACAGTTTGGATTGTTGTTAACACGGGCCACACTGCAAAGGGAAGGTACTGGATGAAGGTGTTCATAAGAGAGGATGAGGATACAGCAGAGTTTTTGAGCTTGGACAGCCCAATTTTTTTGTTCAATTTGTGTCTGACCTTTTGTTTAGGAGCTGAAGCTCACAACAGTGTAGGCTCCTGTGCTCCCAGTCTTCCCTTCCATGATCCCTCTGAGGTGGGTTGGGTTAAAAGAGAGTAGCTGATCTAAGATTAACCAGTGAGTTTTTATGGTTGAACATAGAATCCCTGGTTTTCAGTTCCACACTTGTTAACCGTTACCTTCCCTGAATTAAATTAGGCACCTTGTAGTTAATTGTAGTTAATTAAGACTGCTTTACTTCTGAAATGTTTACACTGTCTAGAGAACTTTTCTTAGTAATTTAGGTCAGTATATTTAGTTTTATCTGCTTCAGTTTGCATGTTGGGCTGTTTTAAAAGCACAGAACCAGTTGCAGCTTAGCCATACAATCAGTGCATACCTCAGACTCAAATGATTAACTTGGAATGATACAGGAGAGATTTCCTGTAATACCTGCAGTAACATGTCATGCTGACCATTGTGAAAGTGAGTTTACTGAGAAAGATTAAATTTATCTTGGAATCCTTTCCTTAAATATGGGGATTCCTTCACAAATGCAGTGACTTCTTCTCTTATATTACAGATCTGTTAGGAATTATAACTGCTAGATATCTTAGATTAATTTGCCTATGCTATTTATCTCTTTCCCCAAATAAAACTCTGCAAGTCACAGTGCTATTGTCCTTCCTTTGTGGAGTTCCTGGTACTTTCTGATGTCTGCCCTGTCAGTGTTGTGTTCCTCTTGGTAGTTTCTTGATTAAGCTATTGTTTACTGTTTGATTGTCTTGAGTTGATAGTTCCTTGTTTGGGATATTTACTGCTTGATTGTTGGTCTAGTATTAGTCAGAGTAATAGCAGCTCTTGAGTTGTCTGAGCTTTCTATTCTGCCCCCCACCCCACCTTCCCCAAATTGCTATGTCACTGGTGACTTGTATGACATGGATGAGCTCTGTCCAGCCTACTGTACAGTAGTTGGAAAGAAATTAGCTGGAAAAATAAAGGGTACAGTAAAGGAAATGTAAGCCTTTGCGCTGCTAACCACATCTGGTGTGGAACATTGGAAGAGCTATTATTGGAGCAGAACCTTCAGCCTGTCTTCAGTATGAAACTGAAGCCTAGAATGGAAGAGAAACTGAAAATACTTGATACAGTTCAGCACCTCAGATTTTGTGTTGGATCTCTGAAGGTTGCATTTTAATTTGCTGCAACTTGATCCTACGATTTTTTTTCCTTTGAAATAAACTGCAAAGAATTCAATGGGATTTTCTCTTGGGTAAATACAGGAAAGGCCACAATCTTATTTTGGTTGATTATATTTGTGAGATAATATTTTGATGTCATCAATCAACTTTATGGGATTTTGGTGCATCTTCATTTATCTTTGAGTAGAAAGAGTGTATTAGTGTCCTTGTTAAAGCTTTGCTTAATAGCATGATAGCTTCCGTTGTAGTGGAAGTTCATTAGTATAAAATATGCAGAATATCTAACCTAATCACTTTTTTAGACTTGTGATGGTAGAAATGAAAAGTTCTCCAGCAGTAAATATTCAGAAGTGAATTAGCTAAACGAAAAGGCTATAAAGTGTTTCTTCAGATAAATATCTTTTTATATTCAGAATGTGCTTTTAAAAAAGAGTGAATTGCAAAGGTATTGATGTTCCTTGAAGTGCTGGCAGCAATTATGCTTAGAAGTTGAATAATAATTTTCTTGCAATAACTTTTAGCATCAGTTAAATCTATCAAAGCTAACATTATTGGCTGCATCTAATCACTGAAATACATTGTGATTCTGTGGAACGAAAAGCCATTTTGTATAGTGGTAAATGGGGGATTTTTTTTTTAAAAAAAAGCCTTGAATCTTCATTTAATATTGTTCATGCATGTTCTGATGTTACAGATGTGGAAAGCATCAGCAGGCCACAGCATCAGTCTCAGCCAGGATGATGGTGCTGATGATTGGGAGACAGATCCTGACTTTGTGGTACAATTTTGAACTCAATTTAAGAATTATCTTTTTTAAAAATCACTTTTACAATTGAAAGTGGAAAATTGAATGAGCTTATTAACTCAGAATTTAAGAACTGTTGGGAGGATGTGTGTGTGTCTGGGAATTCTGCTTTAGGTTTCCTTAAATATGGATGTGTCCACAATTTGAAGTCCTTGGCCTAATGAACTGACCAAATTCAGTGGTTGGTGGGGAAATGGAATGATGGAGCTTGATTAAAACCTGGGTTCAACTGTTGTAATAAAACCTCTTTTTCAATGTCCTTTACAGAATGATGTAAGTGAAAAAGAACAGCGCTGGGGTGCTAAAACTGTCCAAGGATCTGGTCACCAGGAACATATCAAGTAAAGTGATTTTTAAAAATATATACCATGATATTTTGCTGATTTCCAGTGGTAGTTTTAGGTTTAATTTCTAGAGCAATTTGGTGGGCAAGGATGGCTATGAGTTTGCAGAGTTGCAGCCCCAGTGCATTTCAAAGGTTTGGTTAGGGAGTACTGTTCTAGAGCAGTAGTGACCTCTGAATTTGGACTTGAAGATGGCTGATAATTGTTGAAATTATTTTAAATAATTTAAAAAAAACCATTTTATAGAATTAGTAGTAAGTACAGGAAAAGCCAGTACTGTCATGTCTTAGTTTTGGAATAAGGCATGACAGAAAACTTGCTTTATCTACGGAAGAAATACATGTCCTGAAACCTATTCATGACAGATGGTTAATGACTGAACTTGATTACATGAACATCAGTTCAGCCTGCCCCTATATTTGCCATGGATATTGCTCAACTGTTATTATAATTATCCCATTTATGTCCTCATTGTTACAATTATT
Source organism: Naja naja (assembly GCA_009733165.1). Taxonomy (NCBI): domain Eukaryota; kingdom Metazoa; phylum Chordata; class Lepidosauria; order Squamata; family Elapidae; genus Naja; species Naja naja. The sequence continues at coordinate 284,715,218 of CM019148.1, forward strand.
ACTGAGTTGTGAGCTCTTCTTGGATGAGAGAAAAAGCACTTCCATGAGGGGGTGCACAAAATAATCCATTCCAGAAATAAAATTTTCTTGGGAGCTATAGAATCCTTGGTTCTTCTGAATGATGCCAACCCAGCTGTTTCCTGGGGAGTCTTGTAAGGTTTTTTGGAAATAAATCCAGTCCCAAAATATTGGTACATTATCTCAGGAATGATCGAATAGCAGTTGTTCTTAACCTCAGCAATTTTAATATGTGTGTCTGGGAATTCTGGGAGGTTGAAGTCTAGGCATCTTAAAGTTTCTGATGTTGAGAAACTTGGCTATTTCCAGGTGTATAGATTTCACACCCCATAATGCTGTCATCAGCACAGCCACTGATGAGAATTCTGGGTGTTTGAGTCAGCACACCTGGAAAATGGTCAAGGTTAGGAAACATTTCTCTAGAGGAAGAATTGAAGACCAACATAAGTAAAAGTTAAATGTGTTTTCTAGTAATTAACCACTTTTGAATGTCAGCCTAAAAATTATGAAAGCATTCATAATTGTTTCTCCAGTGTTTGACATAAAGTTCAGGAATGTAACAGGTTAATAAACCTGTTTTCCCACTGTTCTTATTTCAAAACATACTTGGAAAAATTTGTAGCAGTTACCTGATTCTAACAATATATGAAAAACACAGTTTTTAAATGTTTTAACTGTCATAGTATCTCTATTCTAGTTAAGAAAAACTCCTTGGAATAATACAGCTGCATTTCATATTCTTGGCAGTTGAAAGAAAATCAAAATGCTTGTCGGTTTTTTAAAAATCAGTGGCTTGAAATCCTTTTCTGAGCATCTGTGTCCTAATTGACAAATACGACGAGTCTGCAAAGAAAGTAATTTATTATTAAATTTATTAGATATGAATAGTAGAACAGAGGTCTCCTTTACATATTTCAGGTTAATAAGATATCTAGAATGGTGTCATGTGTCAACCTTTAAATCATCCTGCTTGCACATGAATGATTTAAATTCATGTTCAAGCAGGATGATTTAAAGGTTTAATTAAAGTTTAAAAATGAAACTAAAAAACCTAAGAGAGAAACAATATAATTGGAGGTAGAAGAAATCTCAATAAAGTCTATTTAAAGAATATAAGGTTCAATTAAGCTATGAAATATTACTTTTCCTATGGTATATTATCATTATTGCTTTTCCTTTATGGGTTATTCAATTATTGTAACCAGGAATGGGATGTCGGAACAAGGCAAAGCCACACCCAGTTACATTTTCCTTCTCGTTGTGAGGTGGCAACTATTTGTGCTTGCTTTCTTCAGAGTCCCATGGATTTCTGGGGGAGCATATAGGTTAGTGATGGCGAACCTTTTTGTTGTGGTGTGCCAAAAGCGCACGTGCCGGGCCGTTTTCACCCTCCTGGAGGCTTGAGGGAAGGCTCTGCAGCCTTGGGAGGCCAAAAAATGGGCCTATTTTGGTACTTCTGGTATTTCCAGAAGCCCCGTTTTTCAGCCTCCCAAGGCTGCAGAGGCTTCCTTCGAGCCTCCAGGAGGGCGAAAATGGCCTCAAACGGGCCGAAAATCAGCTGGGAGGCATGCGCAGTGCAGGTAAGTTTGGCTGGGGTTCGTGTGCCCGCATAAATGGTTCTGCATGCCACCTGTGGCACGTGTGCCATAGGTTTTCCATCACGGATATAGGATAAGTGTAAGGGACCCGATAATTATGTGTTTTGGAGGTGAGAATTAGGATTATTCTTATGATACTATTTGTTTGCTTCCCTTCCAAAGCATTCATCAACTTCGAGAAAATGTATTCCAAGAGCACCGGTCCCTCAAGGAGAAAGAGCTTGAATCAGGACCCCAAGCTTCCCATGGCTATGGAGGGAAGTTTGGTGTGGAACAGGACCGCATGGACAAAGTAAATTTCAAGGAAATTTGCTACTCTTCGGGATTGGCTATATTGAATTCAGTTATTGTCCTACATTTTGAGACCTACTACCTGTGCTTTTTTTCCTGTTCAGATCTTGATGGAGAAAGTTGACCCAACTAAACTTAACAATCTAGCCATCTCTCAAGATTATCATTAAATATTGGGAAGGGGAACATATTTGTTTCTTCTCATGCTGATTTTTGCAGATTCCTGGGAACCTTTTGCAGTACAGAGTTCACTCTGCCTTTTAAAGCTATGACTCATTGAACAAAACCATTATAATCTTGTTTGCATAAAAATGCTGACCTGTAAGAAGTGAATCCACCCAAAATGAAAATGAGGCAATTCGCATTGTGGCTTAGCGCCATAATGTAAACAAAGCTTTTGAGTAAAAGCTATAATGATTTTGCTTTTGATTTAATGCATTCTCCTCAAACAGGTTTTGAGAAATTAAGGCCTTGGGAATTCATTTTGTGTATTTTTGCTTTTTTTTCATACAGATTTTTATCCCACCATTTTTTCCCATATATAGCCCAAAGGAGTGAATATACCAATACTCCTTTCCTCCTATTTTCCCCACAACAACAATCTTGTGAGGTGATTTAGGTTGAGAGAGAGAGAGAGTTGAGCCCAAAGTCCTGCAGCTGGTTTTTAATGCCAATTTATACTCTTTTCTATAACAGTTCAGGACATGACTGGGGACAATATATAAATAGTAGAATTCAACAACGAAGAGGAGAGCCAGTTTGGTGATGCAATTAAGGCACCAAGCTAGAAACGGAGACATTATGAGGTCTAGTTCTGTCTTGAGCACAAAGCCAACTGGAGGATTTTGGGCAGGTCACACATGTTCGTCTCTAGGAAGGTGGCTATGACAAATCACTTCTGAAGATCTTGCCAAGAAAACTAGGGATTTGTCCAGGAAGTTGCTAGAAGGTAGCAACTGAAAGGTACACCCACAGAGACAAAAAATGCAGCGCATTAAGGCTTAATTTATACATTATACTAAAGTAAAATACATTTTGGCTTTTGCTAAAGGTGATGAGTGAACTCAGTTAGCTCAGCTGGCCATTTTAGCCTCCCAAATCAGACAGAACAGTAAGAAGCTACTTCTGTCAGCTAGTTCTCTGATAAACAGATACATGTGCCATGACTGATCACTTAGTCAGATACTTTGTCCATTATATGCTGTTGAAATTCCATGTGTATCCATCAGGCCAAAAATATATCTTGCCTTCTGTGCTAGATATTAAAATAATTGGAGATAAAATTCTGCGTGAATTCAAGCAGAAACAGAATTTGGGGATTCACTGTTCAAGTCATTCAAGTCAAGTGAATGGAATAAATAGAACACAATGCTCTTGGGTAGTCTTTCCAGGGGGATATAGTGATGAAAAGCTGCTGGAAGTTTAAAATTCTATATAATGTTTTAAATAAAGTTTTAATTAAATTAAATAATAGAAGTTGCAAAAGGCATGTTCCAAATTCATTTGGAAGCATGCCACCTCCATGAATTGGGGAGCCAAAATATTTAAAAAAATTTTTTTTAAAGTTTAACACTTGGATATTTCCAGATTGGGTTCTGTGCACAGCAGTGCATGCTTTTGGCCATACCTCGTGGCCTGCACTGAATGGTCACTGATTATCTCCTTAATAATTATACTACTGCTACTTAATAGTAACTTAGGAAGGAAAATTGTGAAACAGATGGGAAAATAACACTCACTGAACATTTACTCTTGCTTCATCATGGTATTGGAGAAAAAAAGAATCCAAAATTCATTCTGAATGTGGAATTTGAGGAAGCATCAAAGTGAAAATGCATGAAGCTGATGAAGCTGAGCCTTGGTGGCTCAGGCTGTTAATTGCCTGCACTTAAGTTCCAGCTGCCTACAACTGCTGTAGGCTCGAATCCCACCAGGCTCAAGGTTGACTCAGCCTTCCATCCTCTCGGGGTAGGTAAATTGAGGACCCAAGATTGTTGGGGGCAATAAGCTGACCTTGTAAAAATGCCGCTTAGTAATAAGCAGGCATATACAGTGGAATGAAGGCTATTGCTGAGCACACTGGGTTGTATCCCAAAAATTGTAAGCCGCCCTGAGTCTTTGGAGAAGGGCGGCATATAAATGTAATTAAAAAAAAATAGGCTGAATTTCTTAGCATGAAATTTGAAAATGCCTGTGTGTTTATAATCTGATATATTGGTCCCAGCCAGGTGAAATGTAATGTCAGTGTATCTAAGTCAAATGCAGTCTTCCAGCTGTGCTGGGAAGGAATATAATTCCAAAAAATGGCCATGGCAGTTGAGAATTCTGTGAGATATTTTTGACATAGCTGAAGGGCACCCATTTCCATAGTTTATATATTCTGTTGTGTTAAAAATAAAGATGGGGAATCAAAGAATATATGCTTCAAAAGTTGCTGCATCATAAGAAATAGTATATATAGTTAGCCTTGTTTTTTCTCTTTTTCTGCCCCATAGCAGCAGGAATATGCAGACCAAATGTGTAGGAAGTTGTTAAAAGTTTGATAGTGACTTTAGGAAATGAAGTGGGTGTGGTGTGGTTTTCTGTAAATATGAGAGTTCATACACGGCATAATCAGCCAGCTGCATTTGCAGTTTCCTAGATGCCCATTGGTAAAACGATGTGCCAGCAAGCTTAGCACCTTTGGTGATGTTAGTGACAATTAAGAAATACTCCTTTCTCCCAGCCTCCATCATCATTAGCTAATCTGAGCTGGTAGATGGAGATTTAAAGATCCTCCACCCTATTCAACTTTAAACAAATCACAAAAACCTGCCTTTGGATTAGTGTGTAATCAGACTCCTGTAAGAAAGGAGATGGAGTGAATGTTGTTTGGATTTGCAAATTCCAGGTGACTGCTTTTTTAAGTGTGGTATTTTTTATTGCGAAGTTATTCTGAGTTATTTTTGTGTGGTGTGGCCTAGAAATTGATAAATGAACAAATGCTCAAACTGCCTTGTTTTTGGAGCCAGTTTAAATGCAGCATTGACTCAAAAACCTGGAGAGCATTGTAGGTAAAGGAAACTAGTTATTGCCGTTATTTATTATGTTAATATGCTGCTTTGCTTCCTCTTGTGTAGTTTCTTTCAGCTGCATATTAAAAAGGCAATAAAACTTCCATAGTAAGGAAGTAAAGTGATCCATAGCAGAGAAAAAACAAAACTTACAATCGGTAATAATAGAAAATGTGCCTCCTTGACAATGGCTTGCTTGTAGTCATTCCAAATGTGCATTTAGATACCTATTTGCCTTGTGGGAGAAAGGGGAGATATTTAAAGTGCTTAGATCAAGTCCTGGTATGAAGGGCTTAATGAACCCTGAAATGTAGGCACTGAGATGGTTAATTTGTGTCCGGCCAGCATGTGGTCTGGATGGCAGGCTGCCTGCTGACCCAGTCATCTGAGTAGAGCATCGCTTGTTAGGATTTCTTTGCAAACAATTACGTTCAGTGTGCAGCTGCCAGATATGCCCGAAACATGGCATTTGAGTGAAATTGAAAGGAAAGTTTCAGCCTGCTGCAACACATTCACATGCACCAGTAATAGGTGGCTAAGGCTAGTTTAGGGTGACGGTTCAAGTCCAGGCATTATGAATAACTTAATAAAGGCTGTCTGCTTTTTTTCCTCTTTCAGTCAGCTGTTGGTCATGAATATCAATCCAAGCTTTCTAAGCATTGTTCCCAGGTGGATTCAGTGAAAGGCTTCGGTGGCAAGTTTGGTGTACAAGTTGACAGGATTGACCAGGTAATAGTCCTTCTGTGCTTTTAGCATTGTGCACTGTATCCTTGTGGGCTGTTACACTTTTTAAGTTGCATGATTTTCAGCTTTGCTTGAATAGCTTTTACAGCCTTTCTGAAAAACTGCTCTGATACTTGATTCCAGTTTCTTGTGTTTATGTTTGCACAAAATAAAAGAAAGAGAGCAACGAGAAATTTACCAACTAATCATCTGAAAGCATGATTATAAAATATATTGAGTTGTATATTAAACACTTGAAAGTATATGAAAGACTTGTGATAGTTGTTTTGCAAGCTGAACCAAGAATGTGTAAATATTTTGTTTGCTTTATTTATTTCTCCATTATATGTATATCCCACCATGATCAGAATCCCCTCTTTAGAGTATAGTGAATTTTTTTGGTGGGGGGAAACTTGCATTAGAAGATTTAAATTTGTAACGTGTTACAAAACAGGGATTCTGATACCCTGGCAAAGAGAATTTATGAAAGACTTTTTCTTAAACCCTTTTTAATGCTTATATATTGATTAGAAACACGGTAGCTATCACTTTTAAACCGGCTTGAAGAATTGGAGTTGGCAACAGGGCCCATAGGCACAGACTGGGGTCCCAAACACCATCCTCTCATCTAAGCTACAATAATATGATGATATAAAAATGACAGAAAGGTGAATCCTGGGCCCATTTGAAACTGGAGAGGGCCTCAACTATTGTGCAAGATTGCCCCGAAATATAGCTATCTCCTAAAAAGATGCCAGGTCTAGCTTTTATAAATGAGAACTTTTTGTTGCATTATTTTTCTCTGCAGTCTGCTGTGGGATTTGAATACCAAGGAAAAACGGAGAAACATGCTTCTCAGAAAGGTAATTCACACTGAGAAATAATCTGTTCAAAGCATATAAAAGATAGGACAGAATCTGCTGTAGAGTTATTTTACTTAAACACTTGTACATAATCAATCCACATGTAGAATAAAAATATACAACAACACACTTCCAGGTTATTTTGCTGAAAATTGGGATTTGCTTTACTAGGCTTTATTAATACTTTCAACAATTAACCGGTAAGAGAGAAATTAATGATAAAGTATCTTATTCAAAGATACTTTATCATTAATTTCTCTCTTACCGATTAATTGCTGAAAGTATTAATAAAGCCTAATAAAGAAAACCCCAAGTTTCAGAGAATATAACATAAGGATGGATGAATTAATGATGAGGTAATGAATGCTATAATATAAATTAATCTAAAATGTTGAATATGTCGCATAAAATGATGGAATAATAGTTATAGTCAAATAAATTATTAACAATGATAATACACACACACACACATATATACACACTAGATGGATAATGTGAGAATCTATACAAATTATAAGTGAGGACTATGGAGATGAAGCACAAAAGACTTGTAACCAACTGGTACACTGTATGCAACTGGAAGATGGTTTTATGTTTTGTTTGTGTATCTTTGTTTAAAAAATAAAAATTCTTTAAAAAAGGAAAGAAAAGAAAACCCCAAGTTTCAGCAAAATAACCTGGAATTAAGGAGAAGTTGTAGGTGCTTCATCACTGGACTGGACAGCCAGTTGTCTGAAATGGTACAGGGTCTCCTGCATGAGCAGGGGGTTGGACTAGAAGACCTCCAAGGTCCCTTCCAACTCTATTCTGATTCACTGATGATACTTACATGGATGCCTAATGTGTGAGCCTATAGAGTGATAGAGCAACAGTCTTTACATGGCTGAAAAAAGTAAGCATTCCTGAATGGTATCCTTTTGGAATTAATATTTGGATTGATGACAGTGATACTTAGCATCATAAATCACTGCTTCCTGCATTTTGAAAAGTAGACCACTAAGGCAGGAAGTGATAAAATAGCAGAAATTGTGTTGACTTGTTAAGAGTTTATTTGTTATTAGTTGCATAGGTCACAATCCAGAATGCTGAGACAAATGTAAAGACCTTTGATACTGCCAGAAATTCTGAAGACATCCTGGATTCCCTTTGGAGAGTCTCCAAATTCTAGGACAGTTTACCTATAGTACATAGTGGTGCTATCAAATAATGGGATTCAATGGGGATACGGAGCACTTATCGTAACTCCAGTTTATCAGCAGTGATACCCATTCTGTTGTTCTGCTGCTCCTACAGTAATGTCTGATACATGGTGTATTTTGCTCTCTTCTCAGACTACTCAAGTGGATTTGGTGGGAAGTACGGTGTGCAGGCTGATAGAGTAGACAAGAGTGCCTTGGGATTTGATTACCACGGAAAAACAGAGAAACATGAATCCCAGAAAGGTTTGTTGCTAACACGGTATCAGAGCAAGGTCCTAAATAATTCCTTCTCTTTACAAGACTGCAAGAATTCTTCTTGTGTTTATAGCTTCATTATCACTTCATTTCTGAGAAGTTAGTTGATGTGAAGAATATTTCTAGCTCTATGTTTTCTGCCTGTGTGGATGCTTGTGAAATAGAAGACATTAAAATACAGGGAGTTCATGTATGCACAAACATAATCACCCCCATAGTCCATTTTACTCTTAACAACATATCATTGGATCTAGTCCTGATGTAACCTTAGCTTGAGAAATAATCATCCCATCTAGTGGGTTTAGGGATACCCCTTTCTAATGTATTCTAATTTTTTTGACAAAAATAATGGCAATTAACACCATTAATGGATGCTATCTATAACAATTTGCTGGAAGAGTCCAATGAGAAAATGCTATACAGTTAGAGCTAAAAATATCCCTGTTCTGCCTCTAGAGGAAGTATATTTCAAATTTCATCTTTATCCTAAAGAGAGCATTGAGTCATAAAAAAATTCATTGAATCCAGTGAGATTTGATGTCTAAGTAATTTAATTTAATTTAATTATGAGACTTATATGCCGACCTATCTCCCTAAGGACTCAGGGTGGCTTACAAAGTAAAAACAATAATACAAAATTACAAATATTAAAAAACAATTAAACTGTAAGGTCTCATAACAATTCCAATTAAAAGCTGTACTAAAACAATACTAACCCGCCCCCCCCCCATCAGTCCGGGTAGGCTAGTTGGAATAGCCATGTCTTTAGGTCACGGCGGAAGGAGCGGAGGTCAGGGGCCACCCGGAGCTCTAGGGGGAGCTGTTTCCATAGGGTGGGTGCTTCCGCCGAGAAGGCCCTACTCCTGGGAACCACCAGCCGACATTGCCTGGTCGACGGCACCCGGATAAGGCCCTGTCGATGAGAGCACATGGGACGTTGGGAAACTGTTAGTGGCAGCAGGGTTTCCCACATATACCCTGTTCCAATGCCATGAAGGGCTTTATAGGTCAGGACCAGCACCTTGAATCTCACCCGGAGGGCAACCAGTAACTAGTGCAGCTCACGCAGGAGGGGTATAACATGGGAGTATCGGGATCCTCCCATCACAACCCACGCTGCTGCATTCTGGACAAGTTGAAGCCTCCGGGTGGTCTTCAAGGGCAGCCCCATGTAAAGAGCATTGCAGTAGTTCAGATGGGAGACAACAGGTGCTTGAGACCGTACGTAGGGCATCTCGGTCCAGATAGGGACGCAACTGGCACCAGATGAACCTGGGCAAATGCCCCCCTGGCCACGGCCCCCACCTGCTCCTCCAAACTGAGCTGTGCATCCAGGAGGACACACAAGTTGTGTACCCTATATGGGGGGGTAACACCTCTCCCCCCATAGCTAAAGATGGAATCTCCTGGCTAACTCGAGATGCCGGTACGTACAGCCACTCGGTCTTAGCCAGGTTGAGCCGGAGCCTGTTCCTCCCCATCCAAACCCGCACTGCCTCCAGGCACCAGGACATCACTTCGAGGGCGTCACTGGGTTGGTTAGGGGTAGAGATGAAAAGCTGGGTATCATCAGCATACTGTATCAGCATACTGTAACTGTAAGCATGTTCAGATCTGCACTGAAAAAAAGGCGGACTTACTAATCCTCTAAAGGATCTTCCTAACGCAGATCTGAATCTATATTGTATTAGTTTTCTTCTTCCTTCCAAATTTTGTCTGCATTTCTGCCAAAAAAAGTGGGAATTTCATAGGAATTTGAATAATTTTTGCAATCATTTCTTTCACTTTCTGTTCTTTTGTATGGGGCAAATTGTGGTTCAAAGTACATTTTCTACACCATAGATTGTGTCCCTTTAGGCAGTTGTCTCCAGGGCATAGACAGTATGCATTTATTGAAGTCTGGTTCTCAATTTTTCTGACCAAAATGATTTTCCTTGCCTTATGATAGTTACATTAGTAACTGTACATTAGTTTTGAATTAAGCTGAATTGGTAGCTCATATGCATTCGTGTATTTTCTGCATGGTTTTTAAAACATTTTTAAGGCAAATTTCCCAAAAAATAACATCTTAAGGCCACTTTTCAAAGATCAAGAATACTGTGTTCCAGCGCTTGTACTTTCCTTTAGTTATTTGTTTATTAAAATTAGGTTAAATGTTAAAGGAAGCATAAAGTTAGGTTAAAGGAAACATAACTTCAATCCTGTGAGGTAGTTTGGGCTGAAACTTTATATGACTGAGGGCAGGCTTAAGCACAGTTCTCCCCATTTCCACTTAGGCATAATAGTAATTATTTTTTTTCCAAATAACATTTTTCCCACAAAATAAATGCTATACCTTGTTCCAAATTCTGATACTTCTCAAGCAATATCACTGGAACTTGCTGCCAGAAATGGATATTCTTTTTGCAAACTTATTGGAAGGAATGACAAACCTCTCTCTATATAATGGAACAGGTTTCAAATCATAGAATAGGTTGCTTACTTCTTTGTATTTAACTACAAAGGTTCACTTGGAACATGTATTGTTGACTTACCTCTGGTATAGAGCTGGTCCTAGGCACATCACTACCCTTCCTTATGTGACAGCCAGTTTACAAGACCATATTCACAGTTTACAAAAACATGTTCATACCCCCCTCGCCCCCCCCAGCGCCTGTAGTTTTACTGCATGTGCATTTACTGCTACATTGAAAGCAAAGTTAGCCATAGTTAATAGAAACCAAGTTCTGGGTTAATCAAATCAGCCTTTAAAATGAACTTGCTCTAGCTCATCTTCCTCCAACTGACCCTCAGAGTCTCACCTCTTGTTGACTCAACTGAACCCCGCAACTCCTTCCATTAAAAATAACCATTGGCTAAATGATTGTAGGTTTTTATGGTAATCCATGCAAAGAGTCAGTAAAAGTGAACTGAATCAAGTAGCTATAAACGATAAAAAGTCCTATGTCTTTAGTTTGTACTATTATGAATGACTGTATTTTTTTACTCCCATCTCCAGATTATTCTAAAGGTTTTGGTGGTAAATATGGTGTGGACAAAGAAAAAGTGGATAAAAGTGCTGTTGGCTTTGAATACCAGGGCAAAACTGAAAAACATGAATCACAGAAAGGTTTTTACTTTATTTTATTCCATGAAATTGTTGATAAGTTGATCTTCTTTAAACCTGAAATTGTAATATATCTGATAAACTAAGGCTTTCAAGGCTTAAATCTACAAACTATTTTATGAAAATCCTTTCCTTCCTTTTTTCTGTTGTAAAAATGTATTTAAGAGATTGTTTGTTACTATAATCTGCCCTTCCATTAAAAAAGTCTTCAGGATGACCTTAGAACAATAAAATCTAGTCAGTTTCTTAAATAGGTCTTGTAGGGTAATGAAAGTAAGGCTAAAACAGAACTTTTCAGCTAACTTTATGATGGATCAGAGCCTTCATTTATTATGCATAGTTCAGACTGATATTTTACTATCTAGAAGAAAAAGTGAGACTATATATTTAATTGATGTAGCAAATACCTGCTGGTCTTAGACATCCAGCATAAACAGCAACCACTAACAAGTTTGGTTGCTTTGATTTATAAGAATGTGCTTTTATGGATTACTGACTTAAGTTAAACAGTTAACTGCATTTAGACATGCTAAGCCAGGGTTTGTTAAATAAGCCAGAGTCAGTCTTACAAAGTCACCATGGTGTGTTTAGATAATTTGAGGGTTTTTTATATATATGTATATATATATCTCCTAAGCATTCATTGGATTCAGACTTAACTATTAAATGTACACGCCTAACAATTTTGCAATTTTGGTTTACAATGTATCTGCCTTGAACTTCTGTAATTGGACAGACTTGAACAGGACACAAAAAGCCACCTGAGCCAGGAAATCACAAGCAAACCAAGTGCCCATGTGTTTGCATATTGTGTTCAATTTCGATTCAGGTTATTAGGCTGTTAATGGACCGTAGTTTCAGGTTATAGTTTTCTTTCTAAAACCTCCAATGGTTTATTCATTGATTCCATTCACTCATCCTATTCATGCCAAGCTACTGGCTTAGCTTTATATGTAAACCAAACAATTATTTTGTAAACAGGCTTTAATTATACTTTGGAATATGTGGGATTTTGTTATTTTACATGTATTAATAACCTTGAGCACCCTAATATGGTTGAAAAATAAAAGAGGGTTAATTATATGATCTAATTACTCACAAGCCTTTCAAAGGCAACATTGTAAACCATAATTGCAAAATTGCTCGGCATGTACATTCAGTAGTTAAGTCTGAATCCAATGAATGCTTAGGATTATAACCTTGGGACATTAATTTTTATTAGTATTTTCTTTATTCCTCTCTTACTTCCAGATGTTATCCATATATCTTTTTATTTATTTATTTGAGTTTTATCCCGCCTTTATTAATTTATAAATAGCGCAAGGTGGCAAACATACATAATACTCCTTCCCCACTACTATTTTCCCCACAACAACAACCTTCTGAGGCAGGTTGGACTGAGAGTTAGTGATTGGTCCAAAGGTTTTGGATTTCTTTCTATTTTCTTTTGTGTTAAAAAACAACAACAAAGAACACTTAAAATGACTTCTGAGACAAAAATCAGTTAACATCTTGTAATGTTTTCTTTACACAGACTATACAAAAGGTTTTGGTGGAAAGTTTGGCATACAGACTGACAGACAGGATAAATGTGCACTTGGCTGGGATCACCAGGAAAAAGTACAGTTGCACGAATCTCAAAAAGGTACATTTATTGATAAGCTTTGCAGGCACTATTGGACATAACATTTGATAGTTAAAATAGAAATAGATAAATAAATATGGCTAATTGCTAATGCATGCAGTTGCTTTTGTGCATAGCTGTTCACTTTAGTGTTCTGGAATTCTAGACTGGGCAACGGGGGTGGGGGTGGGGAGATGGATTGTAATCAGAAAGGGGAAATTTAACCTTAATTTGTTAAAACAGGAGAGGAGAGCTATTCAGTTGTTATTGAATTATCTCTCCCAGCCTTTATTTAAAGATATGAAAATAGGGCTTCCCTACTCATTTGGCAGTACAGTAGTAATCTAAAAAAGGCTAAAGTAGTAGGAACTGAGTAAGCCTATTTTACACAAAATGCGGCTTGTTCATGAGCAGCTGTTTACAGGTAATCTTCAATTTATGATTATTCATTTAATAACTGTTGAAAGTTATGACGGTCCTGAAAAAAGTGATCTAATTATTGGTCCTTGCACTTACAATTGCCACAGTATCCCTGTGGTCACATGTTCCAAATTTAGGAGCTTGGCAACCAATATGTATTTACATCCTGAGGTCATGTGACCACTTGCAACCTTCTTAGTGAAACCAGTGGGGGAAGCTACATTCACTTAATGACCACAGGGATTCACTTAATAACTACAACAAAAAGGTCATACATTAGGTGCTATTCACTTAATGACTGCCCCACTTAGCAACAGAATTTCCAGCACTACCTATACAGTGCAGACAATTTAATCTGGCAGGGATTGTGTGTATTTTAAATTTCCACTGAACCATGATTAAAAGTGAGTAGTCTTGAAATAAACTGTAATTCGTTTAGTGTATCTGGCATATGACACTGGTTAAATGTGTGTTTGTGACTGTGTTATATTCCACACCTGAATATAAATGCAGAATTTACATTCAGGTACACAACTACTCTATATTGTGTGGGAAGGTAACTGTTTTGTGTCAGACTGCATGTTTCTTAACGTTTTGAAGGGACTGTGAAACTTCAGGTGATGGTAAAGTGGGAATAATTGCATGTCTGATGCTTTCCTCTTTCCAAATATGCCTCTGGAAAATGAGTGTATGAGAGAAAGTTTTAAAAAAAATCTCCTGCAATGTTGGATGTGTGAGTGTTATATGTATACCCAATAACAAGAAACAATTCAATTTAGAATTACTGTAAGTTCCAGCATGAAATTATATGTCTTAAAAAAGTTTAGGCTATTTCTCAAAATTTAACAACTACAGGAAATAACCTCTTTTTAAACAAAACCTTTCCCTACTCCTTTCCACAACTATTTTTAACAAGCTTTTTATGTATGTTGTGTCTAAACATGTTCCTCTTTTCCCCATCCCCTTCCTTCCCTTGGTTCCCCCTTATCTTTATATACTGAATTTCTCAGATTATAAGAGTGGTTTCGGAGGGAAATTTGGTGTTCAAACCGAAAGGCAGGACCCATCAGCTGTGGGCTTTGACTACAAGGAGAAACTAGCGAAGCACGAGTCCCAACAAGGCAGAGTTTCCGCTTTTAACTCTTATCCAGTACCGTCATTTCTAACCCAGACCTAAGCTGCTCATTGCAAAGCCCTATACAATGCATGGCAACTTTAATTTCTTCTTCCTTTGCATATACATCAGGGAAATAATTCAGTGACCTTCAGTTACTTTAATACTCCTGTATGACAGTGCATCATCCCATCTAATTGTGTTGCTTGGTGTTCCAGCAAACTTTGGGGGTGCTCAATATATTATATTATTAATATAATATATTATATTATATTAATATATTATATTATTAATCACAGCACTTCCTTCCTTCCCATAACCTGGCCTGTAAATCCTTTGGCTCCTATATCTTTAGCACACAAGTCCAGATTTCTTGACTAATCACAGAAAATTATTATAAAAATGGTTTCAAAATGAAAATACAAAATCTCTTTGCCAAAGTTAGTACTGAAGTTGATGCTATAGCTATATATTATATGATGATTGTAGAATGATTTTAACTTTTTTCCATTAGAAATATACCTGAGCTGGCAGCTAGATAAGAACTTTCTATTTGAGTAATAACTTGCTTCATGCAGTATATTCGCTAACATGAACACATCTGGAATTATTATATCATTAACATTTTAGGTAAATAAACTTAATTCCAGTTTTTCATGTTTCTCTCACAAAAGCGGGTATCTATGTAATATATATGTGCATTGCATCTGTCTGTAAAATAAGTCAAAGCAGGAGATAAAAAAAGCTTTTAATACTTGATTTGTCCTTGTGATTTTTACTACTGTATGCCCAGCACAAACATGTCTGTCCAGCATTTAAATGTATTCTTGTTGGCAATCTTTAAAAACATAACATGGCGATTATTTTTAAATTCTTAAGACATTCACAATATTTGTTCTTTTTAAGTAAACAGCACGTAATACTTTGAAATAGTGGCCTTCACGATGAGGCAGAATGTCTGACTTCAGTCTCTCCTCTGACAATATGACAATTGCTCAAGGCTGCACTGCGGATGTGGCCTGAGGCAGGTGTCTTGAGGGAGAGCAGCTCTTTCTTTCCTCAGATCTTATTTCATGTCAGCCAATGGATATAGAAGCATGCTGTAGCCTGTTGTCACTTACATACCTGCCAATGCTTTGGGGCCCTCAGAATATATACTCTTCCTTTTGCATCTACTTATTTTGTATTTTGGCTTGGCTGCAATCACCGGGTACTTTGTGCATGAACATCCTTTTGGTAGCCATTGAGAGAGAAGCATTTACAATAAATCGTTTTTGTTCTGTTTTTAGATTACTCTAAAGGATTTGGTGGAAAATATGGTGTCCAGAAAGATCGGATGGACAAGGTATTGAATTAAATGAATTATGGGGTTAGCATTCTCCACTAACACTAAAAACCATTCCACTATCATAAAGTATACTTTCTCTGAAGGACATTCTTGTTAAGGAGGACTGTACAGTCTACAAAAAAGATTGCAGAGAAGTGCTTCAGACCTCGCATAGAGCCAGCTCCTCTCTACTCTTCAATAAATCACACAGGTTTTTTTTAAGTTCCTGTGTTCAAAACTGGGGAAGACATGACTGCTTTAATGAACCAAATCATTATAGCAGCCTATATTTAACGCAGACCATAAAGCAGCAAACCTTGTGCAAGAATGAAAAAAGATGGGCTGTTTTAATGTCTAGCAGGAAGTTTGAACTCTTGCATGTCATTTTTTAAGCATGCACAGCCCCTCTATACAGATTATTAAGATTTTTGTTTTATAGTAGAAACCCAGACACTTTAGTGCAAGTGTGAAAAGAAAAGGAACAATTGGCTATCAGGAATCACAGAATAACAGAATTGGAATTTGCCACAGAGTCCTACTCCTGTTCAAAGCACAAATGCAGTTAAAAACATTCCAATGGCATGTGGTATGTAGGTGTGGTATATGTACAGTATATATGTGTAGGGCAAGCGAATATGTGGATGGAAACTAAGGAGAAATTTCCTAACAGTGAGAACAATTAACCAGTGGAATGGCTTGCCTTCAGAAGTTGTGGGTGCTCCATTACTGGAGGTTTTAAGAAGAGACTGGACAGTCACTTGTCTGGAATGGTATAGGGTCTCCTGCTTCAGCAGAGGGTTGGTTTAGAAGACACCAAAGGTCCCTTCCAATTCTGTTATTCTGTTACGTGCGTGTATATATACAGTGTGTACACATTATCATTTTAGTGCAGCTTTCCCAGTTAAGAGGAAGATTTGAATATGCATCTCCTTCTATCTTCTATAAATTCATTTCAGAACATCTGAGAAGAACTTGTGTATCTGAGTTACCTATGATGTAGTAGTAAATGCTATGGTTTGTCTAAGGAATTTATTTTTGTTCCTTTATGTCAATGTTTCTCACCCTTAGTAACATTAAGATGTGTGAATTTCAAATTCTAAAGCTCTCCAACCAGCAAGTAAGTTGGAGGTCCATACATCTTAAAGTTGCCAACATTGAGGAACCCTGCTTTATATGAACTGGGCTCCATTTCCTTGTATTGATAGAATGCATCATCTTTCGAAGATATTGAGAAATTGTCTTCAACATACCAGAAGACCAAACCAGTAGAAGCTGGTAAGTTTCCCCCCTTTCATGCTTTTTTTTATTATATAGTTGAGTTTTCTTTAACATCTTAAAAATCTCAGACCTCTCATTATATCAGCAAAAGGCTGCTAACAAGTCTTGAAATGTCTAACTTTTAAAGTGTGGGTGAAAAAAAACAGAAGTCAGGTAGCCGTCTAATATAATTGTTTTCTGCCTACAATCCCCAGAGAGCAGGGCTATTATCAGTAGTGGGATTCAAAAAGTTTTACCACCGGTTCAGTGGGCGTGGCTTGGTGGGCACGCTTTGCGTGCGCATGCATGCCAAACGCACACTTTGCGCAGGTGCAGAGGTGTCTGCGCAGGTGCAGAGCGGTCCAACTCACCTCCTGCAAGCCTGCACTCTCCCGGTCGCTTCAGCAGCTGCTGCGCAGCACTCTGCTGTGCCGTGCAAAGCAGCTGCGCTTCAAAAGCAGGGGACAAAGGTGAATATGGGAGCTCGGGCAGGCGGGTGGGCCCAACAGCAGAGCGGCGGAGAGTACCGGTTCGGTCTCCGCTGCTCATCACCACTACCAGCTCGGCAGAACCAGGCCGGAACAGTAGAATACCACCACTGGCGATTATTTAAACTGAATGTGTCAGCCTATCTTTAGTCATATATTTGGAGCTACTTTTCATTTCCTAATTTAAATCAGTAGCTAGACCACCCGTGACCCTTTGGGGGTCATCATTTCAGAGATAGTTCCTTATCTAAACAAAGAAAAAAAATAACCATGGGCAAAAAAATCAGTGGGGTGGGAGTGACTTCGACTTCCTGTTTGGCTTCCCCCACTGAATTTCCTTGTGAGAAGCTGGCAATGAGCACCAGAAATCTCCCTCCTCTCCCCTCCCCTTCCCAGAAGGCAGGGGAGGGGAGGGAAGTGAGAGATTGAACAAGCGACTGGGAAGCTGTCATTGGAAATGAGGATCATGTGACTGCAAAAATGCAGCGGTGGCACTGAAGCAGCAGCACCCTGGCAGCAGCTCTGAAGCAACCACAATTTCTCCAAATTTATTTATTTATTATTATTTATTATTTGGTCTTATATGCCGCCCTCTCTCCCGAGGGACTCAGGGCGGCTCACATAAAAACAACCATACAAATTACAAAAGTTAAGAAGGAATTAATCCAAATTCGACCAAATAATCATTAAAACCCACTAACAAACATTTAAAATATTAAAACAACCCCCCCCCCTCAGTCCAGGCCGGCCTGTTTGAATAACCAAGTCTTTAGGCCGCGGTGAAAGGAACGAAGGTCGGGGGCCAGTCGCAGCTCCAGGGAAAGCTGGTTCCACAAAGTGGGCGCCCCCACAGAGAAGACCCTTCCCCTAGGGACCGCCAGCCGACATTGTCTAGCCGTCAGTACCCCAAGGGGGCCCTGTCTGTGGGCGCACACCGGGCCCACAGACATTATTTGAGAATAATGGTTCCCAGCAGTCTACAAAATAGCCTCTGTGAGGTACTTTTGTGGACAAAGTTTCACCCAATTCAAGGTTGCAAAGTTATCAAACAGACACAAGTGCTTTAGTAGTATATAGATGGATTCAGTTTAAGCTTTGAGCCGATGCATGTTTTGTGGCAGATGTTTCTATCAGGAAGTTGAATGAGTTACTCTCCTTAGCACCTTGTGATCTTTTATAAACACAAATAATTTGTAGTCTGACCAGAACACTAAATAATTAGTTTGGATTTTGAGAGCAAATGATTGGGAATTGTTTCTGAAGATTTGTGGGTGGGGAAAAAAATGGCTTATCGGATAATTGTTTTCGTACTGTGAACCATTACAGCAAATGCCAAAACAAGCAACATCAGAGCTAACTTTGAAAATCTAGCTAAGGATAAAGAACAAGAAGACAGAAGAAAGGCGGAAATTGAAAGAGCTCAAAGGATGGCCAAGGACAAGGAGGAACAAGAAGAGGCTAGGAGGGCACTCGAAGTTGGTGAAATTCATACTTTTGTCTTTCTGTCTCACCATCCCTTCCGCCCTTCCCATCTCCTCCCGACTTTAGTTGCTCCATTGCAAGTGTAGATTGTGAGTGAGAATAAATTCAAGATCATCTGTATGTGTGTGGTATGTGTCAGCTTTCTTTAAAAGCTCCCTTATGTAACTAAGTAAAGTAGTAATTATTCTAAGACTCTTAAATTATGGATTGTAGAAGAGTTAGGAGAATACAGGTAGTCCTTGACTTACAACTATTTGTTTAGTGACTATTTGAAGTTACAGTGGCACTGAAAAAAAATTGATTTATGATCAGTTTTCACACCTACTCTCATTGCAGCATCCCCATGGTCACATGATCAAATTCAGGTGCTTGGCAACTGGCATGTATTTATGACAGTTCCAGTGTCTCGGGGGCACGTGATCACCATTTGTGACCTTCCCAGCTGGCTTCCGACAAGCAAAGTCAATGGAAATAAGATTCACTTAATAACCACATGATTCACTTAACAACTGTAATAATTCACTTAACAGCTGTTGTAAAAAAGTTGTAAAATGGGGGCAAATCTCACTTAACCAGCTGCCTTGCTTAGCAACAAAAACGGGCTCAACTGTGGTTGTAAGTCAAGGGTTATCTGTAGTAGTTTTCTAAGGAGCCCACAACTTGACACCTGTTGCAGTATAAATCATATAAAATATAAGGAATTGTCACTCTATGCAGATGCAGGGTAAACAAAAGACCAGCAGTATCTGGAGAGCCACAACTAGTATCACAGACCAATGGCCAGCTTTCCAAATATGACATTCAGGGTAAATTCAATCAGAGATGCTGTTAGATAAATTAACCCTTGAATTTCTTGTTTGCTTGTTGTGCTTGAATCTTGTGTAAATGTTGTAATAGCCCTTGGTTAAATTCCACTTTTATGTGAAGAATTTTAGAGTAACATCTTGAGAAGAGGGGAGCCTTTGCAGTGCAAGCAGTAGATCTGTTCTTTTTCAACAAATGTCTGCCTTTAGCATTGGCCTTCCTGTTATGAACAAAGAAAGGCAGTTGTACCGTCTATGTTGATAGCATGATCTGTCTTGGAAGCAGATCTGTAGCCTGCGGGAAAGACATATCCCTACCGCTATAGCTCTAGTGCAGGGGTCCCCAAGTCCTGGGATGGACCGGCACTGGGCTGTGGCATGCCAGAAACTGGGCCGTGCAAAAAAGGTGAAGCCCCATCCATGGGATGCAGGCAGCATGCGAAACCATGTCCCCTCTGGTCTGCGGAAAAACCTTTCTCTGGTACCGGTCCCTGGTACCCAAGAGGTTTGTGTGGGGGGCGGGTCACTGCTCTAATGGTGATTATTTTATGTATTGTTTATTTATTTATTTGAATCCTGCCTTTGTTATTTTTATAAATAACTCGAGGCGGCAAATGTGCCCAGCACACCTTCCCCCCTGTTTTCCCCACAAGACCATGTGAGATGGACTGGGTGAGAAAGAGTGCCTGGCCCAAAGTCACCCCAGCTGGCTTTCATGCCTACAGCGACACTTGAACTCACGGTCTCTGTTTTCTAGTCTGGTATCTTAACCACTGGACCAAACTGGCTATTATTATGTAATATTACATTTGTTATATTATTGTCATTAAGGTATATACAAATATAATACCGTGTTTCCCCGAAAATAAGACACTGTCTTATAATTTTTTTGGCTCCCAAAAACACACTAGGTCTTATTTTCAGGGTAGGTCTTATATATTTATGGTGCCAAATAGTGGGTGTGAGTGTGTAGGGGGTTTCAGGTGCATGGTTGCTCCCTGAAAAGTCTTCCTGGAACTGGAGATTTACACTAGGTCTTATTTTTGGGGTAGGTCTTATATTAGGGCAGGTTTAGAAAATAGTGCTAGGTCTTACTTTCGGGGTAGGTCTTATTTTCGGGGAAACACGGTACGTACAGGATCTTTAACCAGGACTTTTATTCTATTGTATTCTTGTTGAATTCTGTTAAACTGTTGACCTTAACAATATATCATAAAGGCTGCATTTCACAGGTAAATTTAAAGACAAAGGTAGGGGAAGTATTAGCTGCATTCTGGTAAAATATGGTTACCTTTGATATTTGAGTTGCATGCCTGGTAACATTCTGAGGTAGATTTGCCATAAAATATGCAGAATCTGCTGAAAAAGATGTACTAAATTTGTTGAAGGGAGATGAATGCTATCTTCTGTATAGTAATTTTGGTTCTTGAAAAATAACAGTTTTGTCCTTCCCCAGAATTGGCACTTTTATTTATTTACGTGCTGAGCTGCAAGAAAAAAAATCAATTCAACCAAAGAAATAGAAAAGCAATCTGGTACCTCTGTGTATGATTTTAATTATTATTTTTTAGATTATTGGTCCTCGATGGCTACCCTTTAGAATGCATTTAAGACATGAAAGGCATCCTAAAGATAGTCTGGGGGAAAATTGCAGGCAGCCTTTCCCAGCATGGTCTGTCTTGCGCCACCCACAGTGTCTCTTTGAGACATAAATGTAAAAAGAAATTCCCTGTCTGCATGTGCTCTCTGTAATACAATGCACAAGTACTCTAATGGCTTAATTTACCTCACACAATCCCTGATAAAAATGGAAAACAATAAACCTCAACTCTGAGGTCAACAAGGCAGGTGGAAGATTTATAGATTTGATTCATAAAATGTTTACATAAATTTACATGTCGTGTTTATAGTCTGCCTCCCCACCCAAGAGGTTGTGCCCGAGGGCAGTTTATCAGTATTTAAATATGTGGTGTTCCATGGACATGTGTTAAAATACAGGTAGTCCTTGACTTATGTCCATAAAAGGGACTGGAGTTTTAATTGCCAAACAATAGGGTCCTTTATCAAGTGACCAGAGCTGATTTTACCAGAATTTTTACCACATTCATTAAGAGAATCACTGCTGTTAAGTAACTGACATGGTCATTAAGTGAATCACATGGTCATTGCGCAAATCCAGCTTCCCAATTGACTTAGCTTGTCAGAAGCCAGCTGGGAAGGTGGCAAATCATAATCACAGTGCAAGATGTGCAGCTCTTGTAAATGCAAGCCAGTTGCCAAGCTGAATTGCAGTCCCATGGGTGTTACAGTGGTTGTAACTTCGAGGCCATCATAACATTGAATCATCATTTCAGGAGCGATTGTATGAGCTTGAAGTTTGACTTTTGATTCCTAGCAAAGCAACACAACATCCTTGGTTTTCAGAAAAAGGAATAAAAAAGAAGGAGGTATTCCCAATGCAATTGCATGTTATGAAGCCCTCAGAGAAAGGTCGTGATGGAGGAAAAAACACATGAGCCATCTCATTCCAAGTGACAGAGTTGGGATGGAAAACCCAATAATGACATCTCACGAGCAAATCTAAGTAAGAAGCCATGATGATGTCATTGTAACATAAAATACAATTACCCTCTTCCCTTCACTCCCATCTTCATGATTATTGCTCTCTAGGTGGAATCTCTGCCTCAGTTATTTGTCCTCGCCAATGTAGTCTTATCGTGAAGAACTGAAAATAACTTGAATCAGTACCCAGGGTGATCATAATCCAAGGTAGTACTTTCAGCATATTGGTTACCTTCAGTTCTAGTCTTCTGCACCTTGAATGCGTATCTTCAACTAACTATGATTAAGTTGGACCATCTGCAGCCAGATGGCTTTTCATAATCTCTACCTTAAAAAAATAGGTTTTTGTGCATATTGATGTACGTATAAAATACGTAATAGTTTTTGTAAATCGTACTTTTTTTTTCTTTTTGAAAAGGAAAAAGCCAAATCCAAAGCACAGAATCCTCCTGAACCTCTATCTCCACAAGCAGTGGAAGAAAAAGTTCCATCAAATGTAATCTACGAGGTAGGTTAGATTGTTTCAATGTCAGAGTCCTTTTTCCAATGCATTTTGTATAACATATTGATGACACTCATTCCCTTCTTCCAGTAAAATAATAAACAAAATAGGTAAATCCATTTTAACAGGTTGCCCTGTATCATTGTGAGTTGGAAAAGCTACAATTGTTAGATTAATTTTAATTATATAAACCAATCAAATATCTACAGTATCTATTTTATGCATAACAATATGGTAGAGAAGTCCATAATGTAGGTGGGGGTAAGGGAGGGCGACAGCCTTTCCTGAACCCTCAAATGTGCTGCCAATCAGGTTGGGTGCTCTTGCACAAAACACACCAGCCATCTTTATTTATTACACTGTTGTATGGACTGCCCCCTTTTACAGACTCAAAAAGTATGTTCCAGAAAACGAGGCATAAATACTGACTAAATATCTGCTAGGCAGCCCAATATATTTTCCTTCAAGCACTCTGCAGCCCAGCCCTGTTTTGAATGCCTTCCTAAAGATTGAAGGCAGACTCAGAGAAGTCAGGTTGTTGTCCCCCCTCAAATCCATTCGCAGAGGGTAGGGGTTCTAGCATATTTGACTACATCTGAGAGACCCTATTGGAGACCCCATAAATTTTCCTAAAAGTTTTCTGGTTGGGCCTCCAACATGTGTCCAAAATGGTCAAACAGTAGTTTTTAAAGTGACAAAAGCAGAAGAACTATGGAAAGCAGTCTCTGTGTTAAATTAGTTTAAAGTTAATAAATGTTACATTCCAGATGAAATCAGATGTAGTTTTTTATTTTTGCCCCAGTCTACGCACCACTTTTGGGAATAGTGCATGGTGCCCTATTATTCTGTTTTTGTTTTTTGTTTTTTTGTTTTGCTTAATAGATCACAGTGGATAATGTTCATAATCAAATATTTTTGATGTCTTGTGTAATGCTTGCTTTTATTTGTGTAGGATGCTGCTTCGTACGAATCTGGTTATAAAAGTTCCAATGCAAGTCTTCCAAATGTACATGAGCCAGAACAGGACAGCAAAGCCGAAGAATCCGACTATCAAGAAGCATTTAGTCAGAGAGAGCCGGCCTATGAATCGGGGACCGTGTACGAAGAGGCTACAGTAGGAAATCAGCATCAAGCAGGTTAAACGACTTCTCTTTTCACTTCAGAATCTTTGGGAAACTCCATGTTGCTCTAGGATGTGATCACATGGCTCTGCCAGTATAAGGAAAACTCAGCATGCTGCCTAAACTGCTTGGAGGTTAGGGGCAAGATAAAAATGTTAAGAAGCAAAATAGGCTGAAAATGAGAAAAACTAATTTATTGTCAAATTTTTCACTTGGTTGCAGGGCTCGGTATAAGTGAATCAATGTTAGTTAACAACTGAAATAAGTATTTGAAACAAAGCCCCTTGAAGCAGCATGGAACTTAATAAAGAGGATGCTCCTTAAGTAGCTGTTCCCAATGGGTGCAGTAAAAATGCCAATATTACACTTATGTCTCAGTATAATTGATGATTCAGTATAATTGTACCACTAAGGAGACCTTCATGAATGCCAGACCATGTACAAAATAAGATGACTTGAAAGTCCTATAGTGAAAAATATCTTTTTTTTTTAGATGAAACTGCTTATGAATATGAAAATGACCTTGGAATAACAGCTATAGCCCTATATGATTATCAGGCTGGTAAGTAACACAATAGCTAGCCTTATAGTTCTAGTTCAGAACATATTTAGGCTCTGATTTCCACAGAATTGTCTGTCTTTGTTCATTGGGCTCGAGGTCCTCTCTCTTCCAAATAACCTTTTCTGGATTTTCTGGAGGAAAAAAAAAAGAATAATGGTAGCAGCAGCACTACTGATGGCACTAGTTGACTTTGGGATCTGATGGATATATCCTCCTGGGCTACTTGCTAATTGGAACCAAAACAAGGTCTTTTTAATTGCTACGTTCATGTCCGTTCATCATGCTTTCATTAAGAGCTGCTTCTGTATAATTTTTCTATAGGTTATCCTCGACTTACCACTATTCATTTAGCAACCACTCAAAGTTAAAACATCACTGGGAAAAGGGACTTGCAACCAGTCCAGCGCTTACGACTGTTGTAGCATCCCCATGGTCACATGATCCAAATCCAGGGTTTTGGCATGTATCTGATGAGTGCAGTGTCTTGAGGGCCATACGAGCGTCATTTTGTGACCCTCCCAGCCAGCTTCTGACAAGCAACGTCGGGTGGGGGGGGAAGCAAGATTTGCCAAATGACTACACGATTCACTTAACTGCAGTGACTCACTTAACAATCATGCCAAAAAAAAAAACACGGGCATGATTTAACAACGGTCTTGCTTAGCAATGGAAATTCTGGTCCCAATTGTGGTCGTAGGTCAAGGACGACCTATGTAGAATGAGGTACAGAGTGAGCTCTTCTAGCAGCTGCTATCTAGGTATAAAGTCTCCACCAGGCCTGATGTGTTTATTCAGAAGCTCTGCCTGTGCATTATCTGCAGAGAAGGCTACTCTGAGTTTAGAAAGAGGAGCCACTGCTGCAAATGTTGAGTAAGAGCTATTCTCACTTTTCTGGCTTGTGTGTTTTCTGCCGATCGTATCAGAACACCTGTGAATGCTAAAAGTGCTTTTTAAACTATAACCTACCTGGAAGGAGGTGGTGATAAGCTCTGAGTTTCAGGGGCTGGGGGAAAAAAGAATTTAAAGATGTTTCCAGTCTGTTTCTCAGCACTTGCAATCTGTGAAACACAAATGTATATATTTTGCTTGAAAACATGATTTCCCTTTTGAGCCAAGTCTGTGGAGTCTCTTGGCGTGGGCTGCTCTGTATCCACAAGGCAGTGCCCACGTAAAGGGGCGTAGCCAGTGGCTACTCCCAAAGTCTGGAATTCCTTCCTGACAGAGACAAGGCTTTCTCAGGGGACTTGTTCTCCTGTCCACAATCAAAAGACATACTTCTTTTAATTCACAAAGATCTAGGCTACTACCTTGATCTCTTGCTAGATTAGTTTGTCTGGTGGAGATGATTTCCTTTTATTCGGGCGTTTCTCTCTGGGTTTCAATTGTTGAGTTTTAAAATGATTCTGTTCATGCCTTTGTTATTTGATGGTTTGTTCTAGGATGGGATGGGAGTTGAAACATATGGTCTGGGCATAGAAAAACACAATCAGCTGACCTAAACCTGAGTTTCAAAGTCCTTCTGCTAAACCTTCTAACATTTCTGGTTTTTTTTCTTCCACAGCTGGGGATGATGAGATTTCTTTTGATCCAGATGATATCATTACCAATATTGAAATGATAGATGATGGCTGGTGGAGAGGAGTCTGCAAAGGCAGATATGGGCTTTTCCCAGCTAATTATGTTGAGCTGAGACAATAGAAACGGATGCGTACCATTTATGCCTTAATACCATGATCATTCATCTGACTTATTACACTACAAATCGTGTGGGGCTTTTTTGTTGTTGTTATGCAGGAGAAAAGATTGAAAGGATCTATTCATATTCCTTTTATATTTAAAATACTTTGCTGATGCTTTTATAAATGTTTATGGGTCCAGAAATTGCTAATATATTGTGACTCTATGTTGCCCTGCAGCCTGTTATCATACTTTTTAATGCATTTTGAAAAAGAGGTTTTCTTGATTCCATTGCCAAATTGGTGACGGTGATTATTTTCCCCCCTAGAATAGTACATATTTCATTTGTACTGTACAAATTATATCCAGGTGTTTTGTACTCAACATGCTCAATTTTCCAGCTGCCACCTGTCGTATCTAGGTCACATTTCCACTTACTGGGAACATGGCAGGTATGGATAGAGGAAAATGCTAGCTGGCTTGCAGTTAGTGGCAAACATTCATGGGAAGGTATTCTATATTAATCTCAGAAAGGACCCAGTATAGAAGGCTATGCTTATTTTTCATTCATATTCTTGGGAAGTGCACAGTCCAGTCAAAAGCTCTGTTGTGCGACTTCAGTCGAACTTTTCCAGAAGTTCTGAGAAAGAACTGATGTAAGCCTCACCTGGCTTTGCGATGCAAGTTTTGTTTATGCTGCTTTTTCTCTCATACACCCAGAACACTGTGAAATATTTGGTCTTGGAGATTTAGAAGTTTCCATTACATGCCCTGTCTAGCTCTCTCAGCCTGTCATGTTGCTGCAGGACATGCAGCACTAATTCCAGTTTGTATCATTTGCAAAGAGGACAATGGGATGAGATGGCTTCCTCTATAGTAAATCTGGTTTTTGGCTTTATTTCATTAAAGGAATATTGCTCTTATGAGTATGTTAAACCCTTGGAGGAAATTGCTATTTTTAAACAATGTAGAAGACTCCTTTTACATATTCAGCTCTGACTGCCAGTAACACTCAAGCAAACTGTAAAGATCTCTGTCTTTTGCCAAATGTAATGCTGAATTTCTTGCATAACTTCTGTAAAATAAATTGAGAATGGATTACTAATTTTAACCACATAAGCATCCCTACCAAAGACAAGCATATATGTGTCTTCAGTGTTTCTTGTTCATTTCTGTTTGGGAAGAGAGAAATTCAGGGATAAATTGGTCAAGGAAACAAGTGAATGAAAAAAAAAGATTAGCAATTAAGTTCAATAAAATATAAAAAAATTCTATTGAATGGTAACATGCAGTGTATCTAAGGGAATATGGAATGTAGAGAGAAATGATCTTGGATGGGATTGGCTACTTGGACAATCTCTAAGAAGAATGTATGTAATGTTTATTTTCTATTATCTTCCCCACCGGTTCCTTGCTTTTTCATTATTACATCGATAATAGTATGTTAAGTGGGCATGGATTTTATATGCAGTTTTTAGCTTATTCAGTTTGCATAGGACAGCAACTAGGATATATGATTCCTGTTTTTCTTTTTTTGTAAATTAAATATTCAAATAAACTTTTGGAACCATTTTCCCAGGAGATTTTTTTTTGTCTAAACTATTCTAAGCCACAAACTGAATGTTAGTGTATTGCCTTCTGCTAGGTCCAATGCCTTCTACCTTCTTCAGTTACTGAAGTAGAGTCCCAGGGGGAAAAGAACAACAAGGATATTCTTGCCCTGGTTTTTAAACTATCTTCTTGCACCAACTATTCCAAGAAAGTAGTTGATTCAATAGTCCTGTGCATTGGGGACAAATATATCATAAAGTGGAAGCCAGCCCCTCTTTTGTAATTTGTGGAGCAGTCCCAAAGAGAGAAGCAGTGGAAATGTTTGTTGGAGGACTGCTCTCTTCAAAATTCTGATTATTTTAGTGTGTTCTGAAAATAGGAGTTTCTTGGATAGCAGCAGGGGGAAAACTGTTTGTTGAATGCAGGTAGTACTTGTCTTACAACCATTTATTTAATGACTGTTCAAGGTTATAACAACACTGAAAAAAGTTACAACCAGTTCTCACTTATGACCGTTGCAGCATTCACAGTCACATGATCAGAATTTGAGTGCTTTGCAAGCAACATGCATTTATGATGGTTACAACATCCTGGGAATGTCATTTGCAAACTTCCTAGCAAGCTTCTGACAAGCAAAGTGGATAGGGAAAGCCAGATTTGCTTAATTGCATGATTTCAATAGTGCTTCACTTAACAACCATGACAAAAAAGTTGTAAAATGGGGCATGACTCACATAATAACTGCCTTGCTTAGCAACAGAAATTTTGGACTGTACATCAAGGACTAGTCTATACACTAAAAAGCAAACCAGTTGAATATGAAATAACATCTTGAACCATTCACAATGGGCAGCTATAGAAATCAAATGAATAAAAACTAAACAAGACCAACCACATGGCACATCCTGCCATAGAACAAAAACATTTTGGAAGCTGTAGAATGCAGCTGCTAAAATTGCAAGTGGGCATCACACACCACCCACAGGCTACCATACGTGGACAAATTATGCATTGTAAGGATTGCTTGGAGGTAGCAGGTATTTCCAATGTAATCTACCAAATCCCCTGCATGGATTGCCCTTGTGACTTTCTAAGACAGACGGGGAGGGCGCTAACCAGCCATTGCAAGAATACAAGTGAGCTATCAGATGAGCACCTGAACTCATTGGTAGCCTCACACTGCAGTAAATAAGAACACATTCAATTTTGCAGCTATTAAGATTGTTGGATGAGCAGGCACAAAAACAGCCAGGGAAGTGATTGTAAGCCTGGGAAACTGGCCCCCATCAGACAACAAGAGTGCTGATTTACCACCAGCCTATCAAGTACTTAGAAGGGTGAGGGTTGGGCAGCACAAGCAAATGACAGCTAATGATTTAAAAGCCAGCCATCAACACACCCCAATCAACATCTAAAAACTCACATACAACAGGCACTATAAATACCATGCATAGAACAGCACACATACTGCTAGAGAGAAGTTGCCTAAAGTTGGGCTCCAGCACAAGTCCGAAAACTCGGAAGACAAAATTTCTGGTCCTGGTGACTGACCCAGATTGTATCCTAAATAACAAAATGCACACAAAATGGGCTTTTCTCTCTTCATCAATAAGCACATTCTGAAGTTTTTCTCAACTGCCTGGAGCAGAAAAGGTTTACATAAAATCATGGAGATGATCCTTTTCCATTTTAATTCGAAGTTGCTGATTGGATGGAATTATAACCAAAGAAATGCTTTGTGTTCCCACTATAAAAAATAAAATTGCAGGCCTTTTCATGGTTCATCTTTGTTCAGTGGGAGATGCCATCCAAAATACGCAATCCAGAACATAACGTGTTGCTTGTATTCTCTGTTGTATTGCAAGGATTTGTTCCATAATTTGAAAGTATCATTGTCTTACCTAGTGTTGTGGTTAGCCGGCAGCAGGTGCAGATGGCTGAGGAGAGCGATGACTCTGATGAGGGGCCAGGACCATCAGGGAATGGACTGCTGCCTTCAGAGATTGTGGGGGCTGGCAGCAGTGAGGAGGAGGTTCCCGAGGAGCCTGTGCCAAGTGCACATGCACGAAGAATTACTTGGAGGAAAGAACAATTACAGCAGCACAGGTGACTCAGGAGTAAGGCTACAAGGTAATGGCCCCTCCCTTAAGAGGAGAAAAGCCAGGTTTGAAAAAGCGTTCTTTGCAGAAAGCAAAGAAGCTCTGAAGTTCAACTTGTCGACATCTTAGTTCATGTTTGGAGAATTCTGTAAATTAGTTCTTATCTCTGGGTTTTTGGCAGCACTGACGAACAACTTGGCATGGCTCTTTCTTGTTGGAGCTAATTAGTGGAAAGCAGCCTTTTATCTGTAAAGGAACAGAATTCGTTATTAAACCTTAAAAGGTGAGGGCTGCTGCCTTTGTCTGTGTTTGCTCTTTGGGAACCCAGTTGGGTCAGACCACCTAGACTTGATGACATGCATGAAATTTAATCAGCTATGTTAAGCCTGTCACAGTTCCAGTTGGAATCGGAAGCTATTTGGAAATCAGAATTATATACTGTAAAATGCTAGTGAACTTTGAAGCCAGATGCTGCTTCTGGGCTGCTCAGTGGGAATGGCTGGGACAATTTGGAAGAGACATGATAAAAAATGAAGATCCTTGCTAGCTTTTTTCTCATCAAGGATTCTAAGTATATGTTTGGTTGATAAGGATGGCCACAATCTCTTGGAATATGTCCTTATTTCTAAAGGTAAACATAGACATGCTAATCAGATTATTTTGTCTTTGTGTCGGCTCTCCAGAAAGAAGAAAACTATTAATCTCCAAGATATACCCCAAACAGTACAATTCCAAAATACTTAGTTATGCCACTTAAAATTGTGAACTAAGATGAAGAAACGAACGATTCTCAAAAATAATTGCAGAAAGTCCTGCTACAATCACTTGTTCATCTGGACAAATAGAATACAAATATGAACATTACAGTACTCTGTGAAGATAAAATAGGATATGTCTGGCTTGCAGTTTTCTGCATTGGGGTATATTGGAATAACCTTTTTAAGTGGAATAAATTGAAAAAGATTTCTCTGCTGACTTGGACAAAGCCCTGCTTCATACCACTAGTTCATTGAAATAGCTGACCTAAACCATACATAGCTTCATCTTGCTTGCTTCATCTGACAATACCCTTTTGGATTTGTGAAAAATGTTCACTTCATTAATTCCACAAAAAATATGTGTTCTTCTCCTGCTAAGCAAGGATGCGGTTTTAGGTTGAAGATGGGGCTGGGAGTTCCCATTTGTAAATTTCCTACCATCCTGAACAGAATCTCACTGGTAAATTTCAGCATTCCAGCAAAGAACCAAAGTCTTGCAAAGCTGAAATATGTCAGTTTTTACATACAACTTCCATCTTTTAATATCTCACAAGCCTGTTTATTGCTTATTTTGATAAGCAAGTTACAAATTAAAACATTTGTCTAGACGGCTCTATTCATTCACCGATTTAAGATGGAGATTTATAATAACATGCTCAACTTGGCATTACAGGTAGGTCTCAACTTACAAAAGTAACTCCTACTATACACTCTACTTCCCTAATATTAGGGTTGCACCATTAAATAATTTCATTAACTACATGTTTAAAAATATTAATAAGAAAAATAAATAAAAAGATTTATACAGAAATACAGTATCTTTATATACATTATATCAGAATACATTCTTCAGCTAATGCAATTAAGAGTGAGTATAATTAATTAAGATCTATGGCAGCATTTTTCAAACTTGGTACCTTTAAGATGCTGGTTAGGGAATTCTAGGAGTTGAAATCTCATTTCAAAATTACCAAATTTAAAAAACAATGATCTATTCATGACAAACTTGCATTTCTGTCATCAAAGTACATAAATTAGGCCATGCACATTGCAGGGTGTAAATATCATTTATTAATGTGAATACCTATAAATTTATTGAATTAAAATGCTTTGATGATGCATCAAATCTTGTTTTAATACTGAAAAGAAATGAAACCCTTTTCCAAACATGAAACAATCTGGACCTTTTTCTACAGATGTTCACTGGTAGAATCCATTGTAAAAAGAACAAGGTGCTATTACTATGATGCACTGATGCCAAATTGGCTCTTTGAATTAAAAAGTACACTTTTGTTACATTATTTCTTACAACTTAATTCAAAACACCTGAGAGTTACACCTGGTACTTTGGTTTGTTTTTCCTGTTATACCTGTATACAACTTAAGGCATTGCTTTTGAGAACCCTCTTGACATAAGTCTTGTGCTCTTGAAAGAGAAAAACTAGAAGAAACAATTTGTTTAAATCAGGTTTATTTCAGGAAAGTTATTAAATTTGAAGTGCACATAGCCCTGATGGCTTCGGAGCAGGGAAGCTGTGGATATTTGTAAAAAAAAATCAGGAAAAGTATATCTCTAGTTATATAAAGATAACAATATCTGAATCAAATTAAACATTAACAAGAAAGAGATATGCAGATCTCGTCTTGTTATTCCAGATATTCAAATGTATTGAAAAACTACTTGGAAAAGATATTAAACTCAAAATAAATCAAAGCTCCTCTGTTCATGGAAAGTGATGCAACTAAAGGATCTCCTGACAGGACCATTTAGCACATAAACCATTTAGAGCAAAAGAGAAAAGATTGGATAATTGTAAAAATTAAATATGCTTTTACAGTTGGAAAGAAATTTGAAGCCTTGCTTAGGTATTAACAGAACCTAAATTGCCTACAAACCAGATGTGTAACTTACTTTCATGACAAAATCCTAACAGCAAGTACAGCCTTAACAAGCACATCACTTTCACACAGATAAGTAAGCCCAGCTATCAAAAGATAATTGCAAAGAAGGGGAGAAGGAATTTGGTCCATTCAGCCTTGTAGAAATATATTATGCTTGCATGCAGAGAAGCAGCTGATCAAATTGGTTAATTTTGATAGCTTTCAGGCAATACTTTCTTTCTCAAACTAGAGACTATCAGAGGGAGCCAACTCTGCTGGTGATACGCTGGTGGTATCCATTATTATTGGTTAGGCTTATAAATGAAATACATTTAAATAAATAAAAATTCTGGATCAAGATCTTTTTTTCCTCCTTTAACCTCTTCTTTCAACAAATGTTTCACCATTAATTATATTAATGATCACTTGAAATGATAATAATCCTTTCAGAGGTTCAGAAGCCTTCTGTTGAAATTTTTTCTGATAAAACAAAGAAAACAAATCAGTCCAAGAGATATACATGTATTTTCTATCATGCGCTTTATAATGCATTTCTCATTCTGGAATAGGAATTCATTCTGGATCAATTTCAGAGAGCTTTAACTCTAAATTCCATGGAAATGACAGACAAGCTTTTAAAAAAAAGGAACTTTAAACAGTTTTAATGTTAAGTGGAAAGTTTGGCAACTCTTTTTAGAAATAAAAAAAATCAGACTGGATTTGCTCTTCGTAATCAGAATCACAACCTTAGTGCAATATGATATTTATTTCTTACAGTAATTTTGGTTGCCATACAAGAGTAGTAAGGATTAGGGAAAGTGCAAGTTACAGGAGTTTGATTTGTTTTAATCAGTTGGAAATTAGAGGAATTAAAGCACAAAAAATTACAGCAACATAGATAACGTGAACATAGTTGTTTCACAAACCATAGCAAAAACATTACTCTCTAAAAAAAAGAAAAAAAACGATGTAATGAGAAAATTATCGTTATTTTAGGCTCGTACACAGAGTCATTGCCAGATCAACTGGATAATGCTTATTTGTAAAGGAACTCAGAAAAATCACTTTTATTAACTTAGGTACCACAAAGAGCTAGCTTCTGTGATATGTAAATTCTGTAAATCAACAGTCACATATAGTCATTTTATAATATATGAATCAAAACTAGACACCTAGGGAAAGGAGTCTGTGTAGTTATACACAATTTACATCTTGTGTGATTTTGGTATTGTATACACAAATATTACAGAAACTAAGCATGTAAATGCAATTTATTAAATTACAGTATATAAACAAAAGGTGTTCCTAAAACCTGGAATATCATAACAAGATTATTTGTAATCACTGTATTTTGCACCATCAAAGTAGCATTACATTAAAAGGGCCAATCTGCTCCTGACATTTTCAGTATTGACCAAAAGGCCAGGAGATAAATCTGCATCCTTACTATTGCTTTCTATTATAAAGCCATCAAACAATGCTAAAGACCATTTCAGCTTGCCAAAGGTGTTTTTTCCTTGATATAAAGCAATTCCTTGCAGGCCCTATTACTCTAGATCATACAACATTATTTAAAAAATAAATTTCATTAGCTCTTTGATGTTTAAAAATCTTCTCTAATAATTATATTGTACTCGCTATTTAAGTGCCTGGAAAGATACATGGGCAAGAGACCCCTTTTAAGAAAGGGGGTACCATCACCAATCATTTGTTAACAAATATTATATATTAAACAGTAAAATATTATGATTAACAGCAGCTTAAAAGTAATTCCCCCCCTTTTTTTCTTTGTATCACTTGTCCTAATGCATTTTCTGGCACATTATAGAGGTAAAACCAACTGCACTCAAAGAAATAAAAAGGAGCATGGCATTATGGTTTATTTACTGATTTCTGCATTATCACCAAATGGAAGACAATGATGTCAGAATCATCTTATTTTTACACCCTTCCCCTGCCCCCATCGAAAGAAAATTTGCTATCAAATATGTGAATATTGTCCTCTAGATTGTCCTCTAGATACAACTTTGTATCAATATTTCAAAGTTTTTGCACTGAAACTTGATTTTAATTAGAAATCCATTTGGAGTATGCAAGCGTTGAAAGAAATTTGAAAAGGGTCTAAGTGACAATAACTTAAAGGACCAGTTTTGATAGCGGAAGAAGGGGGTGACTATTTTTTTAAAATAATTACCCAAGTATTGTTGATTGTTACCATGTTTGAGGAGACACATCATCTGAAGAAGTTTTAGCAAAGATAGAAAATATAACACAGCTCTGCTGGTTCAGATGCATCCAAATGATACTGATTTAAAAAGGTCAAGATTTAATACTTATTCCACAGAAGTAGTAGTAAACCACTAAAGTTTTTTTTTTAATTTCTAGCACTGAAGTGGCACAAAGGCTGCCCAGTAGACCAGCCACTTATATTCTTAAAATATTGTGCTTATAAACTATCTGTACAACTATTTAGACTTGCAATAAAGAAAGGTATTGAAATTGCTGAACTTTATGTACTAAACCTAGGGCTATTGTGGACCCCAAATTAGACATTCAGTTATGAGAAAATAAAATTATAATTAGAGATAGGCTGGGACATATTAAAAAATGAACTAAGATGCCTTCCAATTAAATTATTAAGCAAATTCACATGTACAGGCTAAATTATTCATGACACTGTGAACCAACAACATTGCTAATGTGGATTATTTATGGTGGGAAGAAAGAATTCTAAATTTCATAGAAGCCACCAAATCTGAATATATATATGTATGTCTGCCAAAAGACCATGCTTTTAAAAATCCACTCAATTTTTTTTGTAAACAGTTCTGAATGTGATTTTGTCTCAACCGTCTCTTTCTTTAATTTGCAAGCTAGGGGTTCTCCTAAAACACAGCAATTTGTATGGGAAGGAAGCACAGAACAATCCTGTAGTTTAATTTTAATCAAAGCATTATTATTAGGATGAAATCCTTGATCTCCATTTTTAGAAAAAATTGTCCCTTGCATATATAATAGGTACCTACTGTTTTCATAAAACTACTTTTGCAACATGTCCTTTTATTGATATTTTCATTTCATATTTCTTGTAGACACAGGACAACATCTTCCTAATACGATAAAACAGTAAAGATTTAAATCCATTTCCATAAGTAAACAGGCTTGTGCCACGCAGATTGATCAACAGCTGGTTTTCTTAAGCAGGAAAGAATAAGGAGGTCAAAAATCCAAAGACCTTCTTGAAAGTGAAGAAGCCACCTCTGTGCAGTTACTGTCGACTGCAGCTTGTGCATTGATTTGTGCATCCACATACAAAATTGCAGAAGGAAATTTCACTATTCTTTCTATGATACTAGGCTAGGGGAATCACAATGGTAATAAAATCCACTATCACACATGATCACTTTGATCCAGCAAAAGTAACCTTTATGTAAAACACAGTTCTTTAAAAACTAGAACTTAACTCTTTTTGGGAAGCCAAAACATCATTCACCCCCACAAAAAAATCCACACTCACTGATGCACTTGTAAAAAGAGAAGACATCTAATCCTGATATCTGTTTCCACCTCAAAGAAAAGGTCTTGTGCAATATTGTCCAAACAACTCAATCCTATATGAGAGTAATTAAAACAGGCTTGATGAATGCTTGTTTTGAAAATACAACCCTGAATTACTTACCTATCATCCCAGTCCACCACAAAGAAATGTGGAAAAGATCTTAATTGAACTACCATCTTTCTGTGCACAGATATCTTCAATTCCAATTTCTTACAAATATTTTTACTTTTATTTTAGGCAGCTAAGATCTCTTACATAGCTTTCAGACATCATACTGCATTATAAACCAAAAGAAAAAAGCATGCCTAATAACTATCTGGCAATTTGGAAAGGCACTAAACATAAATGGAAAAATAAAATCTTAAAAAGTCAAATAACAGAATTACACTGGATGACAAAAACTAATTTCACTTCCAAAGAAATCAACATAATAATTAGCCAAAAACATCTGACATTTTTTGTAAAATTCTGGCAAAGCTGTGAATGTATAGAAGTTTTTCAAAAATCAGTAAATACATCATGAAAAAAATGAATATTAGCAGAAAAATTAAGTGGCAGAACTAACCAAGAATCAGTTTAGAAAAACTGAAAGGAGAAATTGTCTGACCACAGCAATGGGACTGAGTCCAACAATCATATGAAATATTAGTCATATGAAAGCAGACTGCAAAAAGAGCTGGACACAACATGTTCTAGTACATAGAGAAATACCTGTGGGTTTTAATCAAAAAGAGGTGACACATTATTTTTCAAGCAGAAGATCATTTCTAACAGAAAAACCAATCCATAGACTGAAAAAGAAGTGATAGTTGTATGTGTACCAGCAATTAAAGTATAAACTTTCAAGATGATATCAATATGATCGGAGCTTACAAATTTGTTTTTTTTTTAAAGTTCACAATTATTTCCATTCTTCTCTCTTATTTGTCCCATCCGTTTTAAAAATATTTGGTCCCATTAATGTGGATTGACATGGAATTGATTTTGGACATAAATTGGCAATCTAATGGATGCTTTTTAATTTGGTGCTACTCTTGGGGAGCCAAGGCATTTGGGGTGTTTTGATACCAGCCTATCTCTATTTATAACAAAGGTTTGTGAGGCAAGACCAACCATTCTTATCTGTCCAATAGTTGTTTCAAGGCTCTTTCTATGTTCATTCTGTGACCAACCCTAGTCACTCCAAGGTCTATCAAGTCTTCTTTCTGAAGGTTTGGTAAGTGAGTGCCATCTATTTCGTTATCCATAAAGGTCTCTTTATGTTCACCTAAGTTTAAACTTTCCAACCAATCTGCCACATCTGGTTTAGTCCACAGGTGGACAGGTTTTGTTGTAAAAGGCTTATTTGAGATTGGCTGTTGCAATATTGAGGGAGAAGGAGACCTGCTGCGCCCTGTATTCAAAGCAAAGAGGTCTCCGGAAGGAGGCTGGCTGGGTAGGCTATAAACATCAGAAGGAGTCGGAGAAGGAGATGCAGCTGGAACAGCAGCAGTCAGAGGAGCAGGCAGGATGTCTTTACTTATCTCTGTTGGTGAAACCACTGGGCTTGGAGCATGTCTGGCTCCTGATGTCCTGCTATCATAGTCTGGGACTCTGCTCTGAAGTGTGATGGGCTGGCTAGTTCCAGGCCGAACGGTAAAGGTGATGGTTGAACTCCGAGTACCTGAGACTGTGCTCATGACCTCTGTGCTCCTGAAATAAAAATGAACAAAAAACTGTTTTTAGGTCACTTAGATTACTCTCCTTGTGCTATTTCATATCAGAAGTAATACGCACACATTGTAAGTACATACAACTTTATAAAAACAACAATATAAATATCATGAACAACTTTTAAAAGTTTTAAAAACTTAAGTATACTATTAACACCCTCAGTTGTCTGTCCATTAAATGCTTGTCAAACAGAATCAGGCAATAGCTCGTTTAGAGGTTCTTCAGAAACCGAATGATATGACACAATCATATTATTCTACCTAAATTAAATGACACTTTTGTTATTCTAATGTCATTTTTGTTTACTGCACATGTGTCATAGGAAGGAACTTGCAATATGTATAAGAGATTATTGTAAGATACAAATGAAATAATTATAAAATATATGCCACAAGTTTTGAGAATAGCAGTAAATTTAAATATAGCTTGCAATATTGCAGAAAAGCATTGGCATATTTCAGAAAGCAAATGCTAATATTTTATACCAGTTGAACATTTTGAATAAGAAACAGAGAAAACAAATAAGTTTGAAACCTTAAGGTAGTAAAACATATAGGTGATTTGAAAGAAATTTAAAAACTGCTTTGGAAGGGGTTGAGAAGAGCACTAAATCAAAAGCCTCTAATAGGGTGAATGGAACCTTTTTTTAAAAAGTGATATAATTTGAGATGACACTGAAGTGAGGGAATTCCCCAAAGACTATTTTAAAATGTGCATGGGAATGCTAGATACTTGGAACAGTAGAATTGAAATATACCTAGAAATGTTAACGTCCAAGAAAAACATCAATTTAAAAGGAAAACCTAAATATTTTAAGAATACTGGGAAATGATAAGATGTAATTGGCATAACCAAAGGGATCTAAAAATATATCATTTCCTTGTGCAAGAACTAGTGTCTTGTTTAATATTTAACAGAATGCTGTTACTAAAACTTTACAAAACATTTTACACTTTAACAAAATGTGGTTCTGCTCCCCATTTAAAGGGAAAGATAACAAGACTGAATGCAAAAACTACAGTGGGATTAAGTTGTTAATTGTCTCTGGGAAGATGCTTGGCAGAATTCTGACTAAAAGGACACCAGAGGCAAAAATGAGAAAAATCTGGGTAGTTCAGGGGAGATTTATGTTGGGCTGCATTTTTAATTCAACAGTCATTGAGAAAATGCATTGCATATTTCTTGATTATGATATAAGTGAATAGGTTTGAACCATGAAATAATTGGAAATGATTAATGCAATGTGAACAGGAGATGATGGAAATAAAGCTTGCATGAAAATAAGCTTAGCAAGTGATCCAGCGCTAACCAGGGAGCAAGTAAGGATATGTGATGTCCAACTGGCTGCATTTATAACTAAATTGTAAAAGATGGCTTGTAAGTGATGTATTGCTTGTATTCTGATAAAGCCATGTTACTGGTCAAAAAACAGAACGTTTTGCAGTAAAAAAAAGATGATGCAACAAGGAAAAGAGATAAAATAATTACAAATTATTATAAACAAAACTAGAACAAGAAAATATAAATAAAGATAGTCCTCACCTTGTTTAACGACTACCCAAGTTACAATGGTGCTGTAAAAATAACTTGATGATTGGTTCTTGCACTTAATGACTATCACAGAATCCTGATCAAATTTTGGGCACTTTGCAACTGACATTGTTTACAACGGTCATAGTAGACTGTGATCATGTGATCACCATTTGCTGTAGATGAATCTGAATCTTTGGTCAAATATTTAATAAAGATGGGGAAATGTATTAATTTAATTAATTTCTATAGCCATAGCTGCCCATCTCAACATGACTTTGGATGATGTACATAATAAAAAATAAAAATAAATTAAAAGCAATTAAAACAATACCAAATAAATATATGTGGTCTGGAATTAATATACCCAATAACTGTGAGAGGGATCTTGGAATCCCAGTGGACAATCACTTAAATATGAGCCAGCAGTGTGCAACAGCAGCCAAAAAAGCCAATGCAATCCTAGGTTGCATTAACAGAGGGATAGAATCAAGATCACATGACATGTTACTACCACTTTATAAAGCCTTAGTAAAACCACACTTAGAATACTGCATCCAGTTTTGGTTACAATATTATTAAAAAGATGTCGAGGCTTTGGAAAGAATGCAGAAAAGAGCAGCAAAGATGATTTTTTTAAAAATTACATTTATATGCCGCCCTTCTCCGAAGACTCAGCGTTAGCCATATTTTGGGATACAACCCAGTGTGCTCAGCAATAGCCTTCATTCCATTGTATATGCCTGCTTATTACAGCTGCATTTTACAAAGTCAGCTTATTGCCCCCAACAATCTTGGGTCCTCAATTTACCTACCCCGAGAGGATGGAAGGCTGAGTCAACCTTGAGCCTGGTGGGAGTCGAGCCTGCACTAATTGCAGGCAGCTGGAACTTAAGTGCAGGCATTTAACAGCCTGAGCCACCAAGGCCCTTAATTAGGGGGCTGGAGGCTGAAAGATATAAAGAAAGGTTGCAGGAATTGGGTATGTCTAGTCTTGTGAAAAAAAGGACTAAGGCGATATGATAGCAGTGTTCCAGTATTTGAAAGGCTGCCACAAAGAAGAGGGGATCAACCTATTATCCAAATCACCAGAGGGCGAGACAAAAAACAATGGATGGAAACTAATCAAGGAGAGAAGCAACCTAGAACTAAGGAGAAATTTCCTGACAGTGGAACAGCTTCCCTTCAGAAGTTGTGGATGGTCCATCACTGGAGGCTTTTAAGAAGCGACTGGACAGCTTCTTGTTTGGAATGGCATAGGGTCTTCTACTTGAGGAAGAAGTTGGACTAGAAGTCATCCAAGA